>VDFB02000003.1:493970459-493982816 GCA_007258455.2 Sequoia sempervirens
TTGATGGCAGTCTTCCATTCATCACCCTCTCGAATCTAGATCTGGTGATATTTGCTCTTCAGATCAATCTTCGTGAAGTACTGTGCTCCACTCAAACAGTCTATCAGGTCATCCATCCTTGGTAGGGGAAATCAGTACTTGATTGTTATCTTATTTATGGACTGAGAGTCTATACACATCCTCCACTCCCCATCCTTCTTTGGTGCTAGTACTGCAGGTACTGCACATGGACTCAAACTCTCCCATATCAAACCCTTTTTCAACAACTCTTGAACTTGTTTGTTCAACTCCTCATTTTCTACTGGAGTCATTCTATGAGCTGCCTTTATTTGGCAAACGCTCTAGGAATCAGTCAATTTGATGACTGATTCTTATTGGTGGTAAACCCTTAGGTACATTATCAGAAACAATATCCTTAAACTCATCCAACATCCCAGAAACTTCTTCTAGAACCTTCTTACTATCCTCCTTACTCACTCTAGGAATCAATGCATAACACACCATGCTTCATACCTTCTAAATTTTTTCTTCCATCTTACATAACAAATTTTAGCACTATCAGATACCTTTTCTTCAGCCTTTTAGGTTTCAACTTGTGACGAACCCCATCCTTTGTCAAGGAATAAGTGTTTGCATGGCCATCATGTATAGCTCGCCTATCGAACTGCCACAGCCTCCCCAACAACATGTGACATGCATCCATGGGGATGATATCATAGAGTACCTCATCATGGTTGCTCTCGATCTTGGACTTTACTAGGCACTGCTCATTGACCAAAACTTTGTGGTCTCTCTGCAACCAGACAATCTGATACGGATGCGGGTGCCTTTCCCTCTTCAGCTTTAACTTTGTGACCATCTCCTCTAACACCAGATTATCGGTGCTCCCACCATTAGTAATGACATCACAACATTTTCCTTCACACTTGCACCTTGTGCAAAACAGATTCTTCCTTTGTTTTGGTTCCTTTTCCTTAGTCACCAGGGCTCTCCTAATCACTAGGGCTTCTCCCCTTTCAGCATCATCTGAATGTTCAGATTGGGCCTCCTCATTTGCATGCGCAACCCTTCCATGACCTTTTGGCCTTTTGTCTGCCCTTCCTTGGTGTTGTGGACATTCATAGGCTCAATGCCCTTCTTCACCACACTGGAAACACGTTCCTCTAAAACCACCTCTTCTAGATCCTTGTCCATATCTTCCTCGTCCTCTACCTCTTTGATCACCACTGTTTTGATCACGAGGGCAGTAGAAGTTGTCATTCCTTTGGCTTCGGCTGGTACCCACATCTTCACTTTTCTTTTCATCATCATTTTGGCTTCTTGAAGGTCTTCCACTGCCCCTTCCGCTTTGACCTCCAAGTCCTTTTTGCTTACCATCAAATCTTTTGTTTAGCTTCTCTTCCACCTTCAGAGAAAACTGATACACATCCTTAATGGTGGTCATTCTGACTAGGCTTAACTCCTCCTAAATGCTCAGTCGTAACCCATTAAGATATTGGGCTACCTTCTTCTTATTGGACTTTGTGTGACCCATTCTGATGATTATCTTATAAAAATTTTCAGTATATTCTTTCACAGATCTACTTCCTTGCTTCAACCCTTGCAATTTCTTCAACAGATCTAACTCGTAGTCCACTGGTATGAACTGCTTCTTCAGTTTCTCTACCATGCGATCCCATTTGGTGATCTTGCCTTTTCCTCTTCGATTTCTTTCCAATTGGACCTCTTGCCACCAAATACTGGCATGTCCCTTTAGCATCATTTTTGCAAACTTAACCCGATCTGGGTTCTCTATTTCCTCATACTCAAAATATTCTTCTAGCTCGTTGATCCAGTCGATCAACTCTTCCAGGTTCAGACTTCCAGAATAACTGGGGACTTCTACTCTGGGTATTTTCCTGATCTTTGAAATGGCCCTTATTAGTTGCATTTGGTCTTGATCAATTTCTTCTTCTTCCTCTTCTACATTTGAACCTTCTTCCCCTCCTTCATCCTCACTTTCCTCCCTCGGGTTTAACCCTCTTCTCAACTACTCTTGTAACACATTAATCTGTCTCTAGAGGCCTGCCAGTGCATCTCTTCCACCGGCATTTCTGTCGCCTCGACCACCTTTGGAACCACCATGCCTACCAGACATCACTCTTAGAGGCATCTTTCTTGACCTCGAACCACAACCATAGTCCTAATGCGAACTGCCTCTCAATCGACAATCTGTCCACATGCTCAAGAAAACCCGCTCTGATACCACTTGATGAGGGCGCAACCCGAGACTTAGAAAATAACCCACAAACAAGAGAATAGTTTTATTATTCAGAAAATGGAGCTTCTTACATGCAGAGGATCTCAAATCCCCAAATTCTACAACACATGCAAGTTACAGAAAGCTATAGAATAACCCTTTCGCAATATGCGAGCTTGTCCCCGAAAAGCTACCCAAAAATTAGAAACCTGCCCATAAATAGAGCTCCTCTTTAGTTTGGAGCCAAAACAACATTCAAATTTGAGTTTAGGTAGTTTGGCGCCAAAAATTACAACTTGAAGTTCAAATTTCAAAAGAACATTTGTAATTGTATCTTCTAGAAAGTGCGCCAACTTCCCGGGGCCATAACTTTTGATCCGGGACTTCGATTTGTGAACCGTTTGAACTGTTGGAAAGGTCTCGAAGTCAATAACACACTCAAAATCAAGGACGCTGATTTTGGCAAGTTTCGGGGCCGTTCCAGGAACTCTAAGTGCCTCAAATCTAACTCGGAAGATTTTTCAGGTGCAAATCTAGGAAACTAAAACTACAATATCTTTCAACCCAAGAATAGAAAATAAAAACCGTAAATTAGGAATTTTATTATGACTAAAAGGGTATCCAAAAATGTAAAAACATCTAAAAACAAAGAAACTTGAAATTTAACTATTTTTGGGTGATGCAA
The DNA here is from genome assembly GCA_007258455.2 of Sequoia sempervirens. NCBI lineage: Eukaryota > Viridiplantae > Streptophyta > Pinopsida > Cupressales > Cupressaceae > Sequoia > Sequoia sempervirens. The sequence goes on from VDFB02000003.1 coordinate 493,973,384, forward strand.
AATTGTTCTTACACCACTGGATGCTCCTCGCATCATTCAACCATAGAAAGAATGCTTCTATCAAATTCATTGAAAGACATGTTAAAAAATTTAGATGCAATCACCCAACAAATATCTAGATGGCAAGATAGGAGGCAGACAGCTAGGGCATATTATGCAGACAAATTATCATATAAACAAGTAAAAGATTTAAAAATTACTAAAGGTGATTTGTTCCCTCTATTCACTGACCCTAAAACAAATCAAAATCTTACCCTCAATGCAAAGAGGTTTCCTATTCATTGGTGCCACCACCAAAAGATTAAGAACCATTTTTATGAAAGATGGTATATGGTGTTTGATTACCCACCGTGCAATAATTGTGAAGTCCCCCAATATTTTATTAGGAAACTATACAGTGAGTTTGTATTGAACCAAATCCCAAATTATTTTGATATGAGGGAGTTCTAGGGGAGAGGTGGGGGTCAGCTCAGATAGCCCGGTGCACAGCCGGGATCCTACGGCAAGGGAGACTCCTCTCACGCTGCCACTGAGAAGATTGTGATGCCTGCCATTGCGAAGGGAGAGTGCCGACATAGAGACATTGCAGGCGATCACAACTTTGACCTAGAGTGTCATCCATCACACTAGCCCTATTGTACAGTGCCATCCAGAGGAGTCTTCAGGTGGTGGCCTTCAAACCCATGTGTGTCAATATTGTGGGGTGACTTGTTCGTATGACCCTACCGGCACTCAGGAGGGTGCTATGCAGGATCCATATGCTACTACGTAGCCTGATCCATATGCATCTACGGGGATGGAGAGGATGGCTGACATTTTGCATGATGCATATGATGCATATGGAATTGAATTGAATTTATTAAATTTTGATTGTGAAATGCAAGATTAACTAATTTAGTTTTACTATTTTAATAAAATTACAGGGTCACAGTGTAGAGACTGGATACACCAATCATCCACCTACTTATTTTTGCAGTACACCTATCGGTGGGGTATGTAAAGTTAGTAAACAATTATAAATTTATTACATGTGTTAATAGCATTGTTTTACGAATGGTATTTTAATATGTGATTTTGGATGTTGAATAGGGTATTGTTGGAGGTTTCAAGGAAACACCTCCGAGTGCTAGTAGATTTGATCAAACGTTCATAGAGGTAATATAGAATTTAAAGATAACTTAAGTAATGAATTCTAAGTTTAATAGATTTGTGATGTTTATATTCATTTATTGGTTACGTTGCATTACACATCATTCAAACTCAAAGCATTACTTCAAATTTGATAACTAATAATTAGAAATATATTTGTTTAATACTTGTACTCAAAATTTTGTTCATTAGATTTCATATGTTATAAGTCATCACATGGATCGCTATTGTAACTTTTTTGTGATTGAATAATTTGTTGTTTTATTTTCAGATGTTGGTGATAGAAACACCACCAAACGTTACGAGGGAAATGGATATTGGTGTTTCCTCCGCTATACAATCCTCGATGGCTCTGATAGGGGAGGTATGAGGCAAATTACTAAAATTCAATTTACATTCATTCTTATAGATGAACTAGTTCTAGTGAAAAATAAAACCATTATTGATTCGTAGTTTAATTCCTATTTGGACGGTTTATACAGGGCTTGAGCACGCCTGAGCATTAGCGTGGAAATATTTCCATCGAGGAGAGAGATCGTGAGATGGCTGTAAGTGATTATTCTGTTAAATATATTAAATTTTATAATGTAATTTCTATATATTAATGTCTTTACTTCTTATTGTAATAGTTGAAACTTCACTAGGAGCTAAACCCTAGGAGGAGCAGCAGGAGCACTCCTCGAGCACAATAGAAATGGGTGACAGAATTATCGCCATCGGATCACCCAGAAAAGGGAAAGAAAATTGTATTTGAACCAGAGCATGGAGAGTGTAGACAAGCAAAATTAGCATTATGCATTTGATCAAAATCGCACTCATCCATTCATCAGGGTAAATTCATCAACTTAAATCAAATAAATCAAACTTGATCCTATCATCATCTCTTTGATTAAATAAATCAATCATTTATTTATTTAAATCTCAGAGCATCATTCATCTCCCTTTGATTTGATTTAAATCCCTAGATCAAGTCAAAGTGGTCAAATCAGCCTAATCATCATCCTAGCTAATTAATCCTGATCTAATGCTAATCTCACCCACTTGCATTCTCTAGATTTGGCCACTTGCACATGAAATTGCATTTAATTGATTTATCAAAATCTTTATTTTCAACTTGGCATAAAGGGAGAATATTCTCCAAGTTTGAATATCCCCCCAAGTGGACATGTACACCAAACAGAGCATTTATGAGGCCTTACATGTCTCTTACATGTCCCCTTCCAAAGTCAAACTCAACATTTATTGCTCAAATTCAAATTCAAATTCTCCCTCTCATGGGCACTCTTCCCAAATCTTGGACAACCATTGACCACTCATCACTTGACAAGTGTCCTTCTTTCATTGGTCCAATCTTAGTCCCACATTGGTCCATTTTCAACACTCTTAGCATTTGAAAATCTATAAAATAGAGGCTTCATCTCTTAGCAAATCTCTCCACAATATCTTGCAAGGTCACTCTCTTCATTTGAGAATTGATCTTGTTCTTCATATCCATCTTAAATCATCATCTTGAGCTTATCAATCAAGGATTGGGAAAGGGTCACTAGCACATGTGACACCAATCCACTATAAGATGCTAGTTTGATCATTAGAATGATTCCTTTCTATGTTTTGCTTGTTTCTTTGGCATCATTCTTGTGATTAGATGAATCTTATAGGGGATATTTTGTTTGCTTTGGTTTACTAACAATACTAAGGATGTTTGTTTTTTATCCAATGTAGATCTAGGGTCCTACATATGGCACGCCAGGTAGGGGGGAGAATCTATTTTGTAATCTGCTCTGTTTATATTTTGTAATCTGCTCTGTTTGCACTTTAAAATCTGCTTTGTTTATATGGCCTCGATTAAAACATGGCCTATACTTTTGTTGGAAGGATTACGAACATGTATATTAAAGTTTTGAATAACAAAGTTTCTTAAATCTGTAGTGGCTTGCTTGCATACAAATGAAACACTTTTTGAATCCCTTTTAATAGAGCTATTAAATAAGCTGCAATAGTTCTATTAATAGTTTCTAGAGTTATCCTTTCTATGTATTCATGCTGACTTAGTTTTTATCAGTTAAGTCTTGAAACCATTCTTAGTTTGAAATTTGTTTTAGAAACTGGATACTCACATCATCAATAGAAGGAGGATTTTTCATTACTTTAACATCTAACGTGGCTGTAGATTGTATAAAGAACAGATTTTTCCCATTTATTAAAAAATTACTCCATACGCCTCTGCATAGTTTGACAGTGGCATGTCACTCATCTGCATCTTTTTAGGCGCTTGGAATGAACTCAAGGTTCTGTTTTTAACCAACATTTGCAATGCAACTTATTGTTGTTGTTTCTCTCATTCATCTGGTTGTTTCTAATCATTAATGAATGAGCTGAGTGGGTAGAGGCATGTAGGTGTTTTAGACATCTAAAAGAATTCAAGAAAGCTATTCAAAATTAATCCACCATTAGTCTAAAGTGACAAACACTATTTGTTTTTGACAGAAAACTGAATAAAATATGACTGCTACACTAATTTTTCAAATATGCATCTTTCACTGGCTGCTCAATCTGAAGTTTTTCTTTTAAAAACGCACTAACGTGAAGTTTCTTATTCTGCTAAAAAGTGTGCACAGTACCATTCAAATCATCGTAGCTTTCTCTGTTGTCTTTATGTGATTTGTTGAAAGACTTTAATGCGTGATTTTACAGCTGCGCAATTGCATTAACTTGAAAGTCCTTGAAAGCCTCGAAGACTCTGGAATTCGACTTCACACCAGCTAATAGCATTTGCTTGTATCTCTTTGAGAAATTTGTGTGCACAGTTCGTAAGCCAACACTGATAGACCAAAGGGCTATCACGTCATTGCAAGCTCTCCTTACGTGGGAATAGGGGACACTCACAGTAGAAGCGACAGTAGAAGATATCACCCTACATAAATGCAAAGGATCTCAGAATCGTAGAAGCCTTCAAAGCTGAGGATAAAGCCGAATCACAGGAGCATGAATACGATGTAAAAATCTTTCATGTCAGGTCATATCAGTATTAAATGAGTACTATCTTTGACTTCCACTTCTTATGAAGTTTATAGGCTCGACCAGAGCTCATACTAGTGCGTGGTCCCATGCAAATTAACAAGGCGAAAATATTGAGTGATTCACAATTCTTGAATTGTTGGGTAGAAAATTGTCCATCTAACTTTTGTTATTACACTTTTTACAGGGGAGATTGCGGGTGAAAGGTGACAGGCGCAAGAGTTCAGAGATTTCCTGCAAAAGATTTTTACGTGTTTTGGTTGATATTTGATTTATTGGAATTTGACTGCAACAAAATATTTTTGGAGGAGTGTAAAGTCTGGCGCAACCAACAATGATTGACAAAAAAACAAATCTGTAACAGTTTCGGCCCACCATTTCCATTTGACAAGCGGCGTAGCTTTTAATCACGTCTCCTACGCATTATATTTAGTTGTTTACATTTAATCGGACTAAACTCTGGCAGCTTGCATTTAACCGGGCGACAAGTTGTTATAGATATCTAGCTATTTTTATTTAATTAAAGTAACTCCCTACTTATCAACCACTCTTTGCAGGCAGTACAGGAAAATAGCACCGAGCATCATAAATGCCTCTATGAGCATCAAATCACTTGAAGGTGGATCTCGTGTTGATAGTGGGGATTAAAATTATCATACAGTCTTTTACATCTGTCACCATTTACTGCCTATCTTGCAGAGATATCGTCATGCCCAAACAATAGTTATTTTAACAACTTGCAGAGATATTACCGTGCCTATCATTTATTTCCATAAAATGAGATCTTTTTAAACAGTTTCAGCTTTCTTATTTCTGCAGTCATCATGCTGGTCAAATAAGTAGATAGAAGAAGTGCACTAAAGGCACATATGCAGGGAAAGGAACATATTGATTGAAAGATTGACTTCAACTTATGAGAATCCATGCAATTTTAAAATGTTGAAATGTTTCTAATGACTTTGTTTGGGGGAAATATTGGAAAAGTTGATGATTTTGTGACTTGATTGTATTTATCAAATGCATTTAACGCTTGTCTTTGCATTTAATATCGATGTTCTCAATGATTTCATTTAATATCTTATCTTTGGAAATCATTCTATTGTCTGAAGTTAATGCCTAAAATGTTTTTTAGATAAACTTGATCCTCACATAATTATCTTTTTTATCTTGCAGGAGGGATTTTCATTTGCACAAGGAGTTTGCAAGGGGTGATATTTGAAGAATCTTGGAGATAAAGCGAAATTGAACATTAACACTCGAAATCAACAAAGCATTTTTTAATGCTTAAAGCTTATGTTATACGCTTTAGTTTTCTGTTTCAAATCAACTTACACTTTTGAGGCTCTAAGGAAAGAACACTTCAATTTTTCGTTGCAAAGGGCTAAAACTGAACATTAGAAACTTACTAGCTTTTTGATTTGGCTAAAAATTGGACAAGCAATCTTCACACTTCATTTTGGTGCTTAAAACGAACTCACAATTGCTTTGAAGGCTATAAAACGAACAAGTGCTTGAATTGTGATTTTGTCTTGGGTGCATTTTGAATGCGTATCCTCTCCCCTTGCACTTCGTGCGATCTAGGGTGCAAGAGAAACACTCAAAATGCATTTCATTGCTTTGAAACACTTCGATTTGGGCTTAAAAATTGAACATATTATATGAAAGTAGGGGCATTTTCGCTACACATTCTCTCTTTGTGCCGGGCCAAAGATTGATCGAAGTTACGGATTGTGTCTTTGCTTGCTTTTGTTTATCCTAGGAGGGCCTACCTTGGGGAAAAAGTACTCACCCAAGGGAATCCACTCAACCGTAAACATCACAAAGCTAAGAGTATTTCCAGCCGATACAAATGTGGATATTGGAAGAAATTTCAATATCACGCTGGCTTACTGACAAGATGGATCCTAAAGGGGTTCCTGCCACGCTAGTCAACTCCTACTTAACGGAAAGTCCTTACTAGAACCCATGTGCTAGAATTTTCCAAAATCCTTAATCTATTTGTTGGTGCAAGAACGTCATTCTCAGTCACTGCACTTTTACGGTTCCTAGTAGAGATGGAAAGCATGCCATGAGTTTCATGGGTGTTGATGCTTGGTTGCCCGATTGATCTATATAATGAGTCAGGAGGGGAGCCAAGGTCAAGCATCTAACCATCCGCTAGAGATAAGCATAGTCGACTTGTCCAAGTGGGAATCCAACAAATATTGTCTTACACATCCATAGGGCTTGTAATTGTTCTTGTTTGAAAAACATAGTGTTGTATTCAAAAATACTTTTGCAAACAAACATTCAACATGATTCTCAAAAATTTCAAAACCCTCTTAGCGATGTGTCATTGACTCCATATATGTTATCAAGCCCCCTGGGATTCACGCACGAGTAACTCCCTAAGCATTGGATTATACCCTCAATTTGTCTCTTGAGTAAACAATGGAAAACCCTTGTCTTAAGTTCATTGAATTTCCACATAAAATATCTTGTGGGGTTTTAAAGTGAAATTAAGACATTGACATTCAGTTTGAAACCTAATCAAGAAGTGTGTTTGTGGTAAAAGTACTCATTAAGCAAAGATAACAAATTGGACCCCACACATGTGCTTGATATCTTTTGGTCATATTGGTCTTTTGATTGCTCTTAGAGAAAAGTGTGTTCTTCAATACCTTGGCCTAGTAAACAAAGTCTCTCTAAGTCTCTTAGGATCAAATCAAACATTTCATCCAACTCAACCATTTATCAAAATTCATCCATCCAAACAACTTTAGAGTTTTTGAAAACATCATTCTAGACTTGCGTACATCCTTAAATCATCATCAAATTCACCTTGGTTAGTTAGGTGTATGGGAATGCATCCTTTCTCATACCTCTAGTTAAATAAGCAATCCTTTGAACAAGTTCATCCTAAGATAACATCTTACATTTTAGGGTTTACAAGTTCATCATCCAAATCAACCAATCAAAATCAAATCCTAAGTCTAGCATTGATCCAAAGTCCCTAAATGTTCAACACTCATATCATTTACACATTTCATCCTCCATATCGTCATTGGTCCTAAGAACCTTAGAGGTCACTTTTGCTACAAGGTCAAAACACAAGAAGAACATGGAATATAAACTTGATCCATACATCTTAGGTAATCCAAATTAGTTGAATCTTCAAAGCCTTGCAATGCCTATCAATTATCAAAGTCCATGCATGGGATCATTGCTTTCAACAATTTTCAATGGTACAACAAGTGTGAGTATGCCCAAGTCAAAGTTTGGAACACATTTCCCAATGATAAATCTAAGTCCAAACCTACAAATCCACCAATCTAATAATCAATACATGAGCCTTGAAATGAACAACGTCATTCCACCAAATCCCTACAAACCAAATGTGGATGTACCAAGTGCAAGTTTTCAAAACATGAATCCTAACTCAGAAAAATTTGGAAAAATGATTCCCAATACCAACAATGTTCATCCTATCATGCCAAATCTAAACATCATCCCAAATCAGAACATTATCCAAAGTCAATTTTCCCATAATCCCATTCAAAAACCGCAAGTAGGCATCCCAAATCCGCTTAAACAAAAGCCTAATCAACTATCTCAAGTGAGTCAAGATCAAAATCAAGAACAAATTTGGCGAGATCAAATTGTGGAACTTTCCAAAATAGTTGAGGCATTGCGCCAAGGGAAATCTCCACCACCATTACCTACATCATTCCTTGGTTTAGGGCTTCCCCCTTTACCTAACACCAATCACACCATCCAAATCAATCCACCTAACATCAATCAAACCATCACGACAAATCCTTTGAATAGACCATCAACATCACACCAATGGATGGTATCTAATCAAACAACAACGTTGATCCCAACCAATCAAAATATGGCCTCCCAAGGACCTATCACCTCGGTCATTCCAACCATCACTATCCCTTTAATCATTCCAACCACCACTATCATGCCCATCACATCTCAAACACTCACTATCGCTCCAAGTGTATCTCAATCACTTGTCACCGCATCCAACACGATTCCAAATACACCACCACTACTGCCAAAACCAAGTGCAATAAGTCAATATCATAGCATCGCACTAAAAGCACATCAAGGCTACCAACAAGGGCTTCAACAATCTCAAGCTACCCAACCAACACAAAAGATGACAACTATTGAAAACAAGGATCAAGATCAATCCATCACTGAGCACACGTTTACTTCATCCAATGATCAAATCGACATATGTCAAGAGTCACTTTTGAATCACGATCAAAATCCACCAACAAAAATTGACAATGAGCCAATTCAAGAAATATCAACATCACTTGACTCTATGGTTGAAGACATTCACAATCTCTCCACCGCAATTGTCAAAAATAATGATCAAAACCTCTCCATCGAGGAGCACATTGAGGATGTATCTACACAATCCAATGATCAACTCACCATACATCAAGAGCCACTCTTTAGTGATCTATTTCAAGGAGTGTTAGGACTATTTGATCCAATTGACATAATGCATGATCCGTTGACCAATGATCATATTGAAAATGTCTCTACATAGCCTTATGAGTTAGAGGACATATCTCAAGAAGTTATTCCAAAGCAAGATCAAAATCTTTCACTAAGGTCTAGCAATGGTCATTTTCAAAACATGTTGATCCCCTTTGACCTCATGGTTACAGATACTAAAGGAACCCTAAACTCGACACTTGAGGATGTTGAACCACTTACCATGTCTAATGAAGATATCCAAGCACCATTTGTAAGCGATCCATCCTTTGAAACCGACCCATGTCAAGAGCTTGATCCAAAGCATATCGAAAGCAATCCCAAAATAAATCAAGATCAAAAATTTGTATCTCCAAGATACTATAATGATCTAATGGATATTCTCCTATCCACACAAGATGATCACATCCACATAGCACTTACTCCTCCATCTACCCATGAGATGCTTTCTATGGATGGACACGTAGATGATCTTCATCTAAAACAAGATTTTGTTACACAAAAAGAGCAGATTCTTAACTCCTACAATCAAACGGAGTTGTCAACATCAAGATCGAATATGTCCCAAACTCAAATTGAGGACATCATGAATAAAGACATCCATCATTATCTGCTCAAGGAAACAAGTCAGATAGAACACCCAGAGTTAGCCAAGCAGCAAATTGAACTAATGTCATCTACAGTGGTCATTCGTCAAAGCACGTTTACTGAACAAAACACCTCAAAGCAAGCAAAATCAAGGAATGAAGGTGCTACTACCACCATA
>VDFB02000003.1:493982916-494000431 GCA_007258455.2 Sequoia sempervirens
CTCTCCCACTCCCACCCTCTCTCGCCCTCTCTCCCATAAGCATAAATACATACATACATGCATACATGCATGCATGCATACATACATGACACACCAGCATACATATACATACAAACAGTAAAAAAAAGGCATTTAACTAAAGGAATAAATAACGCAAGCGTGTTATTTGTTGTTAAAAATGTTCCACAGAGAAGAAAAATTGAAAAATACTAAATAACGCACTTTCGTTATATTTTTCTTTGGGAATCCACGAGCCTTGGCTTTGGTATTTGCCTTGGAAAACCAACCCAAAGGTTTGGAGGGCATTCCCAACCACTGGAGACATGTTTTTCACAAATTCTACAATTTTTCACATAATTGAGTTCGTGGTCACCGTCAGGATTGCATTTGGTTCAATATCGACGAAATTGAACACATGGGTAATGTTAATTTCTCTCTTAGCTTTCCAACGATATAATTTTTTTCACTTTCTGACAATGTGAGGGCTTTCATCCATAATTTCTTTTGTTTGTATGTCTATTTTTTTTCAAAAAACAGTGTTTGGTTTTTTTTTCATTATAAATTAACCATTGATTGAAATTTCAAATAAATTACATTTTTAGAAACTAGATTCCATTCTACAAATTTTAAAAAATCTATTACTTTCCAAAATTTGTAGGGGATCATGGTCAAAATTCCGCTTTTTAGGAAGTGCCCACTTAGAAAATTAGTAAAAAAATCAAATAGTTATTAAAAAATTATCAGAAAAACTGTGCACCAACTAGATAATGTTAGTTAACTTCTGATCGATAGTGATTTTAAAAATACTAAAAAAAAGGTCACCGTGCTCAAGTCGTACAAGAGTTGCTATGTTATGTTTTTCTGACAAAAACAACACCAATTTGTGTACATCCCTTTGTTGAACCCCTTAATCTCAACCATTTTCAAAATAAATTAGTAGTTTAGAAAGTAGACTCAGAGCACTTCGATCCTTGTTTTTGTTCCATCTCAAAATTTTGAGTGTAACTATCCTCAATTTCACGTCCAAGGTCAACATTTCCTGATTTCAGAAAAAAAGTGGCCACTTAAGCCCCCTTTTTGGGAACCATCTTGGTGCACTTACTCATGGAAGCTTTGAGTTTGTGTCATTGAGTTATGTCATTGGTCAACTGAACTTTTGTCGAGCTATTTTCTAGGATTTGATTATTTTCAGATAACTATCTTTGTTAAGTATCTAAAGAGAATTATTGTGGCAGTTGAGAATTGATGAACAAAGATTGTTGTGAGATAACTAAAGATTTGATCAGATCATGTACCATCAAATGTCAACACCTGACAATAATTACTTTCATGTTGTGGAAATGTTTTCTTCTTTCTGCAACTATAAATGAGAGGTGACGATAAAAGGAAAGGGTTGGTTCCAAGTTTCAGTTTCCTTTGTTGAGGAAAAGTTTCTTTAGTTTTCTTAGGTTGTAAGAACTATTTTCAAAAGTACAGTTGTAGAGCTACTTTTTTCTGGCATGCTATATTGTTTATGCTCAAACTATTATCTAATTGACATCTGACCTCTATTTAAAAGTTCATTTGATATCTAAGCACAAATTATTTGGAAGAAATCTTTGAGACTATGCATGTATGGCCTTTATCAAGCTTTCCGTCTTTATGCTTTCATTCTGAATAAAATACTATGTCAAGCAAGCTGAATTCAAATAGTTTAAGTTGTTGATTTCCATGCTATAGGCTTATATGGTAGAATAATAACTTGTGAAAAATGGATTATGTCAGTGGACTTCTCTATTTTTCTTAGGGGTTGTTGTTTTGTTATATTGTGTTGTATTAGGAGAGAGAGTGTATGCAATTTCTAAAAAAATTTCTGGTAACCTTGGAAATCTTTATGTTTGATCAGACCTTAATGAACACTGCTTGTCAGAAGATTTGAAAGTTTGCACTGTGCTTGTTGTTATCCTTTGATGTTCATTATTTTCCCAACAATGAAGGCTTGTGCTGTTCTGTGTTTAATTATATCACTCATAGGAAAGATTAGGTTTTAAATGTTGTAAAAGCTTTGGTGCATTGCCATTTTTATATTTTATGTTTACATTTCTTTCTACCCTTTTCTCCAAAACCCAAAGAAGAGTCAAATTTCTATAAAAATCCCAGAGGTATTCAATGAGACACAAATTAGTCCTCCACGCACTAAATTTTCCATAAGACTATCAAAGAGCCACAAGCTTTGATGATCAAGAGTTCCTTTTCTAGCACGCCTTGTGGGACATGAAGTTCTCTGAAAGCTTGATTAGAAGTGAGAAATATTTCTTAAATCATGCTAAGGAATGAAACTAGAAGTTTCATGCTTAGAGTTCAAAAAAGAGCATCTTCAAGAGGTCATTTCTAGTACTCCCAGTTACCTTGGTACCTAGGAGAAGAGGATTTACAGGTTTTGTATCACTTGTAAGGAGCAATAGAGTGAGAATTAAGGGCCCAATATCTAGAGCCTTATCTACTCCACTTAGAGGATCAACCTTCCAAATTAGAATACCTATATACATGATTCATATGATTCTTTTCCCTATGGCTCATGTAGCTACCCCTACTCCTAGAAATTTTATACCTTGGGATAGCGGTAGTTCGCTACAACAACCTACACCCTCAGATTTATGGCTTGCCATACCTGCTAACACCCTCAAGGCTATTCCAAAATTTTCTGGAGAAGATTTCAAAACCCCCTCAAAACACCTTCAAGATATAATAGAGACATGTAGGGTACATAATATAATAGAGGAAAATATTGCCCTGAGGTTGTTAGCTACCTCTTTCAAAGGAAAGACCCAAGATTGGTATTAATCTTTGGCCTTGAGTTCTATCATCCCCTGGGATCAACTCTAAGAAAGGTTGTTCGAACACTTCTTAGAGAAAGGAGATCATTCTTCATTGCTACATCAACTAATCACCATCGAGAGAGCCTCGTAAGAGGCCATGAGTGACTTCAACACCAGGTTCTAAAAAACTTGGCAAAGGATCACTATAATTGCGCGAGCCCCAGCAACAATGGTGTTTATGTTCTACCTGAAGGCTCTCAATGTAGACATCATAGTAATGATAACCTGCATGAGAGGGGATATCTTGCCTGATGTATATGAGTTGATTGTGTGCATAGAAAATAGTTTGATTGATTCTAGGAAGCTTCTTCCATGACCTTTGATGCCTATATTTGTAGAAATATTTGGTGGTCCTTAGGAAGAAGCTATTCCAAGCACTTCTACTACACAATTGACGTTGGCTACACTATAGTCTATGTATGTGTACTCCGCTGCCCAGAAAAGCATGTTGGGCTCTTCCTCTATTGTAGTAGACATCAACGACATGAAGAGTCTCATGCAGAATTTTGATAATGAATTAGTTATTATCAAACAATAGCAAGCAACACCTCTAAAGTAGACCACACAAGCCTATGATGGAGGAAAACCGTCTTATCAGCATAATACATACGAAGGATCCTCTAGAGGAGGAGGTCCACAGATGAAATTTGCAAACCAGATAGTTCTAATCACCATGTCACTACAGTGGTCAAAGACAACTTGAGTAAATTTAATTCCAGGCTAGAACAATTTGGCAGAAGACAAGATTATATGGTGCTTCCCATGTAGCGATAGTCATATGCCTTGAAATCAAGTCTAAGGGGGAATATGCAACAAAAAATAGAAAAATAAAGAAACAAGGGCACACTCTCGAATGCAGATGAATATGAGTCTTTTGAAATGGAAAATTCCTATTTCAAAGCATAAATGTAAGGAATATCGTCAGAGCAAGAGCTTGATATTGTGTCCGACCAAGCGCTATTTTCATGTATGGAAGAAGAAGATGTAATGTTCACGAATGAATCTTCAATGAAGAGTACTCCACAAGTATAATCAGAGTACAACACAAGATCCAAAAGAAGGCTCATGGGAGAATACGTGCAACAAGCTTTGCCACGTCCACAACCACGACAACCACTACCACTAGAAAAGCAGGGTCCTTGTACACTGTTCGACCTACTTAGTCACACACTTTTCCATTCCTAGAAAAGGAGATGAACAAAACACCAAGCCCATTCATGATGAAATGTTTTCTTTTGAAAGCGAGAGAAATACCACCATTCAATCCCAAGACCCAACCGGTCCGAATGCTCAATTTGGTGGAGCGACTGAAGAAGGCACCTACCAATGTATCTCTATGGGATGTCATATCTATCCCTAAACAAAAGGCATTGATTTAGGAAGCATTAAAGAAAGAAGAACAAATACTACAGACAGACATGATTCTATCAAGTGGTCAAACTGAAGATAAAGGACCAACATCAAACCCTTAAGCTCCAAAAGTATTAGCTTATGCGAATGATGTGGGTAGTGCAAAAGAGAAAGAGGTAAATGTTAAAATAAATATTCAAAACAGCTCCCTTAGGGTTTCTTTTGTAGATATGTGTGCGCCGGCCTGTGCGTCGCCGAGTCTGGTCAGCTTTCCATTGAGTTTTGATCTCCCGCTGTGCGCATCCTCTCTTCGCAGCTTCAGGTTGCGGCTTCCCTTTCGGGTCCTGAGAGGCTGCGCTGGGCATCCACGTGTCTCACTTGCCGAGGTTTTTATTTCTTTTTGCCTTGAAGTCTCTTCGAGTTGCGAAAGCCTTCTACCGGGGCCATCACTTTTAAAGATTGTCAGAGGGACCCACATCTTGCTACGTGGTGGCATATTGCAAGCTTTTCATGTGGGAACAAAATAAACAAATACGGGCTACGTAGTGCTTGCTCGGGGTTTTCTTTCTATTGTCTAACAGGTATTGGTGGGCCCTACCTTCTGCTAACTAGCAATCGTTTGCAGATCTTTTAACACGACAGGGAGGTGAACAACCGCGGGCTGCAGAATGCTGCCACACGTCTTTCACACCCGGTTGATGCAGCTTTCTCTCCACATCAAGAAGGACCTCAGCTCATTGGACACGTGTTGCATCTTTGTAATCTCTCGGCGGTAAGGAGAGAGGTTTTCATTCGGGCAGCGACAGGATGCCACATACCTTACAACTGATCCTTGAGGCGGACGATAGGCTGGCTGGGGAGATTATGTTTTTGGATGCTGCTTTTCATGGTTTTTCAAAGCAGTGGATGACACTTGTCACCTCGGGTATGGCTGGGACCACTGCCATCATTACAAAGGGCACGCCTGCAGCTAAATGACCAGATGCTGTGTTCTAATTGGTTGCTGTTGTAACGACATTAGGAATCTTCTGATTTTGGCATCATTGTAGGGGATTGTGGGATCTTTTCTGTTACAGCTCTCCAAAGCGGTGGAGATTTTCTCTCTAGCTATATATACTCTCTCGGTTGATGAGACAAGTGTGGAAGGTCCAAGAAATTTGTGGGAAAAGTATACTGGTTTTAGCAAGAGACACCAGGCCTCTTTTATATGTTTATTTGCAAGAAACTTTCAGACTGTGCCCATTGTTCGGCCTTTCTGTTTTTCATGTTTTGATCATACTGTAAACTATGCCTTTTATTGTCTTAAGCATTTCATTTGACAAGACTTCTATATATTGAATACAAGATTGCTTATCTAAATCATGTCTAAATGACTCTTCTTAGTAGTAAGGATGTATGCGATATTATTTTATGTCAATAAATGAACTGTTTATGCTATAGCTTTAAGTTTCTGACGTTTTGGAACGTGACAACACCATTCAGGCCCTTAAGTCTATGATTTATCGTGCCCATCAGCAAACTTTGGCGCATCGCCTTAGATTAGATTTTACTTCATTATATTTGTTTCCTTTTCCCTTTCCAAAAAACCATTATAGAAGAAGCCAGCTTCTTTAAAATCCGGAGGTCACTCAGTTTGGCGCAAAGGGTCCCCCTTGAACTGAGTTTCCCATAAGGCACTGTTACCTCACCAATTTTTGGCATCAACAGTTTGTCTTTTTTCTGGCACGCCCGGTGGGACCTAAACTAATAAAATTACCTTGTAAAGGGGTGTATGAACCATCGGCTTGCAACTAGATCCCAGACTACAAATAACCTAGGTTTACTAGTACCTCTGCTAGGAACAGTCGAGGCCGCAAATCAGCTAGTAGCTGTTCCATTCACACCGCCCTTTCCTCTCACCATGTTGTCGGTCGCGAACATAAACTATGTAGCATGGGATGCTGGAAGTCCCCTGGTAGCTCCTGTAGCGCCTGCTGTTTAGGGTGCTATCTCGGTTTCGGCCCTGAAAGCTCTTCCTAAATTTGACGGGGACAACACAAAAATGCCAACAGAACATTTGCAGGATGTAGCGGATGTATGTCTGGTACACGGTATTACAGCGCAAAATGTAGCCCTGAGGCTCCTCGCTGCGTCCTTCAAAGGCAAGGCCCTGGATTGGTACCAAATGCTGACTCTGAATTCAATTCGCACTTGGGATGACCTCAGAGATCCATTCTATGAAAGGTTCTCAAATAACGGAGATCGTTCTTCATTATATTATCAGCTATCCGTCATAAGATGAGCACCCCAGGAGGCCCTGACAGATTTCAATGCCTGATTTCACTCAAATTGGCAGAGGATTCCTGTGACTATCCGCCCGACTCCAGAACTGGCATTCATATTTTATCTGAAGTCCATTAACCCCGACATTTCTGTGAAGATCAAGTCTTTGGGAGGCGCCACTCTACCAAATGCTTATGCTATCGCTATCAAAGCTGATAATCATTTGATAGATTGCGGAAAGTTGCCTCCTCGACCTATTATCCTGATATTTCCTGAAATATCAACCTCTGCACAAGAAGCTGCATCGACTAGTGCGCCAACAACCCCCCAGTCGATGTACTCATATGCAGCCGCTCCTAAAAACTTGGCTTCCACATCGGGTTCTTCCAAGGATGAAATGGGCGACCTCAAGGAGATGTTGCAAACTATGGCGAATGACATAACAACTCTCAAGCGGAACCAAGCAACGCCTCCACGGCCCGCATATCAAAACTATCAAGGTGGGCGATCTACTTATCAGCAAAATCAATATCAGAGTGCGCTTCGCACTAATCCATCAGCACCGACTACCAACCAAATAGTCCCGGTGCCTATGCCGCTGACAGGTGCGACGCCAAGCTCAAGTAGAGAATTAACTGCGGGACAAAATAATCTTATTGATGACATCAATCCATGGTGTTTCCCCTGCAATGATGCGCATATGCCCCAAAATTGTCCGCGTGGAAACTTACAACAGAAGGTGGCAGAGCAACGCAGCCAAGGTACTACAACAGAAAATGGAGAATACCTATGTACCTCGGCAATGGAGAATGCGGTCCTTACTGTGCAAATGCAAGGAATGTCTTTAGAACAAGAGTCCGATATTGCTCCTGATCATGCACTCTTCTCCTGGATGGAAGATGAGGAAAAGTTGTTTGCCAATGACACTTCCATAGCCGAAACGCCACAGGTGCAATCTGACTATAACACACGCTCAAAGAGGAGATTCACTGATGAGTCTGTTGTTTCACTTTTGGACAGCCCGCAATGCAAAGGCGTGTCTGATCAAATTCCCGGCGCTTTGACTATCTCTTCACCTTCTCAACCACGGAAGGAGATTATTATAACAAAAGCAAAAGAGCAGAAATCTCCAAGCTCGTCACTTTTTAATGTGGTGGAGAAATTGAAGAAATCATCCGCTAATGTGTCTTTATGGGACATTCTAGCTATCCCGGAACAGAAGACTATGCTACAGAAGGCGCTTCAGCAAGAGATCGACTTAGCACCAACAGAGCCATCTGCCAGTATAGAGGGGGTTTATCAAATGCCACTAGCTAAGGTTCTTGCAGACAAAATGAAGGGATCCCATGCAGAAGGAGGAGGTAGGCCAAAACCTCAACCCTTCTTCTTGACTCTCATTGTAGGGGAGAAGTTATTACACAATGCTATGATTGATTCTGGCGCTAGTACAACAGTTATGCCAAAACTGATAGCCGAAGCCTTGGGGCTCAGCTACGAACTTATGAAGAAGGGGGTGATGTAGCTAGATGGAAATAAAGTTGATACTGTGGGTGTCATCAAAGCGCTTCCGTTAACTCTATTTTCCTGCCCAAGTATCACGGTCCCGCAAGATACAGTGATCATAGATGTTCCTCCTATGTTCGGTCTTTGTCTATCTCGAGAATTTACTTCAAAGGTGGGCGGATATTTGTCTTTAGATTGGTCACATCTAATACTTAGGACCAAGCATGGTATGAAAATGAAGATAGAATCGGAGGCTCTACATTCCGAACACGTGGCGGATGAGGCCCTGATCAATTTTGAGGCTGCACATACCTCTATCACCAAGCAGGACATGTATAGTGTCGAACTGCTAGAGGAAGAGAAGGTGAGTGGAGACCGAAATGATAAAGAAGATGCTCTGTTAAGTGAACACATAAACAATGATCCTTTCGGGAATTATCATGCTACCGGATTGGGCACATATGTGATTTACGATGAAGACCAGGTTCTTCCGAAGGTTGCCAAAGAATCCGATGATAACCAAGCAAATGAGCTATGGACATTGTATTTTGATGGAGCAAGAAGCAAAGTTGGAGCTGGAGCAGGGGTATGTCTAATATCCCCACAGAATGAAAAGTTTTTGAGGTCTTTCTGATTCCAATTCGCTTGTTCAAAAAATGAAGCTAAATATGAAGGGTTAGTCCAAGGCCTAAGCCTAGCGGAACGAATGGGTATTAAGCAATTGATTGTGTTCAGGGATTCTGAACTAGTAGTTAATCAGGTCCGGGGAATCTCCACAGCAAAGAATGTCCAAATGAGATCCTATCGGCATCGAATCTGGGACCTAATTAAAGGATTTGAAGCTTTTAACATCCTGACCATTCCCTGAATGCAGAATAGTGATGCAGATCGCATGGTGATGATCGGTGCTCAGTTTGATCCTGTCTCTGACTTGCTTCAGAACAAATATTCAGCACGAGTGCTTGTTCGACCATCGATTCTCGACAATGATCAGAGTTGGCAAGTCTTTGAGAGCGATGAGCACATCGCCTCATTTATCCAGCACTCGGGAGAATTCGCTGATCAACTTCAACCGAAGATCACCGAGGCCTATGAAAGAAAAATTATGTAGCTCAGGTCAAATAAACTTCCAAAAGGGTTAGTTACTCTCGAGAATTTTTTTGATTATAATGACACTCGAAATGATAAGCGGAAGTTCGTGGCAGACAAAAGTGATTATGAAAACTTTCGGGTCTCCGATGGCAGGAATCTCCGGGTTGAAAAAGATGTCCCACAATGAGATAGAGAAAGGCTTATCAGTCTCTGCGAAAAATATGGAGTAGTGGCCTGGTCCTACAATGATCTGGAGGGTTACGATCTTGGCATCATTCAGCACACTATTGAGCTAACAGAAGGTGTGAAACCAGTCCGACAGAAAAAGAGGCCAGTCAACCATAAAGTTGAGGCCCTGATGGCACAAGAGCTAACCAAGCTCATTGAGTCACTTATAGTCTTCCCAATCAAACATAGTACTTGGGTATCAAACCTGGTACCAGTCAGAAAGAAGAATAGCAATATCTGCTTGTGCGTGGACTTCCGAGACCTCAACAAAGCATCTTTGAAGGATCACTATCCATTGCCTTCTATGGAGTCAATCCTCCAAATTGTCGTAGGATCAGAAATGTTCTATCTGCTGGATGGCTTCTCTGGCTATAACCAGATTCGAGTTAAAGAAGAAGACCAGCACAAGAATATGTTCACCACCAAGTGGGGAACACTTGCATATGCTAAAATTCCTTTTGGTTTATCCAATGCAGGGGCAACTTTCTATCGAGCTATGGACATCGCATTTAGCGAACTGATCAATAAGTTTATTCTAATCTATTTGGATGACCTTACTATGTTCTCTAAATCTAAGGATGATCACTTTGATCATTTGGAATTAGTTTTTCAAAAATGCCAGGAGTTCGGGGTTTCCTTAAATCCAAAGAAATGTGTATTCGGAGTACCTCAGGGTAAGTTGTTAGGGCATGTTGTGTCTAAAGAAGGTATTTCAATTGACCCCGAACGAGTAAAGGCTATTAAGGGGCTTCCCCTTCCGGTAAATAAGAAAGGTGTCCAGTCTTTTCTCGGCAAGGTAAATTTTGTCAGCAAATTTATTTTTGATTTTGCGGGAATGATTAGGCCGATCACCCTAATGCTGAAAAAGGATCAAGCTTTCAAGTGGACAACAGAAGCTCGAGAAGCTTTTGAAAAGGTCAAGGAAGCGATCTCCACAGCCCCGGTGCTGATTAATCCAGATCAATGCAAAGATTTTATAATGTATGCCTTCAGTAGTAAGTCCAGTATCGCTACTGTCCTGACTCAAAAAGATGGCGAAAGAAAGGGAGAGCATCCAGTGGCGTTCTATTCTCAAACCCTAAAATAATATGAGGCAAATTATAACTTTGTCGAAAGATAGGCCTTTGCAATAGTAAAGGGACTTAAAAAATTCTGCCATCTAATTTCTCGCAACAAAGTTCTGGTATATGTCGCACATTCTAGTGTGCGGGAATATATCATGGAAGGAGAGATCACAGAAAAAAGGGCTAATTGGATTACCAAGATCCTAGAATATGACATCGAGGTCAGGCCTACTAAGACTGTTAAAGGAAGAGGACTGTGTGAGTATATGGCACAGAATGAGGAGGTACCTGCCAAGGAGGAACAACTAGAACTTCTCCTGATAAATGAATCAGGATCGGAAGACGATTGGTTGAAAAATAAAATGAACTTCATGCAAACCGGAAGGTATCCGCCAGGCCTCTCATCCCAAAAAAGAAGGTATTACCGGCTTCAGAATTGCGGATATACGCTGATAGAAGGAATCCTTTTCAAAAGAAATTTCAATGGTGTGCTCCTGTGATGCGTTACTTCGGGGGAGGCGCAGAGGATCCTCGACGCATTTCACAATAGCGACGAAGGTGGACATTTCTCCGCCAAAACTACCGCCATCAAGGTCCTGCGAGCTGGATAGTACTGGCCTACACTTTTCAGTAATTCCTACTCCCTGGTAAGGGCTTGTAAAAAATGTCAGTTCTTCTCTAACAGAAGGAAAAATTTAGCAATGCCCCTCAAACCTATCGTGGCAGATGAACCATTTGCGCAATGGGGCCTGGACTTCATTGGAATGATCAATCCAGTTTCTAGTGCTAGACATAAGTGGATTCTAACGACTATAGACTACTTTACAAGGTGGGCGAAAGCTGTTCCCCTTAAGGGGGCAACGGAAACAAAGATTGTAGAATTCCTCGAAGCACTAGTGACAAGGTTCGGCCCTCCGAAGACAATCATTTCGGACAACGCCAGAGCATTTCTAGGTACAAAGGTATGTCACTTCGCATTAAAAAATGGAATATTCCTTAAAACATCATCAAACTATTATCCGCAGGGAAATGGCCTAGTTGATTCCACAAATAAAAACTTGGTTCGACTCCTTAAAAAGGTTGGCTCAGAGCACCAGAGGGAATGGCATAAAAATCTCTGAAAAGTACTCTAGGCAAACCGCATAACTCCTAAGCAAGTCCTTAAGACTTCGCCTTATGAGCTGGTATATGGGAAGAAGGCGCTGTTACCTATCTCCATGGAGATCCCAACAATACAGTTACTGAAATCCCTTGAGATAGAACAAAATGGAGCCATGGAGGTTCGGCTCGCCGAACAGTTGGAAGTACAAGAAAAAAGGAAAAAATCCCTAATAGCAATGACAAGCCGTCAACAGGTGGTCAAATAATGGTTTGAAAAGAAGGCTTCCGACCAAGGTCTGAAAAGTGGAGACTTAGTGCTAAAATATGATATCAGGGCTGCAAGGCTAGGTCAGCACGGTAAATTTGATAGCCTATGGGAGGGACCCTTCAAAATTATTCGGTGCAGGAAACACAATGCTTTTGAGCTGGAAAATATGGAACAAGAGCCGTTAGGAATCCCGGTCAATGGGATTCATCTTAAGTTGTTTCATTAGGCATTATGCTCTACCTTGTACAGTTGTAAATAAGGCTTTTGTTTTCTTTCCTGTGTGTGGCCTGTTCTTTTTCTAAAATCAGTTATCTTTCTACACATTTTCTCATCGTCGTTGGCGGGTAAAACACCAGAGTTGCTTTACATAAAATACACTCATGCATGGAGAAATAGCATACAAAATTTGGAAACCCAAAAAATTTTAACCATAGAGGCAAAAAAGAGCATGGATTTTCCTTAAAACAAGAAGTATATATTTATATATATGTTCTTTAGTTACAAAATGGCTGGGAGGCCGATTTCCAAAATGTACAAGTATCAAGGTATATTACATACGATAGCCTTTTATCAAGCTTATCTAAAATAGGAGAGTTACATTTTGAGCAAGAAAGCAAAAGGGTTATCTATCATAAGGCATGACTGGCAGCAATCGAAGCATTCACTGCAGCGTCCACTTCATCCTCGTCCACGGGCTCCTCAGTGGCACTGGCAACATCATTTAATGCAGCCGTTGTTGGCGGTGGAAACACCAGGTTCCTGAAGTCAGTGTACCAGTCTACGTTGTAGAAAGGTATCACCTTGTAGCTCTGAAATAGGAAGTGTAGGGCCTGAGTAACCCTCTGCTGGTGCTAGTCACGGGTCTGCAGGAAGAATCCGTTGAGGAATGGCAGCCAAACAACAACAACTTCTTCTTCGATAAAGCAATGCAGGTCGTTGGCTGTTGGCAGACCTATCCCATATGCAGCATGTGCAACGACCTCACCAAGCCCATTCAAGTATTTCTTCAGGAAGATTTCCTTCACCAGCCTCAGGATAAGTGGCCGGGGAACGCAAATGTCCAGCATGGATGCTACAAAGTGTGAGCATATGTCGGTATTCACCCTATACTTATCCTCATATTCTACGCAATCCTTGCCTAGGACCCACTTAATGGTTACCAGAACCAGTGAATGCTTGTTCTTCGTCATCCTTGAGTCTCCTAGTGGAAATCTCACCTAGAAACGCCATCTGTGATTTAAACGAGGTTAGGCGAATTGGGGTATCCATTGTCCTTACACTGTCACTAGTCTTTTAAGATAATGTCGAATTGCTCACCACCTAACCTATGAAAGGACTTGCTTAGCACTTTGCTACTGACCTATCCCCTCCTAAATGTTAAGTATGTTTTGCTCACTATCGACTGGCCCATTTATAGAAAAATTGACAAGACACATGCCATCCGCCTCTAAAAACGTGATGTTATGCTCGCTGCCATCTCGAAAGCCGAGTCTACGTTTGTTCACATTTTTGGGCTGGTACATGCATGATAACACGACTCAAGGCATGCTTAATTAAATGGAGTTGATTAATTAGTCTTAAAAAGGTGGCGCTTGTTGGTAAAGGGACGTATGGCTGTAGACTATTGTGTCACCTCTCAAGCGCATCCCAGAATCCAAGGCGATACTCATATCTTTTCAGGCGGTGATCGTTTGCTTGGTGTAATCATTCTAGCTAGGATATTAATTGCCAGTACATGCTAACGCAAGGTTAGAAGGCTAGTTGCAAGCTCTATTTCCAAGGAGATCAAGGCATATCACACGATCTCGTAAATGTAATGATGAAATTCGGCCGCCTCGAAATAGCAATCAGTTTATCTTGCATGAGTTGCAAGATTAACGGTACATGCCGAATTAAATGCAAAAGGCTTGCTTTCGCCTACCACCTTAGAAAAAGTTGCTATTATTACATGAAAAGGCTTAATATTTCAAAGACTTTCTACAAACCTAAGGGAAGTGCAAAGTGTTTTCTGTCTGTCTATCTAAAGTAAGCGTATTCGCAGGCCAGGAGTTTACGAAATTCTCAGAAAAGGAAAAATGTCAGAATCTTCAGCTCAACCGATGCAAGAGGAGATTAGCCAGGAACTGTTCACGACTATTCGTTCTTCGGTTGAGGTGTACGTATATGATGATGTAGCATATGCCACACCTGGTATACCCGTGAAAACGCGGAGAGCCCAAACAGAGGAGCTGGATAGACCCAAGGAATGGAGTAACCAGAAAAAGGTTAAAGAAAAATGGGATAATATCTACGACCCAAAGTTTGCAAAGAACCTTAAATCCCTTAGAGAGGCAGCTTGTGCAAGGTTATCAGCAGCAAAGGCCGACCAATCCACGACAAGTAGAGTCTGGTATAGTGGTCTCCCATAATACATGGTCTCATTGGTGCACTATTGCCCCGAGGTGGTCGACGTGGCTTTTCAGTGCTATAATCCAGATACCCACTACATTGAAGGTCGCAATTTAAGGGTTCATATCAGCCTAGAAGCTATCTGGCATATGTTATGTATCCCGGATCCAAGTAGAAGGAAAGAGACTATCGAGCATTTTTTCCCAAGCAAGGGGGAGAAAATATGGAGGAGGATGAAAACCGGCTCTGATTTCTTGTTAGAGGAGATTAATAAGAAAAGTATCGTGTCCACTAAGGCACCAAGTATCCCATTATCACGTGGTTCACTCCGCGATGATCTCTAGGACGCCATGTCCATGCTGGCTTTTGTTTGCGGCTGAGACTCTGATGAGAAGATTGAGGCTTTTCAGTTGGGCCCTACAATACAGTTTCGCAAACAGCATGAACTCTTCTAGTATGATTTTGCTGAGTTCATGGTTGAAGAAATGATACATTAAATGGATTATTATTAGGCGGAGAAGAATTTTAGATTTCTTTCCTACCTGGTTCACATGTTCCTGCATCAGAATTCAGATTTCTTCACTCAATTTCTTCCGCTATCAATTTTTGATGAGCAAAACAAAAGAAAGCCGGTGTCTACATGGACACCTTTCCTTTCCGCAATATATGACTATTATGCGTTCGCAGACTATTTCATAGCCCCAGTCCTGAATGATTTGATCAGAGAAGGTGATATCGTCTAGCTCACCCAGGAGCATACCGGATTTATGTAAGGCTACACCCCTGCTTGTGACTGGTTCTTAGGCAAGGATTTCACAATCCTTCGAATGCGGGGTTTTATTGGCAAACCTTTCCTGCTCCTGGCTTGCGTCACCGATAGAGTGCTCACGTTGGAGGTTTTCCGATAGGTGTGTGTCATTGATTTCATGTTTTGTAACAGTGGAAGTGCCAAGAAGAAGACATTCTTCACTTGTTCGAAGAGCTTTAAGTAACTCTAGTTAAAAAATAATCACACAAGTTGCTAGAGGAGAAGTTGGCACATCTAGGGTTGGTACTGGTAAACGATAAGTGAGAATACAACCCTTTCAACGACTTGTCAGAGCCACACATGAAAGTTACCCATGATTCCCGACCATACTGGGAAAAACGGCTTAATCCGCGAACGGGTAGAGATGAAGATTTTGTGGAATTAGCGCAAATCCCTACGCCGGATTCTAGAGGTCCATGGCACAAGTTCTACTTTCCTGTGGCCATGGCCAGAGATAATTTTCCGATGGAGCGCAACATGTATAACAAGTTGAAGAGGGGTGAGGAATGGAATGATGAAAAAATAAGGGTTTTCTGGAAATATCGCCAGGAAATAGCGCAGTTGGATGCTCCTTATAATCAATTGAAAGACGACCAGGAATTTGATAGATGGTGGAATGAAGGCCACCCCAGCCCGAACTCTAGTGCTGACAGGAGCGAAGAGGGAGAGGGATCCGAGGAGCATGAAGAAGAAGTGGCGGTATCATCCTCTTCGGCGCAAAAGGGCGAGGCTTCCAAGCAAACCGCCTATGTGGCCACTAATGTACGTTTTAATATATCAAGGGGCTTGCTTACATGCACTTGGGCTGCTAAACCGGCCCGGCTAATGCCTCATTAGAAGGATCCGAGTGCCGAAGTTAGTGAGGGTCTGCCTGCGAAAAGGCAGCTCACGAAAAGTATTATCGGAGGTGTTTTGCAAGAACCCGTCAGAGGAGAAGTGCCCGCTGCTAGCCAAATGCCAGAATTTTCGGGAGAGTCATGAACGATCCTGGAACCACCACCGACCAGTCAACAGGTACATTTCGCTCCTTCTTCTCTTGCATCTCATTCCTTCGTATCTGCCCCTGCTCCGTTGGCAACTCCTGCCATAAGTCTAGGCCCTCCACCTTCTGCTTCTGCTCCGGCTCATTCGGTCGGATTTGCCCAGTTTTCACAGGCCCAACCGTTTATAATTACTCCTCCGAGTATGCTCACGCCTACTACTGCCACTCAGTCTTTCCTCACCTCGCTTTCAAAAAATGTTCCCCCTTTCGTCCCTCATTCTTTTTCTGCTATGCTTACTGATCCTCGTTCGTCGCAACAAGCTGACACCCCATTAGCAACTCCCTTTTTCCAGCCAATGAGCCTTACAACTGAATCACCGATTCAACCACTATAGATACCTAGCCCCGCTGATAGTTCTCAGGCGAAGCTATGGAATGTGCCACACTTTTCCCCACAAACAGTCACTCTCCAAAAGAAGCAAATGCCTGCGCTTATAAAGTTACCTATCCCTATGCTCTGCCTTCTGGTGTTCCTTTCGCAGGTGGGCTAGTTTCATCACCAGCCGAATTCATAGCGCAGATAGATTGTGGAAAAGAGGCACGCACAAATAAAATGAGTCGACGCAAGGCAAATGATGATAATGCTCCCGCCGAGCCGAGAGTACAAGCTTCGTATGATGAGGTCAGGCAAGAATTAAAATGCGCAACCATGTACCCAAGGATAAGCAAGCCTCAGGGAGAAATGCAACTCGAAGATTATGAGATCTATGCTGTCAGACTTGACATGAAGATAGCCCGGCCACAAGATAAGGTCGAAATCATGGAGGAGACGCAACAGGTGGTCACTTCCGACCTCCTCAAAACTAGTCGCCAGTTAAAGAAGAAGGATGAGCAGCTCAGGGAAGCCAAGGAGAGGGTGATCTTTCTAGAGACAAAGGAGAAATCCTTAGAGGCAGATATCGCCCGAATGACTGAAAGAGCGCTGACAGCAGAGAATGAGAGAAACAGGCTTCAAGGCGAAATTGTGAAAACCCAGGTTGCTGACCCAGGCTTAGTAAAAGAATTGCAAAGCCAGAACCAGGCTGCCCGACAGAGTCTACAGTCAAAAGAGGAAGAGCTTGAACACGTCCACCTTGAGTATAGTCAGGGGATGGCACAAAAGGGTGAGGAGTTGGAGCGCCTACAAGAGCAGTATCAGCAAAAGGTAGAGGAGAAAGAGGCTGAATTCAAAAGCCTGAAGACTAAGCTAGAAGAGGAGCTCCGAGAGACAGCAATCGGCTAACCACTCCTGAACTAAACAAAATTGGAATAAAGAAATGAGTAGCTATGCGGAGCAGTTAACATCTGAGAAAAAGAAGGCAAAATTAGCCGAGGCCCTCATTTCAAGGGACGCGAAGATTTCTTCGCTTAAATCCTTTCTGTCGCCTGCCCCTGCCCAACCTGATGTCATTTCGCTGGTTAGGCAATTGTACATTTCTCACTGGGAGAAGGTCAAGACCTTTTGTCTGACATTGCAACCTACCCTCCGATTTATCACCAAGGCATCAAGGCTAAATCAAGAGGCCAATGACACAATGGAGCAGTTCCCACGTTTTATCCTGGAGAAGGTTC
>VDFB02000003.1:494000531-494039100 GCA_007258455.2 Sequoia sempervirens
AGATCTTGAAAACCTTGAAGACCTTGAAAAAAAAAGGCTTCTTTGAGATTTTTTTTTTCATTAAAGACACAGAACGAAAATGTGAAGAAACTTGTCTCTTTACGTGCTAATCCAACAAGCAGTTTGATTCTCAATGATATAATTGTCAGTATAATAAGAAAAATGCATAATGGGATAACTCTTGGTCAGATTGCAAGTATTGATTCATTTTTTTTTTGCCTAAGGATCTGGTGACAGAGTATGGTAAGGGAATTCTTAAGGGTCTCCACCAAAATGATTGCTGGAATAATGAACTGCTCTGGCTGCATATGGAAACATTTACAGGAAACAATTTGCAAGATAAAAGGCTAGATCTGATAGAAAGCTTTGAAACAGCTTTATACACTACTTTTAAGAATTGGCAAAACCAAAGTGACTATATTTCTCCACACATTTTTCTCTCTCTATTGGAAAAGCTATTCTTTTTTTCATCTACATATGAATATCCGAATAATAAGCTGCAAACAAGAAATAGATAGGAAGTGCAAATGCTTTATGAGAAAGAAACACTAAGTGACTGCCAGATCATCTTCTTTAACTGAGACCTATGGGGTTAGTTTCAAGACTGAAACAATGCAGACGTATTAAAAATCAAACTATCTATGAATGAAAAATCACATGTTAACATTTTATCATAATAGAATGATTTCTGCCTTACATTACTTAAAGCCCAAAAGCATTTTCTATATCAACATCTAAAATGCCAAAAGCTGCAAACAAGAAACAGATAGGAAGTTTCTAATGAAAACAAAATATAACTGCAATGGTTAAGCAACATGGATAAGCAGATTGGTCATCAGCCTTCAAGCCCTCCTTCTAGCGCCATTTTGTGGACATCAAATCGCATTTTTAGTTAAGTAACATAGACAAGCGGGATTAGTTTCCAGAAGCAAGAAAACTTCAACATCCATATGAGATATCTAACATGTTTTTAAAATGCTATCTAATAACAAGATACATAAAAGCATACAAAGAAAAACATGAAATCAATCTATCCCATATTGGATTGGTGTCACATGTGCTAGTGACCCTTTCCCAATCCTTGATTGATAGCTTAAGATGAAAATGCTATGAAGATGGTGGAGTGATGATGAACAAAATCAGTTCTCCATTGGAGAGTGACTTTGCATGAGGGATTGTGGAGGATTTGCTTGAGGATGAAGCCTTTATTTAAAGATTTTCAAAATGCTAAGTGTTGAAGAGAGACCAATGTGGGACTAAGATTGGACCAATGAAAGAAGGACACTTGTCAAGTGGTGATAGGCCAATGGTTGTGCAAGATTTGGGAAGAGTGCCCATGAGGAGGGAGGAATTTGAATTCAAATTTTCCAATAAATGTTGAGTTTGACTTTGGAAGGGGACATGTAAGAGACATGTAAGGCCTCATAAATGCTCTGTTTGGTGTACATGTCCACTTGGGGGGAGATTCAAACTTGGAGAATATTCTCCCTTTATGCCAAGTTAAAAATAAAGATTTTGACAAATCAATTAAATGCAATTTCATGTGCAAGTGGCCAAATCTAGAGAATGCAAGTGGGTGAGTATTTAATCAGGGTTAGATTAAATAGATGATGATTATGCTGATTTAATGCTGATTAGATGATTTTGACTTTTAAGACTTAAATATTTGTTTTATTTAAATCAGAAACGGATGGAAGATGCATGTTTGAGATTTTAATTAAATAAAGCTTGATTTATTTAATTAAACTATGATTGAGCTTTTGATGATAAGAACCTGATTTACTAGGTGAATGGATGTGATGCATTTGATTTATTTATTGAGCAGATGAATATGCATAATGCAAATTTGGCGTGTCTATAGGTTGTAGATCAAGGTTTCAGATCTAGAAACCAATTGGAAAGGATATTGTAGATATGGAGGAGCATACTTAGACTTTTAAGTTTTAGAAAACCATAACTGGACTGATACGCTAGTTCTAGCATATGAGTTCTAATATAGATCATTTTCCAAAATTTTACAGTTCTAGACACCATTTTGCAAAATTTTAGTTTATACCCAAAACCCCTAATATGGGACTAAATCACCCAGTCTAGCATATGAGTCCCATTCAACATTAAAATCAATGTTTTTAGCATTTCAGAACTTCATCCAATCCTCTTTAGGTTTCCAGGTGCACACCTTTCATCTCTTATCTTTCTATTTTGTTTCACATGCATTTTTAGGTCATTTAGTGAAGCATTGCATCATATTTCGAGTTAAGCATTAGATCTTGCATTTAATTATTCTTTCCAAGCCATCGCTTGGTGGTGAACCCCTCTTTAGTTTATAATCAAAATCTATAATAGCCCTATTGCAAGACCTCTTTCACCCAATCCTATCCTTTCATTGAGATATCTAGGGTTTTCCTTTAGTGAAATGGTTGTGAAGTGTATTTTTTTATGTCCTAAACCATAAAGTAATCCATATTTTTCCACCTTTAATTTTAGTGAACCTGCATTTAGAACATCATAATTCTGATTTGGAGTGCATCATCATCGTAGCTCTTTCTTTCATTAACATTGCATTAAGATTTGCATTAGTTAATTGGCATTCTAGGGTTTCTAATTTTGCATTAGTGAAAGTGCATATAGGTTGCATTTTTGCATCTTAAATAATTTAAAATCATATAAAATGTGCATTTTCACTTAGGTTATAGGTCATAGAAACTAAAAAACATAAAAATCACTTAAAATTTTCTAATTTTTTTGAAGAAAGCCCTCACTAGGACTCATACACCCTTCTAGGTGATTTAGTCCTAGTGTTGATTCTGAACTACATTTTCCATAATTTAAAACATTATTTATGAGCTTCTATTTTCTATTGATAGCTTTCTATTTTAGTTTATAGAATTTCTGTTATATTCATTTCATTGTATTTAGCTTAAATTGCATTTGTGTTCATCTTGCATTTAGTATCCCTAGCATGAGAATTTCTACTTGGTGTCCTATTGCTAATACTATAGTGAGATGAAGTTTGAGACTCATTTCATCCCATGATAGCATAATTGACATGGATCTTGGGTTGTTGGGTTGTCGAGCTCTTTCACTCCTAGTATTGACACTAGTTCACTAGGTATGGACCATACCCTTAACAATTCCTTACCTTGAACTAGTGTGACACATGTTGAAATAATGGTTGCTAGTATTCTGCAAGAAAACATAATCCAAATTCATGAAGAATTATCAAACCTTCAAAATCAAATAAGTACAGAGAATATTTCAACCACTGTTATCCCTACCATAGATAGCATACATCACATGATTGGAACTAAAGGAGTTGATCTTATGTGTAACATAATTCAGATTTTTAGACCATGCCTTAACTCAAACACTAGTTTTCATTTACCTACGAACAATTTTGCAAGCCAAGGGGGAATTCAAGTTCCACCTCCCACAACAATTTCCTCTATTTCTACCTACACCAACCCTCAAGTTACAATAACAATGCAACCGACTAGTGATATAATTCCTTCCTTGGGTATTTCCACTAGCATCCCCTATACCTTTGTTGCATCGCATGTCATATATCCTACCACTTTACCACCTATAATAATTCTATTCACTTTTCCTTCAAACACATACGCAAAGTCACCTTTTCACCACCATCTCATAATACAAGAAATTATCCTCTCATAAAACAATGCTTGCAAATTATTTCATCCCTTCAACAACAAGTTTCCACTATCAACCAAAATAAAAATGGCCCACCTACATATTATTTCAAAAGTAGTCCATTTTCCTTGGAGATATTGTGAACACTGATACCACAAGTATTAGAGGTTCCTAGATTCAAGTGGAGGGATGGGTGATCCTTCTAACCATGTTGTCACCTATACTACCTTGTGTAGTGACTTTTTCCTTGATGATAAACTCTTGGCTAAAATTTTCCCTAGATCCATGAAGGATAAGTTACCTTAGAATGGTTTTCTTTTCTACCAAACAACTCAATTCTTTCATTCAATGAACTTGTTGAGGAATTTATAAACTATTTCCAAGTGCATATGACTCCTAACATGACATTGGCCAATTTGATGAGATGTAAGCAAAAAGAAGAAGAAAAGATTTTTGACTTTATTTCACACTATCAATTGATTTCTTCCCAAATCAATGTCAAAGTTCCTGACCCTCACCTTCAAAATATACATGTTCATAGAGAATCTGAAAAATAAGATACACAACAAGCTTACCATGATGAAATTCCATTCCTTCATGCAATTATGCACTGCCCTCTGTCATTATCAAAACTCGGTTAGTAGTCATGATGCAAAATCCACTACTAGCCAAACCTAGAAGTCTGAGTCGACAAACCAAAAAAAATACCAACCTTTTAGAAAGTATAATAAAGGTTTCCTTCAACTTAATCTCCCTCAACAAACAAGTCAAAATACCAATACCCAAGTAGTTGTTGTAAAAGCTACGATACCCTTTAACTTTGGGGAACCGAAAAGAAAATTCACTCCCTTTCCTAATACCCTTCATAATAGAATGACACAACTTTTAGAACAGAAAATGATTACCTTTCCTCCCATAAAAACATCTAATCCTAATATGCCTCTACCTATGAAATTTAGATCAAATCCTTATTGCCATTATAATTGACAGAATGGACACAATATGGAATATTGCATGTCTCTTAAACATCTTGTGCAAGATCTCATTGATTCCAAACAACTTTCCGTTTGAGGTGTTAATGATCAAGGAAATAATTTTGTTGCCCCTCCTAACCAAGACTTACAAATCTTTACAAACCCCATGCCAAAACATAATATTTCATTTTCCAAAGCTAATGAAACTATAAAGACTGATGTGATGAATATTGACATGGATGATGAGAAATAGACACAATTCAATAAAGACCTATGGATACTGATCAACAAGAACAAAATCCTATCAATGTTTTGTTGCATTGGTCGAAACTCAACATCATAAGGACCAAAATAAAAATACTCTTGACATTGCTTTCTCCTCTAAAGACATACTTAAACATGCACCTGATGGTCATCTTTACCTAGCTAGTCAAATCTATGATAAGCCCACTAATTGGATATTAATAGATCTCATATGTGGAGAGAACATGATCACCAAGGAATTATTACTTCTACATGAGCTCTATCAATATATATGTATGATAAATTTGAAAGCATGGATCAAGATGCATAACGGTTTTGCTTGCCCTACAATGGGATCAATCACGCTTTCTTTACAAATAGGAATGAAAACATTAGATATCTAATTCTCCATCATCCCGCAGTCAAACCAATTTCATGTGAAGCTGGGCTATCCATGGCTTTGTTCCATGAATGCAGTCCCTTCAGTTGTATATAAATGCTTAAATTTCCCCTTTGAAAATGAAATTTTCATTGTGCATCATAGTGGCTTTAACCCTTTGTCTTATTGTGGAAAATTTTCATTAGATTTCTTTTGGCCTGAACCTATGGAACCTATCAAACCATGTGAAGACTTCTTTTTCAAATCTTATCAGAAGTTCAAGGAAAAGAAAATAGCAGAATTATCCCCTTGAAACATGCCTCCACTCACCACTAATCCAACCATCCTTGATGAAACCATGATTGAACCTAAAGAAATTCTAAATAACCATGACCAACCTAAGATAGAACCTCCATCTACTTCCTACAAAATACCAAGAGATAATGAAAATAATCCCATCACACCTACTAGAATTTTTTTTTTTTACAAAGTTAAAGAGAAAGTGGTTTAACAACCTTCCATGGTTCATTCCAATCCTCACCTGAGGGAAGAAAATAAACCTATGGCTTACCAACCCACTCCTACACAAACACGACTTGAAAACCAAAGTAAAAGAAACAAAGGTGCTAGAGAGTGTGGGCGTAGACATCGTGCCCTTGCTCGAAAGTTGATTGAAGCAATGCAGGATGAGTCCTCCCCTTTTTTGTAACAACAAATTCCTATATCACAACAAGAGTTAAAACCTTCTTTGGAAATTATCATTTGACCTCATATTGTGATTAATTTAGATGACAATGAGAAGATTACAAAAATTGATGAGGAGGTGCATAACATTTGAATTGAATACATTTTTTTCCTCTTCTATGAGCTTAAACAACAATTCTCCTAGGAATAGAGTTGAACTTTGCAATGACCATAGTTTGGAACTTGCTATTGTCCCTTTAGCTAGTTGTTCGCCTTCTATATATAATGAAAAATGATTGGCATGCAGATGACCTACTTTAGGTTGACTTGCATGTACCTTACTATTCTTTTACATTATTTATTTTTCCTTTTGTGTGACCACATGTGCATAATTTAATCCCCCGTGACATTCTATTTGATGCTCTTTCTCTCTTTATAATATTCCTCTATTTGTACCTACATTCTTCTTTATGTCATAAATCTTTTACCTTTTTATTTGTCTTGTGTTTTTATTTTGGAGATGACACAATTCATCGAGACATTTATGTCTCTTCCATGTTGACCCAAAAGCTTTTCCTTTAAATATTTTAATTTGTCTCGTATTTTCCTTTTAGGGATGATGCAAGGCATCGAGACATTTATGCCTCTTCCATGTTGACCCAAAACCTTTTCCTTTATCTTTTCATTTGTATTTTGTTTTCCTTTTGGGGATGACGCAAGGTGTCAAGATATTTATGTCTCTTCCATGTTGACCCAAAAGGTTTTTCTTTGTTTTAGCTCTCTTTGTGTCATTCTTCTAGTTCTATGAGTATTTGGGGAATGATGACAATTTTGAGCTCTATAAAAAACATTGTAGCAAGAACATACTAACCCCAAATCCATAGATGCCTTATGTGTTTTGAGTTTCAATTTGGGGGCAACCCTTTTCTCTTTTCTTTTACATGATGTAGCTTTACTTGGAAACATATGACTTGGCATAGGGCTTTCCAAGTTGGCTCTCATGTCTTCTTTATTGTTAGCATTTATCATTTTCTACTTTAAAGTAATTCCTCATAGCATGGTGGTTATTAATTTCTTTAAAGTGGGGGCATGCAGTGGCATTATTATTTTGCATTTCATGGTGTAGCCTTCTTACTTTATGTGGTGCATATCTCTCTTCGTGGATGACATTGGATGTGGTGGCCTTCAAAAGCATGATCTCTCTTAGCATATTATGTTCCTCTTAGTGGCTTAATGTGACACACTGCATCCCCTAAGTTATGAATATTTTATTCTTTGATTGGTCCTCTCTTGGAGACATTAGGTGTAATGTTCCCTAAGTTATGACCTCATATGAACTATGCAAGACTCCCTTGAACTTATTTTACATTATTATTATGTTTACACTTTTGGTTATATGGGAACCTTGCATAATACACCTTGCATGCCTATGGAGCCATCATGTTTGTTCATAAGTCCCAAGCATATGAAGCTTTTCTTGCCTCATGAAGCTTGAAGCTCATTATTTGGTGGCACCTTATCAAAGTTATCAGGAGGTATAACTTTGGTAATGTTTGATGGGAATCCAAACTAAGGCATGGATTTCCCAGAGCCACTCAAATGTGTGTGAATGCATATTGGCCATGAGTGTATGTGTTTCACCTCTTTCAGATCCTAACCTAGCAGATGACCTAAAGTTTCATTGCATCAAAGTGAGCATGAATGTTTTAGACAAACATCCTAGATCTAACCCACATCATGTTGGTAAAATGGTCAAAGATTGATCCATCCACCCTCTTTTGTTTTGTTTCTCTCTCTATCTTTGCTAGTGTATGCTTGTGCCTTGATGATGCTCTTTATATCATTTGCATGTGTCTTCTTTTATGCCTATGTTGGTTTTCCATAGGATCTTGATCTTGGGGGCTTGATCACCCCTCTTGATCATTGTCATCCTATATTATTTCAACATTAGTGCACTTGGACCCCTCTTGACATGATTTTGTCTACTTTAGTGTGATTTTGAATCAAGTTCATCCTGTCACTAAAGTGGGGACTAAATGTAGTGTCAAAAAATTTTGTCGATGGCATTTTCACACTTGTTTTGGCCCTCATAAAATTAATCTTAATGATGCATTGACTTAGTGTTGTAATGATTTTAACACACTCGCATTAGGTCATGGGCCCTTGTAAACTAAATAAACCTAATCTTACCTTATTTAGAGCTTTTCCCATTCTCATCGTTTTGTAGTGTGATGTGTCTAGACACTAGCGTGTTGTGTGGATGTCTATGCACCACACCGACGTCCTACAATGTTTTAATGCTAAAAAAACTATCTCCGATCATGTTTTCCACTTTTCCTCACTTGTTTCTACTAGTAACAACCCGAGATTCATTGTAACATTTGGAGAAGGTTCTTTTCCCTCATTAAATGCTATTCTTTTAATTCATTGTTTCTCTAACATCTAGCTTCACTCTATCATCTTGGCTTCTCTCTTTTCCCTCTTTACTCTCTTGCTTGCACATCTCCCTTATTTTTTATAGCAGCTCCAAGAATTCACATTCTTACAAGACTCTAATCTTTTACAACAACCCTTATAGCTCTCTTGGCTCTCACAATCCTCTCTCCTTTTTACTTGCTCTCTCCATTTAGCTTCCTTAAGCCTTATAGCTCTATCTCCTTCACTTCATGCTTGCAAGCATCCAAGGATTCCATATCCCATATCTATTTCATCCTTACTTTGTGATACAGGTTCTCCTCCTCGAACAAGGATTGCTTTTATCACCTACATTTTGTGATACGGGTTCTCCTCCTAGAGTGGGGTTTGCTTTTATCACATCACATTTGCTTACTTCTCACTCTCTATCTTTTGGTTGTTTGTGGAGGTGGGAACTCCAAAATGAGGGTTTAACTCAAGAAAACCCCTATACAGCCCTAACACTTTCTTTAGATCTTACGCATGCAAGTATTGAAGACATTCATTTTCTAGAGGTTTTATCACTTGCATGGTTGTAAGAATTTCCTTTCTTCTCCTTATCTTTATCATTTCTATTTCACTTTATTTCAGCTCTATTATATTTTTTTGCTTTCTCACATTCTAATATTTCTTAGCAATTAGAGTAGAATTAGCCACTTTGTGTTCTCTATTATAAACTCAATTTTTGGTTTGTACAAGACATCAACATGTCACATTGTCGTCCATACCCTGTGCTACTGTCCTTTGGCTAAGAGCTTGTCCATTTGTCTAGAGAATATTTGTGACCTGCTCTTTTTTATTCTAGAACTTTTGCACTATTCCTTGAGGTATTTTAGGACAGTTCACCCTATGAGGCTCTCTGAATGAAGAGAACTCATGAGTAGCGAATCCCCCTTCTGTACATTTTGGTGAACCTAATGTGAAGAGGAAAACTAGGAATTTATTTACCCCTACTTGGTAGGGTCATAAATTTTGACTCGATGCTTGGAATTTAGAACCATTTCCACTATTGGAAAGCTCTCTAAGAGAACTAGTTCAATACCTAAAATACTATTCCTTTGGCTATCAAATTTTAGAAATTGATGCAATTTTTGACCTTAAATTCTACTTCGAAGACCTCTAAAAACATGAATTACTAGAACCTATAAAATATAAAAAGAAATAGAGAATCTATATTTTTAGTTTTTCTCAGTTCTATCATCCCAAAATGAATTTAATATGTTCTTTTATTAGTTCATTATCTCACTTTGTTCAAAATTTTAATGATATTCCATTTTATGTATGTGATGGTGACTTGGATTTGCCAATGTCACTTGATATCTTTGATCCTTCTCACGAAAGTCCTCTTGCTTCAGAGGATATTTTGTTGCAAGAAGATGAAATCATTGATAACTTTCTTAATGATAATCTACCTTCTCTTCTTTCCAATGCACTCTCTTCTAGTGATGATGCATTTGTGAATGATGAATCTTTTATTCCTTCCAATGCACTCTCTTCTAGAGACATTGTGTTGGAGAATGATGAACCTCATCTTCATTCTGATGCACTCTCTTTTAAAGATGATGCATTAGCAAATGATGAACCTCCTTCCACATCTAAGCCTCCATAGATTGATGTTGAGAATATTCCTTCAAATAATTATTCCACTAGTTGTGATGAGTCTGCAAATATAATATATGTCTCTACTGCCCCTCAAAGGCCTAAGAGACTAGTCATTTACATGACTCCAACTTGTCCTTCTCCTAAAAGGGTTTTTTCTATTTATAGTGTTCCATTTGATAGTGACTCTATTGATCTTTCTAAGGCTCCCTCTTATAGAGTGGTAGCCCATACTCATAAGAATAGAATGAGTAAACAACCAATTCTTCTTCAAACTCCTAAAATCACAACAAAAGCACCTAGTGATTATGATCTTGTCAAGCAACTTTGAGTTACTCCAGCTAAGATCTCACTGTGGGACTTGCTTTAGTCTACTTTGGTTTATTTAGGTATTCTTCAAGAAGCCTTGAAAAAGATCCTCTTTCCTTCTTCTGATAGGGAAGAAGATGTTGATGCATTGATAGCTCATATTCATGTGGATTCGTCGAATATTATGTTCTATCCACAGGAACTCCCACCTTCGTAAGTACAGAACCAAGTGGATCCTTTGATGATTATTTTTAACATTAATAATATCGGCATTATACGTACTCTCACTTATGTTGGTTATGAACTCAATGTATGTAGCATTTATCTATTGTCTAATATTAATATTGACTCACCCTCTCTTAATGATTCTTCTATTGTTATTTGTGGGTTCAATAATGTTGTGCAACAAGCTCTAGGAACAATAGTATTACCTTTGTAGCTTGGACCCATTACTGTACCCACCCTCGTATATATTATATCAAAAAATTTACCTTATAACCTTCTTCTTGGTAGAATGTGGATTCATGCTATGGGTGTAGTGTTGTCTACCTTGGATAAATCTATTAAGTTCATTTGCAATAATAAATTAGTCACTGTTAGAGCTGAACTTAATGCTATGCACTTATGTGAGATGGCATTCACTGATTAGACTTTGGTTGTGCCTACTCTTATACCTTTAGTGTCCTCTAGTGTTTTAATGTTTACTCCTATAGTAACTACTAGAAAGGGTACTCTTGAGATAAATGTCCTTGAAGGAGATTATTCTGAAGCAAGAAATCTTAAGTCTACTCCTTCTACCTTTTCTCAATAGAATGCATGTCTTGGTGATGATTGGGGTTCTTTAGAATTTATAGAATCCTTCACTAGGGAATGTAAAGTTGACCCAATCCACCTAGACCTTCTGATAACTTCATCCAAACCTGCTATCAAAGATGGTTACTCTTCTATATTGCGGGGTAATGTGAGCAATAGTTGTAATATTCTTAATGTCAACCCTCATTCTTTTGAGGAAGATGATCACACTTCTATTACAGAGGTTAATGCTAGTAATCTTGTCAGGAAAGATTATGGTGATCTCGTAGAGGAGTATGACCCCCTTTTCCAGAATAATACTCTCCATGTAGATCCTCCATTGTCTTCTATTTGCATGTTTTTTTCTTCTAAGCAGTTTATTTTTTCTCCACAAGAGAAATTTTTGCTTCTTACTCCTCATTCCTTATCTGAGAAAGAGTGTATTTTTTGTGGCTTCTAAAATCCTGCTTAATTACTCTTCCTTCTCCTACATGTAAAAAATATCATGAATGTGATAAATAAAAACATTATTTTTGTGCATACCATTAAGTGCTTGGCCATTCCACTAATGAATGTAAGTCCTTGAAGGATAAAATACAAAAAATTCATGATTCAAGTGTCATCATTCATTTATTTGCTGATGCATCTACCTCTTTTTCAAATGAAAAGTGATATTCAGATCTACCTCTATCCTACATGTTCTAAGTATCTTGCATGGTTCTCCTCCCATGTATGTTGGGGACAATAATAACTTGTTTTGGAGATGTACGTCCTTCTAAGGACCCCATCTCTTCTCTATATCTTTAAAATTAATTTACCTTGAAGTGGAACCCTTTTCTCTTTTGAGGGACCCCCTTTGAAAGCTTTTATCTTGAGTGAAATGATTTGCATCTAGCTTGGGGGCAGCCTAACTAGACCTCACTTTTCAAATAGTGTGTCCCTTGAGTGGACCACTCTTATTTTGAAGGGTTCTTGAGGGACCCCTTTGAAATCTTTCCAATCTACCGATGGTTTGTGTGATTGTCTGTTACTTTCCTACATGGTCGCTTTGTTTTCTGGCATGTTTTATCTATGAATTAACATGTTCCTTCACAGGTACACCTGTAAAGCTACTTTCTAGACTCTACGGAGTCCCCTTTTCTAGGTTTCCTCCATGTGAGAGATCTTGAGGGATGCCTCCTTGTAGGTCTGTGGGCTTGTAAGGAACTTTCATCTTGGTTTCCTCCATGTGAGAGATCTTCGGGGACACCTCCTTGTAGGTCTATGGGCCTGTAAGGAACTTTCATCTTGGTTTTGTCCATGTGAGAGATCTTGGGGGATGCCTCTTTCCAGGTTTGTAGGCCTATAAGGAACTTACTTCTCAGGGCTTACTTCATGTGAGAGATCTTGGGGGTTGGCTCCTTGTAGGTCTATGGTCCTATGAGACGCTTTCATCCTATGGAATTTTTCCATCATTGGTCTATGGGCCTTTGATGCACTTTGTTCAAACTCTCCTTGGGTTTGAGGACTTGTGGAACCATCTCTCTTGGGATGTCCATTCCTTTTCTAGCTTCTCTTTTTTTTATCCCTCTTAAATTATTTTCTCTCCTCTCTTCTCTTTTGTATATACCGAATCAAATATCTATGTCTTCTTCATCCTGGGTATATGCTCATTCTTCTCTCCATTTAAGCATTCATCGATGTGTGTTATTGCTAATTTTGGGATGATGCATAGTACTAAGACAACCTTCTACATCGAGGTCTCTTTCACTTTGCTAACTCAAATCCTTTAGTTTTTTTCATTTTAACAATGTTATCTAGTGCAGGTTTCCCTTGTCTAATGCATTTGATTTGTAGGTCTTTAGCCTAGGGACATGCTTCTATGGTTCAAAGAGTTTTCTACTTCCTCTACAGTATCCTTTTAGAAAAATTATGTTATTTATCTTTAATAGATTTCCTTTAGCATGCATATTAGCATAGATTCATATACCCACTAAAGTGGGGGAAAAATCTAATGTTGTAAAATTGTACCCCTTGCAATTTCACATACATTCTTGTACCTACTTTCGTGTCCACTCCCTTAGCATTTTTTTAGGCTCATTTTAGCCCCTACATTAGCCTTTTTCCTTCTTTGAATGCTCAGCACCCCTTTTCAGCAATTATCTTCATACGTCAACTTTGTATCAAACCTTGAGTTTTTCTCATTCTCATCATTTTATAGTGTGATGTGTCTAGACACTAGCATGCCACATGGACGTCTACACATCGTGCTAATGTCCTTCAATGTTTCAATGTTCAAATTTTTATCTCTGAGCACGTTTTCCACTTTTCCTCACATGTTGTTGGTGGTAATAGCCCAAGACGCCTTGTAACAGCTGGAGAAGCTTATTTTCCCTCATTAAATGTTATTCTTTCAATTCATTTGTCTCTTTAACTTCTAGCTTCACTTTATCATCTTAGCTTCTCCCTTTTCCCTCTTTACTCTCTTTCTTGTGCATCTCCCTTATTTATTACAATAGATACAAGACTTCATAGTCTTACAAGACTCTCAAGCTTTTGTAGCACCCTTTGTAGCTCTCTTGGCTCTCGCAACCCTCTCCTTTTTCCTTGCTCTATCCGTTTGGCTTCATTAAGCCTTGTAGCTCTATCTCCTTCATTTCATGCTTTTGAGCATCCTAGGATTCCATATCCCCTATCTATTGCATCCTTACTTCATGATACATGTTCTCCTCCTCGAGCCAGGATTGCTTTTATCACCTACATTTTGTGATATGGGTTCTCCTCTGCATGTGGGGTTTTCTTTTATCACATCGTATTTTCTTACTTCTCACTCTATCTTTTGGTTGTCTGTGGAGTTGGGAACACCAAAATAGGGGTTTGACTTAGGAAAACCCCTATACAGCCACAACACTTTCTCTATATCTTGCACATGCAAGTATTGAAGACTTTCATTTGCTGGAGGTTTTATCACTTGCGTGGTTGTAAGCATTTCCTTTCTTCTCCTTATCTTTATCATTTTTATTTTAATTTATTTGAGCTCTATTATATTTTT
Organism: Sequoia sempervirens; assembly: GCA_007258455.2. NCBI lineage: Eukaryota > Viridiplantae > Streptophyta > Pinopsida > Cupressales > Cupressaceae > Sequoia > Sequoia sempervirens. The sequence goes on from VDFB02000003.1 coordinate 494,014,648, forward strand.
TTGCTTTCTCACATTCTAATATTTCTTAGCAATTAGAGTAGAAGTAGTCACTTTTTGTTCTCTATGATAAACTCAGTTACTGGTTCATATGAGATGCCAGTGCATCACGTTTTCATTCATATCCAATGTTGTCAGCCTTTGGCCAAAATCTTTTTAGTTTGTCTAGAGAATCTTTGTGACCTACTCTTTCTGATTCTTGAACTTTCATGTTGTTCCTTGAGGTATTTTAGAGAAGTTCACCTCATGAGGCTCTTTGAATGAAGAGAACTCATGAGTAGTGAATCCCCCTTCTCTATAAGAACAAACGTCCTACATCAAGGGGACCCCTTGTATCCTTTTATTTTTATCATTATGGAAAAAGTTATGGGTAGGTCTATCAAACAAAAATGGGAAAGTACCATATGGAAAGGAATAAGGTTAGCACCTAATATTGATACAATGACTCATACATAGTTTGCAGATGACACACTTCTATTTGGGGAAACTAACATGAGAGAAGCGGAAATAATCAACAAAGTGATCGTAGACTATATGGAATGTTCAGGACAATTAGTGAACAAAGATAAATCCTCAATAATCTTCTTTAATGCCAAAAAATCCATACAAAAAAGAATAGTAAAGCATTTGGAATTCTACATAGAAATTGTTCTAACTAAATATCTTGGGGCTCCCCTATTCTCTAAGCCTTATAAGAAATAGCATTGGATGGAGATAATAGAGAAATATAGACAAAAATCCATGGCATGGAAAAATAAGTGGTTAACGCATCAGTAGTACCCATATATGTAATGTTTTCTTTAGAATTACAAACAAAATAGAAACCAAATTAGAGAGCCGCTTTAAGAAATTCCTATGGGAAGGCACAAAATAAGAGAAGAAAATACCATTGGTACATTGGGATAAGGCATGCCTACCTAAAAATGATAGTGATGTAGGCTTGAGAAGGATGAAGGAAAAAAATTTAGCACTATGTGCCAAACTGGCATGGAAGATGTATAGAGATCTTGGTCATTTATGGCGCAAGATACTCCAAGCCAAATACCTAGATATTGTTGATCCAAAAAGACTAGTAACAATAGAAGCAGTGAATGAGGGCTCAACAATATGCAAGTTCTTATGGGAAAGCAAGAAACTAATAATAGATCATCTCAATTGGAAACTAAACAATGGGAAACTATCCAATTTCTAGATGGATTCTTGGAATGGTTATAAGCCACTAAGAGAGATAGAAGGGATAAAAGAGCACAAGGATGTTATTATAAGAATATTTGGAAGCAAGGTAGTAGACTATGTCAATCCAAGCACCTCCAAATACAACTTTCAACAAGAATGGATATATACACTCTTGATCCCTATAGAAGCTAAAACAAGATTGAAGAAGGAATTAAACAACAAAAGGATATTAATGTCTGAGGAAGATGATGACGTTATCTAGTGTGGCACTAAATCTAGGGAATATTATGTTAAGATGGGATACTTGATACAAATAAATACAAGGGAAAACCCTCATTGGCCTGCAAAACTATGTTAGCACCCTGTAGTCCTCCCTAAGGTTGGAGCCTTTCTTTGTTCAGTAGTTCACAAAGGTATACTCACAATGGAAATTTTGAACACTATATGAATTCAAGGTCCAAATAGGTGCATTATGTGCTACAGTGACTACAACACTATCAACCATTTGCTATTAAATAGTACATATGCATCCAAGTGTTTAAACTGGATCTAGAGTGTAATTGGATGGCATGGCCCAAGGCAAAAGGATTTCAAAGAATGGATAATCAGTTGGAAAAGAGGTAAAAATAATACACTATGGGATCATGAACTATGGATAGTAACCCCATCCATAATAGTATAGCACATATGGAGAGAGAGAAACAATCGAATCTTTCAAGAAAAAACCATGGAGGCAGATAAGGTTATACATAAAATAGAAGAAGGGATTTGTGAAGTTCTTAATGCAAAAAACATGATAAAGAATGACACTATATTTAATAAGTGGGATGAAGACCTACAAAAGAAATGGGAAACTCTAAAAGGAGAAAAAGGGAAATTCAAATACAAAACAAAGAATAGGAAAGAGGCCAAGTGGAAAGGCCTAGAGCAAGGAAGATGCAAACTAAACTTTGACGGCTCTACAAAAGGGAATAATGGACTAGCCAAAGTAGGAAGCATACTAAGGAATAATAAAGTCCAACTTGTATGGAAAATATCAAAGAAATTGAATTTGCAACTAATAATGAAGCAGAAACAGAGGCCTTAGCTACAGGTTTGTGGAAGTGTGCACAAAAAACATCAAAAAGAAGGGACATAGAAGGGTACTTGCTACTATGTATACAATCCATATCAAAAAGAGACACCCCAAATTAGAAACTAAAGATATCAAGATAATCAAGATATGGGAGCAACTAGAAAAATTAGAAGATTACATGATCTCAGATAACTACAGAGAATCTAACAAGGTGGCAGATGCACTAGAAAATTTAGGTTTGTAGCAAATTGAAGAATTCATAATAGAAGAAAACTCTGAGAAGTGGATGAGACTAGCAAAAATCTTGATAAAAGACTAGAAGGAAGCAGGCAGCAGAATAAAGTAAGGGGCCAGGTAAGTGTAATATGTAATTGGCTATGAGGTACTTGTATCCATAACCTATTCTATTTTATTTACTTAAATAAATTAATCCCAACCAAAATTTGGACCCTAAACCTAGAAATTTTTCCTTCAAAAAGAGTATAATTACACCATCAACACAAACAGGAGAACCCATACACTAGGGCTTAGATGGTTTACCTAAAGGAAAAATTTTCACATTTGAAACATTCACATCTGAAACCCCTATTGTAACTAGATGGTTTAAAAAATGGATAGCAACTAGAGAACATACACACTTATTAACATTTGATCATCAAATCTTGTGCCTCTCCAACAATCTTATGGGAAATTCAGTGAGTGGGGGACTGATTTATGCCTCATTGAATACCTCTAAGATTTTTACAGAAATTCGGCTCTTCTTTGGGTTTTAGAGAAAAGGGTAGAAGGAAATGTAAACATAAAATATAAAAATGGAGATGCACCAAAGCTTTTACAACATTTTGAACCCAATCTTTCCTATGAGTGATATAATTATACATAGAACACCACAACCCTTCATTGTTGTGAAGAGAATGAATAACAAAGGCTAACAACAAGCATAATGTAGACTTTCAAATCTTCTTGTAGGTAGTGTTCATTAAGGTTTGATCAAACATAAATTTTCCAAGATTAACAGAAAAAAATTCAAAAATTGCATAAACTCTCTCTGCTAATACACCATAATCTAACAAAACAACAACCCTTCAAAAAAAATGAGAAGACCACTAACATAATCCAGTTTTCACAAGTTATTATTCTACCATATAAGCCTATATAATGGAAATGAACAAATTAAACTACTTGAATTTAGCTTCCTCAAAATAGTGTTTCATTCAAAATGAAAGTGTGGACACTAAAAAAGTAACCCTTCTACCTTTTTTGTCTCGTTTGAGTCCTCCTTGTGATTTTTCCTTAATTGTGCCTTGATTTAACATTGTGATGTAGATAACATATTCACATTAGGTATTGGGGCCTTATGAATTAAAAATAATTCAAGTGGTACCTTACTTAAGTGTTGTAAAGTGTTGTAACACACTTTCACACTTTTCTACGGTCTTGTTAATGTATTTCATCTAAATAACCTCTTTTTATCACTTACCAAGCCTTATTTCAAAGTGGTGTAAAGTGTTGTAATAAACTTTCACACTTTTCTAGGATTGTCATTAATAATTATACCTTTCTTATGCTTTAATTGGCCCCATTTTACACTTACAGGCCTTACTTAAGTGTTATTTTGAAAATAATCCTGATAAACATCATTTAAAATACCTAAATTTTCAAACCCACTTAAAATGCCTTAAGTGGGACCCATTCTCCATTAGGGGTCAATTAGTCTCCTTTGGCACAAAACTCAAAATAATTTCAAATTTTTGGTGGGTTTTTACTTTCTAAGATCTAAGGTCAACCTGTGATGTGGTATTTTTAGGAATTATTGCATAATTGTAGATAAATATAGGGTTTTTCTACTCATTTCATCCTCCCTAATCTCTTAATCAATCCAACAAGCAATCAAGTGATTTAGCATTCAAGCATTTTGTCTACAAGAGATTTAAGCACATTGGAGCCATTATTTGCATGTCTACAAAATTAGTACTTCAAGGGTTTGGTGAGTTGTAGCATTTTCTTTATTCATTCATCATTCTCTTTCCATATTTCATTTCATTTTCAAGGGTTTAATTACCAATTCGGGGTTTGACCAAGGAAAACCCCTATTCACTAACCCTCAACAATTTTTCCCCCTCTTTTCATGTGTTTTGTAGGTTTAGGTTGCAAATTTTTCAAAGGGAAAGATTGTAAAAGTTGTCAAAAAAATATCAAAGTTGTTCAAAGTTGTCAAAGCACTAAAAGAACCTTGGAGAACACCTACAAGTAGAATAACAGTTTCGGATCCGGAAACTTGTCAAGAGCAGAAGTGCAGACTAGGAGCTATAGATTCCACTTTTGAAATTCTAGAAATTGGGAAGTGGGCTGATTCACCATCAATGGCGATTAAGTCCCACTACCCAAGCTCAAATAGAGATTTTTGCAATTCTAAGTAACCAGTTGTCTGAAACCTGTTATGGAAAAATCTTCCCAAAATAGAACTAAGTCACCCAGCTTGGCATATAAGTCCCAGTTCACATCAACAATTCTTCAAGATTCCAGAGCTCCATTCCATCCTTCTCTAGTTTCTAGGTGCACACTTTCAATTTCATAAGTTTTTGTTATAGTTTACTTGCATTTCTAGGTCATTTTGCATATCACAGTGTGTTTTCAAAAATCTTTCATTTTCTAGGTTTTGCATGAATACTTAATTCCTTTTATCAATTTCTAGCCTTGAGGACAATCCCCTTTGATATATTTCAATCTTGTTTGCATTGGAATCTTAAGGGTTTGTTCTTGAGTGTGAGCATTGTGAAATCGGATCCCTCTTCATTCCCCTTTTAGCGTGGATAAAGGAAGTTGTGCATTCCATTTCCATTATCCACATTTTGGTAAACCCAACTTTAGAAACTTTTAGTTCTTCTTTGGAGTGCATTTATATCCTAGGAATAGTTGCATTGACATTGCATTGCATTTTGAATTGTTTAATTTACATTCTAGGGTTTCAAACTTTGCATTAGTCAAAAGTTCATATACCTTGCAAATTATTGCATTTCATCTCATTAAAAATTACTAAAATTCTGCATTTCCATATCATACTTGCATTAGAAAATATAAAAAGCATAAAGACCAATTCAAAACTTCTAAAAGTTTTCAAAAACATCAGTGACTAGACTCATTCGCCACCCTAGGCGAATCAGTCTAGTTGCATATTTTTTATTTCATTTTCTATCATTTAATCTTCAATTTCAGAGTTTATTTTTTGTTGTTACCTTTCTATTTTTTTTCCATATTTTTTGTTTCATTCAATTTATTTCCTTTAGTTTATATTCATCTATCTTCTGCAATATAAACTTTTCATCATGGATATGTGTTTTAATAAGATTCGGACATCATTAAAATCCTTAGTTGATATGTCAAGTTGTGCCTTTGGAACTAATCCTAATGAAATTGAACTTACATGTATGGTCCTTCCACTCCTCATTCATGTCCTTCTCATGATGTTGACATCATTGGAGAAGATGATGATAGCATGCATAAGTTCCTAAATGATTGTCTTGACAACCTTGAAGCTAATGTATTGTTTTATCCATCCACAAAACAACAAGACCTTCCTATAGTACCACCTCCTGATATGTTTGGTTACTTAATGTATCTTGAAACAAAATTAGAACCTAAGTTCCCTACACAAGGTGAATCTGGTTCTTCTAGACTGTGAGAAGACACTCAACCATTTTATGATAACAAAGTAAGAAACACTCCCATCAACCTTGAAGAAACATATGGAAAAGGTTTCACAATTTTAAGCAAGCAAGGATGTGACACAACAAATGAACATGGAATTCATCAACTCTTAGAGCATAATTTAAAAGATGAAAACACAAAAAGGTTAGAATATCAAGATATCTTTCATAACAGCGAGCCTCCAAGAGAATATCTGAGGCTTCGTGATGAAAGCATGGTGATCTTTGATTCTCCTCCCGATATGAATGTCCTCCTTCCTAGAGAGCAACCCTTGACTGATAACAATGACAAGGATAGAGGATCACTTCAGGTCCTCCTCCAATTCGAGAGAAGGGTGAATCTAGGAAACGAATGAGGGCTTACAAGTTACAAAAACTAAAGTTTCCTCTTCGTCCACCACCTAAAAGTGAAAAGAAATTACAAATACTTTTAAACAAGTAACTAATACTATTACCACCTATGAATAAGTTGGTGATATATCCTAAAGATTCCAACATTCCACATTGTGCATATCATCACATTCTTGGACATAGTAGTGATTAGTGTTGTACATTGACAAAAATACTAAGCAAGTATCATTTCAATGGTGATAATTGCTATCCAATGCTCCCATAAAATACTCTCCTACTCCTTGCTATGTAATAGTTATAGAACATTCCCTTCTCACTATTACATAACATTTTCCATCACCTACCTCGGCTCATTCTTTCCTTGCACCCAGTGGGGGCAAGAAGTTGCTAGCCTTGTCCTGGTAATGCATTTTTTGTTGTCCCGTAGCCATGTTGTTCACCTCCACTTATACAAACTGAGATTGGGAGGCAGATGATTTTCTAGTAGATTTAAAAGTGCATTTTCCTTATTAGTCTTTTGCATTTTCTTTTCCTTATTTTTTTTCTTTTGTGTGATTGCATGTGTGTAATGTGATCCCCTGTGATGTTTTGTTTGATGTTCTCTCTCTTTGTGACATTCTTCTATTTGTACCTTCATTCTTCTCTATGTTGTGCATCTCTTTCTCCTTTTGGGGATAATGCAAGGCATTGAGACATCCAGGTCTCTTTCATGTTGACCCAAAAGGCTTTCTTTTTCTTTCCCTCTTATTTTGTATTTTTCTTGTGTTTTTCTTTTGGGGATGACATAAGGCATTGACACATCTAGGTCTCTTTCATGTTGATCCCAAAAGATTTATTTTTATTTTCCTTTTCTTTTATCTTTTTCTTGTCTTTTCCTTTTGGGGATGACACAAGGCATTGAGACATCCAAGTCTCTTTCATGTTGACCCAAAAGGCTTTCTTTTTCTTTTTCTTTACTTTTGTATTTTTCTTATGTTTTCATTTTGGTGATGACACAAGGCATGAGATATCCAAGTCTCTTTCATGTTGACCCAAAACCTTTTCCTTTTTCCTTCACCTTTTTTTTTTTGTTTTTTCAAGTGTGTTTTCTTTTTAGGGATGACACAAGGCATCAAGACCCCCTAAAATGTCTCTTCCATGTTGACCCAAAAGGTTTTTCTTTGTTTATGCTCTCTTTGTGTCATTCTCTCAGTTTTATGTATTTGGGGGATGATGACAATTCCAAGCTCTCTAAAAAGCATTGCAGCAAAGAACATACTAACCTCAAATTCATAGATCCCTTATGTGTTTGGTTTTTTCATTTTGGGGGAAACCCCTCTCTTTTCTTATTTTCTCTTGCATGATGTATCCTTACTCAAAAACATATGACTTGGCATAGGTATTTCCTAATTGGCTCTCATATCTTCTTTCAATTGTTTACCTTTTTCATTTTCTACTTTAAATTAATTGCTCATGGTATGGTGTGTAGCAATTCCTTTAAAGTGGGGGAATACATTGGAATTATTCTTTTGTGTTTTCTTGGTTCTTAGTGCAGCCTTCTTACTTCATACGATGTGTTTATTGCTTTGTGGATGACAGTGGGTATGATGTCTTTCACAGGTGTGATCTATCTTATCATATTGCATTCCTCTTAGTGGATTGATGTGACACACTACATCCCCTAAGTTGTGAATCTTCTATTCTTTGATTGGTCCTCTCTTGGAGACATTAGACACAATGTTCCCTAAGTTAAAGACCTCACATGAAATAACTAAGACTCCTTTGAATATCATTTGCATGTTGCATTTTTCATTTGTTATATGGCCACCTTGCATAACACAACTTGCAAGCCTATGGTACCATCACATTTTTTCATGAGCTCCAAGCATACAAAGTTTTTCTTGTCTCGTGAAGCTCAAAAAGACATTTTCCTTTTTGTCACCTTATTAAAGTTACCAGGAGGTATAACTTTGGTATGGTTGAGTAGGAAGCCTATTCTAAGGCATGAATTTCCCCATAGCCACCTGCATTTGTGTGAGTGCATACCAGCCATGAGTGTATGTTTCTCACATTTTAGGCCTTCTCACCCAGTGGACATTCATGAGTTTCATCACCTAAAAGTGAGTATGATTGTCCTGAAAAACAACCTAGATCTGATCCTCATCATGTTGGACAAACGGTCGAAGCTTGATCCAATTATTTTCCCTTTCTCTCTTTCTTCTTTGGAATTGTATGCTTGTTCCTTGTCATTTTTTGTGATATCATGTGTGTTCCCTTTGTACTTATGATGGTTTGACATGGGATCTTGATTCTGGGGGCTTGATCACCCCTCTTGATCGTTGTTGTCCCATCTTGCTAGAATTGGTTCATAGGAATCTCTCTTGATGCACGTTGATCTAATTTAGTGTGATTTTGAAGTAGGTTCATCCTCTCACTAAAGTGGGGGATAAATGTGGACACCAAAAAAAGTAACCCTTCTATTTTTTTTTCTCATTTGGGTCCTTGTGATTTTGGCTTAATTGTGCCTTGATTTAATGTTGTAATGTGGATAACACATCCACATTAGGTCTTGGGCCCTATTGAATTAAAAAAAATCAAGTGGTACCTTACTTAAGTGTTATAAAGTGTTGTAACACACTTTAACACTTTTCTAGGGTCTTGTTAATGTCTTTCACCAAAATAACCTTTTTTTATCACTTACCAAGCCTTATTTCAAAGTGTTGTAAAGTGTTGTAACAAAATTTCACACTTGTCTAGGCTTTTCATTAATAATTGGACCTTTCTTATGCTTGAATTGGCCCCATTTTACACTTACAGGCCTTAAGTGTGTTTGAAAATAATCCTGATAAGCATCATTTAAAATACCTAAATTCCAAAACCCACATAAAATGTCGTAAGTGGGACCCATTCACCATTGGGGGAAAATGAGTCCCCTTTGGCACAAAACTCAAAATAATTTCAAATTTCTAGTAGGTTTTTATTTTCTAAGATCTAAGGTCGGCCTGTGATGTGGTATTTTTGAGAATTATTGCATAATTGTGTATAAATATAGGGTTTTTCTACTCATTTCATCCTCCCTAATCACTTAATCAATCCAACAAGAAATCAAGTGATTTAGCATTCAATAATTTTGTCTACAAGAGAATTTAAGCACATTGGAGCCATTACTTACATGTTTGCAGACTTCTACTTCAAGGGTTTGGTGATTTGTAGAATTGTCTTTGTTCATTCATCATACTCTTTCAATATTTCATTTCATTTTCAAGGGTTTAATTACTAATCCAAGGTTTTACCAAGAAAAGCCCCTATTCATTAACCCTCAAAAAAATTTCCCTCTCTTTGCATGTGTTTTACAGGTCTAGGTTGCAAATTTTTCAAAGAGAAAGATTGGAAAAGTTGTCAACAAATTGTCAAAGCTATTCAAAGTTATCAAAGCCCTAAAAGAACCTTGGAGAACACCTACAGGATAAATTCTACAGTTTCAAATATGGAAACCTATTAGGAGCATAATTGTACACCAGGAGCTATAGATTCCACTTTTGAAATTCTAGAAATCAATAAGTGGATTGATTCATCATAAATGGAAAATGAGTCCCACTGCCCAGGCTCAAACAAAGATTTTTGCAATTTTGAGTACCGAATTGTCCAAAACCTATTCTAGCATAATCTTCCCGAAATAGGACTAAGTTGCCCATCTTGGCCTATGAGTCCCAGTTGGCATCAATAGTGAATTCTTTAGGATTCCAGAGTGTTAGCTCTCAAAAATGCAGGTTTGAACCATGAAAGGTTGCCAAGCTTTCACAACGTTTTAGGGTAACAGAACAAGGTTTGAAACAATTAAACCTTCTACTCTTCAGGTGCTGCTAGACCTAGGCGGGTGTACCTCTCTTGAACAATGCAGACTTAACTTGTGATTATCTTTCAAAGAAATTTTCTCACAATGGCAATGGGAAGTGAACAGATGAAATCCAACTTGAAAGCAGCGACAATACTCTTAATCTAAATTATAGAGTGAATGCATGACTAGTAGATGTAAAGAAAACTGAATAAGTTCAAAAATGAAGTGTAGAGGCTAGTACCTTGTTGGGTATGCGGAGTCAAATGAGATCAAGATGAGCAACACTCTCTGGAGGGGACACAAATTATCTAGCATATGATTTGTTTACAACTTGTATAAACATGCAGTATTGTGACTAATAAGTTCTACTTCAATAATCCAAAATGAATCTCTCTGATTACTGTGATCAATAAAAGGATTTAATCTTTGCTTGAAAGAACCAATTGATTAATCACACAAATACAACAAATGTGTATCGATAAATTGAACATAAACTTGTCATGTCAATTTAAACAACCAGAAGAATCAACCATGCAGACAACTTAGTAGTATTTTTCATTCAATTCAACAGATAATTGATACAAGAGAAATGCAACAACATCAACTGAATCTCAAAAAATACCTCCATTGTGAAAATCATGTAATAATAGTCTCTAGTCTGATAATCTTGTTCTACAGTATCTATTTGTAATCTATCAAAAATATAATTTCTGGTAGTGATTAACAATTACAACATGCTTATTTATACACTAGCAAGAGAAAAATATCAAAATGAAACATCACGTCAGCCCACCACAAGATTCGTGCTCAATTCAAGTCGGTCAGCAACTATCTTCAAGTGTTCTACATGTCGGCCACAAGACTTGCATTTCTGTTATTTACCAGTGTACAGTCGACAAGATAGTCAGATAGTCATACCAAAGGCAATCCACTTGTGCTTCATTTTGTTTTTGTTATGACTTTGTGATGTCGGTGAGACATCTCATAGAGGATCCCCGAATGTTATCGATAATATTCAAACCTTCTATCGTAATGCAAGAGTATCACAGACCGAGGTGCATATTTCACTTCATTCACAGTCACCATAGCAATCTATTTGTCATACAAAAGCCACGAAGTAATCCTTTGTTTCGCTATAACCTTAGGTTGTCAGTGAGATGTCATATAAATTTCATCAAGTTACATTGAAAGTCCTTCACCACTCATAGGTCGCCATAACACCTCGCATGTTACACCGAAGCCAAAGGGTACTCTTTTGATTCTTTAAGTTTCATTGTGACCACACAACATCGGTGAGACTCAATAGTGAATTAACTAAGTTCTGTCGAAAGCCTTGAGCCACAATATATCACCAAGACACAAACGATCTCACACCGATAGAAAACACCCGCCTCATGTTTTTCGCTGTAGCCCATCACACTCGGGGAGACATCATATAGAGTGTTCGTGCTATACCGAAAGCCTTGTAGTCATTCATGTTTTCCAAGACAAAGCCACTCCTATGCTGACAAAGATCCTCATGTGTTCCATCAGCGAGACCGAAGGTCACTTGCCGAGACCTTACGGCGATGGCCCCAACCTATACCGAAGCATCCCCTGTTATACTCATCTTCGCTAAGAGAAAATAGAACCTTCACCAAAAGCCATCATTACCCATCAGCAAGACCCGACCCATTCATTATGACCCTTCGCTAAAGCCACCAAAGTCTTACCGAAAGGATACCATCATGCTATCGACAAGACAAAACAATGTCGGGGGGAGGTTATATAGAGCGCCCACACTATACCGAAATGAATTCACTTGTCTCGTGTATCAAGGAGACTTGTCGACATCGGGGAGACATACAGAACTCGGTGAGACCCTACCCTAAAAGCCATAAGATATGTCGATAGGAGCGTCCATGGTCGCCGAAACAAGATGGATGTGATACCGATAACTGCCAATAGACAAATGCCAGTCACCACAACAGAGAACATGTCATGCCGAAACACCTGAATCAAAAGATTTTAGCTATAAAAACATAATGGGTCAGGGGGACCCACATAAACCTATGTCGATAAGGACCAAAGTGTAAAATATGAAGATATGGACGAAAACTATAGGGCATTATGGGCAGAATGTGGATAAAGCACCATGAAAATAGTGGAAATGTGCTTAGGTAAACATCACATGGAGACTCAGGGGGTATGAAAGTATGTAAAAATCATCAGACTTTAATAGTTCTAACACAGAGCTCCATTCCATCCTTCTCTAGTTTCTAAGTGCACACTTTCAATTTCATAATTTTTTGTTATAGTTTACTTGCATTTCTAGGTCATTTTACATATCACTATGTGTTTTCAAACATCTTTCATTTTCTAGGTTTTGCATTAATATTTAATTCATTTTATCAATTTCCAACCTTGAGGATAATTCCATTTGACAAATTTCAATCTCCTTTGTATTGGAATCTCAAGGGTTTGTTCTTGAGTGTGAGCATTGTGAAATCGGATCCCTCTTCATTCCCCTTTTAGTGTGGATAAAGGAAGTTGTGCATTCCATTTCTATTTTCCATGGGAAGCATAAAGAAGGAAAGCTTGATAAAGTTCATACATGCATAGTCTCAAATATTTCTTCCAAATAATTCATGCTTAAATATCAAATGAACTTTAAAACAGAGGTCGAGTTCCAATCCGATAATAGTTTAAGCATAAACAATATAGCATGCCAGAGAAAAGTAGTTTTGCAACTCTACTTCTAAATATAGTTCTTACAACCTAAGAAAACTAAAGAAAATTTTGCTCGGTAAAGGAAACTAAAACTTGGAACCAACCCTTTCCTTCTGTCACCACCTCTCATTTATAGCTGTAGAAAGAAGAAAACTCTGGCACAACATGGAAGTAATTACTACTAGGTGTTGGTGTAGACACCGAAATTTGGTCTAAGCCTACGACTTCAATATTCTTCATAATTCGTATTCTTCATGGTCATAATTAAATAATGTCAATTATTTAATTATTCTTTATAGTTTTCATTTCTTCTATTAATTAAATAATCTTAATTATTTAATTAATTCACACTTTTCTTTATTCTATCTGATTAATTAAATAAACGCTTTTTATTTAATTATGTTACTAATTAACCTTTATCCTCCTTGTCAAATTAAATAAATTCTTATTTAATTTACTCTTTATCATATTTCAACTATAATTAAATAAATTTTTTATTTATTTAATTATTCATTTAAATCTCTTCATCACTTAACTAAATAAATCTTATTTATTTAATTATTCTTCAAATATCAAATCTTGAATTAAATGAATTATTTAATTCATGAATTCTATTTTAACACATTCCTCTATATTCAGATAATTGTGTGAGTTATCTAAGTATTCACTCTGACTTGACTTGAAATCTATTTAAATTGCTCAGTTAACTCTTGATTTAATGTCTGAGTGGCTTTCTCGAGTAATCTCTTCATCAAATCATTCAGTCATCCAGTTCTAACTCATTTGTATGTACATGCGGATTAATTAAATATTCCTATTTAATTAAATAATCATTGTGTGTGCATTCGAACAAGAGTTTCTTTAATCCATCTTCATCTTTGTCATGCAAAGATAATTCTTCTATTTTCGAATACCAAACTTGAAGATTAAATCATTTATTTAATGTTTAATTCTATTTCTAATTTATATCACTCATGTCACTACTGACAGTTATCAAAATGCATGATTAATCAGTCAATCTCAACTATCTGTTAATCTTTCAATCCTGGCCCGTCGTTTGAATAATTAATTTTCTATAAATTGATCTGTCATTCTTCATTCCGATCTCTCTCAAAATCTTATGACTTTTTGGAGCACTTATCCTAAATCTTCGATGTTTTTCTAAATCACTATTATAGGCTATACTTGCATGAACCTTTTGAAAATTTGAGAGAAATTATACTACTACAAGCAAAATGGAGAAGGGCAATTGAGATGAATCATGGAAATACGTAGCAATTTGGTGAGATTGTTTCAGTTTGTTTACATTTTTGACTTCCTTTGTTCTTTGTTGCTTAACATTAGATTGCATTTAGATTTAGATTTGAATTTTTGTTATTAATCTTGTCTTCTGCATTTTCTAGACGTTACATTTGGTGAACCCGATGTGAATTGTAGAGAAATTTGTGTGTTTTCTTGTTTATTTTCGTTGTTTTGCAGGTTACAACCAAGAATTCATATGAAATCCTATCATCTTCTTTTGAGTATAGAAAATTGGGAAAATAAAATATTTTAAAACCATTATCTGGGTTTTTTGGGTCTCATTCTCAGCTTTCTAGAACTTCAAATAGTTTAAAATTTTGTTAATATTTGAGAAAGTTATGGCCATTTTAGTGATCACAGTTTTTAAGCTTTATCTGTTAAAATGAGAATTTTCTTTTGTTTATAACACTTCTGTCTTGTAGGATTTTACAAAACATTTTCTGGGTTTTGAAGGTTTGTGTCTCAACTTTCCATAGATATCTACGATTTAAAATTTTATTTAGTTTTCAGAAAGTTATTAGTATTTTAGTTTGTTGTTTTCATTTAAGTTTTTTTTTTAGCACTAATTTTCTATTTTTAATGTGTGGGCCTTTTATTTGAGGAGTTAACGAGTTTTTGTAGGACAATTGACGAAGAAAATGCTGAAAACTACTAATGAGTCTTTCTGCAGAACACATGTCGAAGACCCTAGTTAAATTTTTAAAATAGATTGTTTGGTAGTGTAGCAAATCTTTCATTTGGATTAAAATTAACAAGTGTCTACTGTGTTTGGTGTGAAAGCACAACTATGTAATTACCCTCATGATTTGGTATATCGTAGTATCCTCTCCCCTTGCACATTCGTGCGATCCTGGGTGTAAGAGAAACGGTTACCAACTCTAGAACTTGGGCCTATTCTAGTGGGAAAAAGTACTCACCCTAGGACGACTCAGACCGGTAGCACCCTAAACCTGAGGGACTTCCAACTAGTATACAAAAGTGGATTCTTGGGGAAATCCCAAGAATCACAAGTATGGTTCCAACGAGATGGATTTGAAAGGGGACTCTTGCCATATGGATCATGCCCACGAACGGAATTCCTGAATTAAACACCTTTGTTAGTAGTATCCAAAATCCTTCTATTTACTGGTGCAGCAGGTCAGACCTGTGAAGCCATCTCATATTCTTACGGTTCATGTGTAGAGATGAAAGTATGCCATGGGATGTTCATGGGTATTGTAGCTTGGCTACCCTGAATGATGTTAATGAGTCATGGATGGGAGTCAGAGGGGTCAAGCTACTAATCATCCACCTTGAATAAGCGTAGCTGGGGAAACCCAAGTGAGAACTCAGTAAATATTGTCTTACATAGCCTAGGATGTACTTATCTATTGTCAATTTAAAAGTTCTTGGAGTCCACAATCAAACTAAAAAATACTTTGTCTTATGATTGTCCTTGTTTGCCAAAATTTGATCACAAAATGCAGAGTTAGTTTTAAATCTCAAATCACTGAAAATACACAGAGAATACACAGAGAGTCACAACTATTCACCAGAAGGTTGCAATTGATTTTTAGAGTCACATCTATTTAACTTTGAATTGCATCTTTCAATATCAGTCACATTTGTCCAGTGTAGAGTCACATCTGCTAGATTAGCTCGCAATTGCTTTGCGAAACACCACACATGTTATATTCTAAGTCGCAATTTCCTTTACAAGCCGCATCTGTTAGAAACTTAACCGCATCTACCTGACACACATACTGAACATTTACCGGAAAGATGCAATTGATCATCAAAAAAACACAATTGTGAAACTTATCCGCAACTAGTAAACTTAACCGCATATGTGAAATCCTGCGACGCATTTTCCTAATTAGAAAACTAGAATTCATGATCACTATCCAGTCAACATGGTTATACCAGTCTTTTAGTTGTCTTCCCACAAGAAGACTTTGAACAAAAATAGGAAATGATTTGCTCAATTTTGCATCATTTAGGTTCATTTAGTCATTACCATATTTGTCCAAATTCTGAGTTTTACTTTGTATTTGAGTACATATTTCCTTTAGATTAAACTTCTAGGAGGGTCATTTTTACAAACTTTAGGATAGGTCCACCATCTACACTCTAGAAAAATCATAGCGTCAATGAAATATGTCATTGAACCTAGTCCTATCATTTTATCTTTTGTCCTACGGAGAGTCCTCCTAGCTCATCAGTCTAGTTAGGAAACTCAACTTATCTTAGATCCTCATCCTACATTGGTTCCTTGACTTCACAAAAATTGATGCCTTGGTTAGACTTTAGGTAGTTGGTCCCCCTATCTTAGGTTTATGGAATGTATTACCTTAGAAGTTTGCTTATGCTTTGCATCTTTAGATTTTGTCATTTTAGACTAATGTCATCCTAGAACATTCCTTATTTTACATTCAGAAAATCCAAAAAACATAGCTTAGGTTGCATACCTTAGAATTAAGTTACTCTTTGTATTGTCATACCTTAGACCTCATATCACATACCTTAGTCATACTCCATCTTTCATCATAACCTCACTATCATGTCTACAATTTACCTTGATATGCATGCTAGTCAAGTTGAATACCAGGTACTTTGTAATGGTCAATGCCAACAAGCCATAGACTACAAAAGACAATTTATCCAATCCAAATGCCAATCAACGTCAACCCATGGACAACTATCCACATACCCTTCCTACAAACAATCCATAAGTCCTAGTCCTCCATCCATCTACCCTCATTATCAAGAGTCCCTTAGCATAATCCATGTCATGAATCCACAACAAACATCCACTGATCACCCTTATCCTAACCTTGACAAGGGAAACCAACCTTCCACTAATCCCTTCCAATCCTCCATGTCCTACCCTAGTCCTTCATCCACTAATTCCTTCTAAGCCTCCATGTCCTATCCTAGTCCTTCATCCACTAATCCCTTCCAATCCACTCCATCTCAGTCTACATTTAGTCATGAAAATACATCTATTCATGGTCTCCAAAGTCACATCCCATCTACTAAACTTAAGGATACATGCCAAATGGAAAGCCCAAAGCCTGACTTCATGGCTTCACCTTCATGTCAAGATCAAAGTAGTCTATCCCATGACCCTATCTTTAAGTCCATCCAAGAAGTCCTTCTAGATAATCATGACATTGAAAATACACCTATCCTTGATCAAGATTACATTCCCAACCATATCATTCAAGACAAACCCATCTTTGATCAAGACACTATTATTGAGCAAGAAGTCAAAAATTATCCACTCCTTGACCTTTATGCCATTCATGATCAAACATTTGAAGATGACCCTATCCAAGTACAAAACAAATTCATTTCCCAAAATGAGACACTTGCCTCCTTTCAACACATTGATGATATTCCTCTAGAACGAGAGTCTCCTACTCTAGACATATTTGCAAATGATCAGGCTATAGCCGAGTTCATTGGAATCTATGGCAATGACCATAAAGACGGTTTCAACATCAACTTGGAAGCACCATTAGAATCATCTAAGTTTGATATGTCACAAAATAACAACAACGATATCCAACATGTCAATGAAGCTAAGACATCCTATCAACTAGGATCATCCACTTTTATCAAATCAGGATTTCTTGAAGAGGAGGAGATTCCAAGTAACATTTTCCACATGCACAATGATGGGTTAGCATCTTGCTTTCAAAACAAAAAATACCCCATTGCAAAAAAAAAATTTAGAGCATAAAATATCAAGGAAAAGGACTAGGCATACACAAGCAAGGAATTATAGAACCAATACAGTTTCAAGAAAATCATAGACATCAAGGTCTTGGTTATCCTTTATTCAACAAATCTAATGATGTTAATGGTACCTCCTTGATATTGGGTGCAACTTTATCTGATATAAACATCAAAATGGAGTCCATGCGTAGTTCTCACCATAAGGTTGTTGCCAACACTCCTTCCATCCATACCATAAATTGTCATTCCAACATGAATAAACCTTCCATTTGGAACCAACAAAAATAAAAGTCTTACAAATTCAAAGTTCAAAATCAAATATCAAAGGCCATTGAATCAATCAAAAATACAAGTGGACAAATAAAGTTAAAATGGATCCCAAAGAAAAATGGATCAAGCAAAGAAAATAGTTCAAAAGTAAAAGTCAATAAAAATGTGGAGCCACAAGAAAAGAGGACTCCCACATATAATAAATGTCCACCTCCTTCAAAATGGTCATCATACAAAGCATATAAAAGTCATGGTTCCAAAGACTATCCCAATTTGAAACCTAGTCTCCATCATCAATCACCCCAAGTTTGGAAAATAAAAATTCCTACATCTAAATTGCCAAACGTGCCTACTATCATCTGTCATAATCCTACATCTTGCCTAAAGTCTAAAAATCCTCTATCACAAATCCATTGCATCTTGGTAGCAACTCTTTATTGTAAGGACTCACATGGCACTCTATCGCGATGTGTGTATTTTGATAAGGCCAACTCTAGTGTCAGCAAGGATTACAATGAAATCAATCAATTGTATGCAAGTGCTATGATCCTGAGAAGGCAACTACTTCATCAAGGTCATTATTTGGAATATCATGGCACTAGTCTCTACATCAGCACCATCCATAGATTTGGCACAATCAGTGATCATCTAAAGCATCAAGGCCATCAAAAAAATTAAAAATTAAAAATTTAAAAAAAAAGTCACTTTGATGAAAACCTAGCAAATAGGCATCTTGGTGACACCAAAAGAACAAAAAACAAATTCAAGAGAAAAATTTTGTCCAATAGTGAAAACCATTCTTATGGCGCTTTGGATAAGTACCATGATGAAAACCTGGCAAACAGGCATCATGTGTAAGAAATTATCTATGTGGACTATTTCACTTGGGGGCAAGTTCTCTCATCTCACATACCCTTCGTATGGCATTTCCATTTATCCATCTTAACCCTACCACTCATGTCAATTTTCCCACCTACTTTCATCTTGATAAGGACTGGGGTACAAACATAAGTCATGCTTTGGAAAAACTCTTGACATGTCTATCCTTTGGTCATACACTATCTATGAAATATCATGTCATAGCCTTCATAGCATTTTTCCAAACGTGTTATCCTTAGAAAAAATACCTATCGCATGCCTTGGTTTTTCCCTTGTCAATGGTCTAAGGATCTTCCATCATACCATCTAATCCTGAAAAGTCATTCCCAATACAATAGGCCTAATCCATACAATCTTTCTATGCATCCTAGTGCATCATTCAAAACATTCCTTGGCTTTGTTTCTAGCCTGGCTACAAACCTTGATCCTTTAGTCATATTATCGTCATCCTCATGTTGTTTTGAGATGTGTCCTTCCTACGTCAAACAACATTGTCACCATCCTCATCACCTATCAATTGGTTTTTAGCTTGACTAGGGGCAAGATCATGGTTGTCCTTGGATTCTTGTGCATGGTTTCTTGGTTGCTTGTAAGAATCATTTCCCTGTACATAGTCCACTTCCCTGTATATAGTTCACTACCCTATACATAGTCCTTATCCCTGTACATACTACCTATCCCTATACATAGTCCACTTCCTTGTACATAGTCATTATCCCTGTGCATACTACCTATCCTTGTACATATCTCTTATCTTTCGTATCCATCGCTTGTATATACCATTCATAATAAGTGGTAGTCTTTCCCATAACCTCGAACGATTAACATCGAGTGCATTCCATATCCTCCATTTTACCCTATTTATAATCAATTGGTCTTATACTCGACTGGTGGAAAACACTTGACGTGTGTCATATTGATTCTTCCATTGGTTGTTTTGTAGCCATAAAACCATTTAAAAATCCACAAACATCGCAAAATGACCTGAGAAAACACAAAAAACATTAGAAAATTTTAAAAAGACAAAAAAATTAAAACATTTGAAAAATCCAAAAAAAATAGTCAGAGTCAGTCGTACTTGTTAGTCTTTGTCATTTGTCAAACTATGTTGCCTCTGTGACTGGACGTAGGCAAGGCCATCTGTTGATGTGCCCCCGAGGCATTAGGTTAGTCTGTTTAAGTTTTTCTGTATAAAATCATGATTCAATCCATATGTTATATGACAAGGTCATTGCTCATGTTGAACTACAAGGTCTCTGCATGTATAACGTAGGCAAGGCCATCAATCGATGAGCCCTCAAGGCCACACTAGGTTATTCCATTATGGTTTGTCACATTCACTTTCACACACATCTTCTATTTGTAGTCAGTATTGGCAGTCAAATTCAAGTCAAACTATGAGGTCTCTGTGTGTATAACATAGGCAAGGCCACCAATCGATGAGCCCCCAAGGCCACACTAGGTCAGTCCTTTAGGGTTCGTTGTCATACATAGTGAATTTTCCACACATCGCATCAAGTAATGCATCAATCTGGTGAATAAGTCAGCAATGTCTCTAAGTCAAATCAAACAAATTGCCAAGGAAACAATCAAAATAGATCAACTAATGTGTGCTATAGGATGTGTCCTTCCTAGAAACAAACATCATCAAAATAATCAACTTGTGTCTTATTCAGGATGATTCCTTCCTAAATATTGATATCAACAAAACAATCTATGTCTTATATAGGATGAGTCCTTCCTACATAATCGACATTGTCAAACAATCAAACATAGCCTTACACAAGTTATCACATCAATGACATCTGACTCCATGTCTTATACAATACATATCATTTTGAAACCAAGCTTTGTCATGCCTTATACAGATAGTCATAACATCGAAACCAGACTCAAAGTCATATCCAGTATGTGTATCTCCTAAAATTAGGCTCTATCAATCAATCTTTCTATCAATCAAAACAAATCAAACAAACAAGATCAAGTTTTGGCAAATATTTTACTGGCTTTTTGACTTTCTAACTTATTTATCTTATCTTTTCATTTGACTTTATGATGGGAATTATGTTACTAGCTTTCTCAAGGATGTCCCATGAACGATTTAGAGAAGCAACGATGTATCACAATTCTATTTTCTTTGACTGTTGTCTGTCAACTATCTTTTTACATTTGATTTTTGAGTCATGATACTAGTTTCCTCAAGGATGTACCATGAAGGATTTAGAGGAGTGATGAGATCTTATGACCCATCTTTTCTTTTGATTGTTGTCTATGGTTTGTCCTGAAAAAAATACTAGGGCAACATGTGCCCTTAGTATGAGTTAACGACAATCCTTGTCTGCGACTGTCTGTTATTAGCAAGTGGATGACCTTGCACACCTTGATCTATGTCATATCATGGTGTTTTTCTCCATTAGAATTAGTCCTGCCCAATTATGATAAAGTACAATTCCTTTTGTGATATGATGAAACATCAAAGATTGCTAATACTAACATCATGGTCTTTTATTATTCATCCTTCTTTTTTCACTAACATTTCTTCTTTTCTACATCTTCACCACCATTATCTATTTTCCTCTATCCTTTTTTCTTTCATCTTTTAGTTCTCTCATCAATTTCGAGAGCACACACATGTTCTTTGAACCTGCATGTCCTCCCAAGGGGGCATACTTTCACCTATTTTACACCAGGGCATTACTGGGGCATATTTCTTATCGATTTTCTTTGACACAACGCCCAAATGACATTGTATCAAAGAGGGGCAAATGTAGACACCGAAATTTGGTCTAAGCCTATGACTTCAATATTCTTCATAATTCGTATTCTTCATGGTCATGATTAAATAATGTCAATTATTTAATTATTCTTTATAGTCTTCATTTCTTCTATTAATTAAATAATCTTAATTATTTAATTAATTCACACTTTTCTTTATTCTATCTGATTAATTAAATAAACACTTTTTATTTAATTATGTTACTAATTAACCTTTATCCTCCTTTTCAAATTAAATAAATTCTTTATTAATTTAATTATTCATTTAAATATCTTCATCACTTAATTAAATAAATCTTATTTATTTAATTATTCTTCAAATATCAAATCTTGAATTAAATGAATTATTTAATTCATGAATTCTATTTTAACGCATTCCTCTATATTTAGATAATTGTGTGAGTTATCTAAGTATTCACTCTGACTTGACTCAAAATCTATTTAAATCGCTCAGTTAACTCTTGATTTAATGTCTGAGTGGCTTTCTCGAGTAATCTCTTCGTCAAATCATTCAATCGTCTAGTTCTAACTCATTTGTATGTACATGCGGATTAATTAAATATTCCTATTTAATTAATTAAACCTTGTGTGTGCATTCGAACAAGAGTTGCTTTAATCCATCTTCATCTTTGTCATGCAAAGATAATTCTTCTGTTTTCAAATACCAAACTTGAAGATTAAATCATTTATTTAATGTTTAATTCTATTTCTAATTTATATCACTCATGTCACTACTGATAGTTATCAGAATGCATGACTAATCAGTCAATCTCAACTGTTCGTTAATCTTTCAATCCTTGCATGTCGTTCAAAAAATCAATTTTCTATAAATTGATCTATCATTCTTCATTCCGATCTCTCTCAAAATATCTCTAGAAATCTCTCTCAAAATCTCTCTCGAAATCTTATGACTTTTTGGAGCACTTATCTTAAATCTTCAATGTTTTGCTAAATCACTATCATAGGCTATACTTGCACGAACCTTTTGAAAATCTAAGGGAAATTATACTACTACAAGCAAAATGGAGAAGGGCAATCAAGATGAATCATGGAAATACGTAGGAATTTGGTGAGATTGTTTCAATTTGTTTACATTTTTGACTTCCTTTGTTCTTTTTTGCTTAACATTAGATTGTATTTATATCTAGATTTTCATGTTTTCTCTTAATCTTGTCTTGTGCATTTTCTAGATGTTACAATTGGAATTTGATAGAACATGATCTTCTTGTAGATATTTAGTTAGGTCACAACAATCTTTGCTCATCAATTCTCAACTGCCGCATTAATGCTCATTAGATATTTAACAAAGATAGTTATCTGAAAATGATCAAATCCTAGAAAATAGCCTAGCAAAATTCTAGTTGACTAGCCACATAACCCAACAACACTGACTCAAAGCTTCCATCCCAAAAACAAAAAAGGAATAGCAAGCTCCAACAAACTCCCAAAAAATATCACTTTAAATAAAAGTGCAAACTGCTCCCAATAAAGAGATAACGTGTCAAAAAGGCATAAATTCTCAAACTCATGAATATAGCTCCTTGAGAAAATCCCTAATGAGTTGACACATGTCCCGACTCTCTCCCAAAAGGAATGTGAAAAATGAAATTCTTGCAGCCACATGTTACACACCTTTCCAACAACTTTACTCAAGTGCGAACACATCGGAAGCCAAAAACATATACAAGGAAAAAATCAAAATGATCGAGGAAAAAGTGCTTCACAGTTCTGGCGACTCACAGGGGGTCTTCGCTTGCAGAGGCATGAACCTAGGCCTTTGGTAATTCATGGAGTTTGAGGAAAGTGGAATGTTATGCCTCCTAATCTGAATCTTTTGGTTGGACAAGAGTAGGAATGTTCCTATATGCTTTACTCCAACTCAAAAAATTCTTTGAAATCTAAACAAATCCCCATCTAGAAGAAACCACCCCAAGGTGATAATAAAGTTGAGAAAAAGGAAAGATCTTGCACTCAATATCATCAGCTGATGGCATTGTGCTTGAACCTAGGATTTTTGTAGAAGTTTGGACCTTGCATTAGATCGTATCTATGACCCGCTCAACTTTTAGCACATCTACATCTAGTGAAATAAGAGGAGGTGGCCTATGAAGTTTGGACCTTGCATTAGATGGTATCTATGACCCGCTCAACTAGGACGCTAAAGTCCTTGATTTCATTTACCTACTTGTTTTTCACAATCTGACAATCCTTGCACCTTGTTGTGACTTTGTGGCAGTTGATGATCTCATTTTCCTTGATAAAGGTGACTCTTCAATTGACAATCCCTACACTTTTTAGGGCCTTATTAGTGGCCATGCGCAACTTGGAAATCAAGCTTTATGATTTCACCAGTTAGGGAGCACATATTTGTACAAATTGGTCAGCCATTGGGACAACCTTCATATTTAATTCTCGGGTGTCCCTTAATAATTTTAAAGCAGGCCAAAGAAAGGCAACAACAACTGTGATCTACTCCCAATGTGTAGATATCAGCTTCTTCATTATCGAAAGGATCCCAAATCCTCGTGCAACAACTAGCTCCTAGTTAAACTAAGCCTCTCTTGCTCTTACATTTTCCTCCATTTAACTTCTTTCTCTGAGGGAATTTTTTAATTCTGAGCTCAACCTTTTGATCTCTTGTTTTGAACTTTTTTTCTTCTGTGTGGGCCTTCAAA
>VDFB02000003.1:494039200-494055436 GCA_007258455.2 Sequoia sempervirens
AACATTGAATGAATGAAAGGCTAAGGGTGAGCTCACAAATCTACTAGTGGCCTTAGGCTTAGTTCTCATTTGTGACAAGTGGGACTACAACTCGATAAAGCACTTCAGTTTGAAACATGAGAGTTGGGAGTATTTTGAGAGAAGGAGGAATCTGACTCAAGAGAGGTCAGAGGTATATAATGACTTGGCTCGCATTCCACTCAAGTGACCAAAATGGCTGAGTTTCTATGTGTCACATGTAGAGTATCAGAAGAACATCCTAATGGGAAAATCCCTCAACATGTAGTTGAATCACAAGAGATGGTCAGAAAGAAAAAGGGTAGACTTTTGGAGATTCCAACAAGAGATGAAATGCCTGGGTGCTCTGTTCAGTGAATTTCAACCACACACTGAAAAGTTTGAGGACATTTATGATCATGAGGTTGACTCCAACAATAGAAATCTAAAGAGTAGTCATGAGATTGATGAGGAGAAAATTCTACACTGTGATTCTTGTCCTTAGGAATCTAATAGTTGGAGAGGTTCAAAGCAAAGAGACTCACAAGCCACGTCCTTCGCTAGTGCTTGAAGCAAAGGAAAAAGGACTCGATGGTCCCCAAGAGGGTCCACTATAGTCATCGAAGGCCAAGTTTCAGAGGGATCAACCACCAAAGGATAAGAACGTACCAATTCTAGTCATGCAAAAAAAAGATGAGTCCAGGATCTATGTGCACCTAATGCATTGTCCTGAGGATAAGAAGAAGAGGAGTCTATCTTGCAAAATTTTCCAACCACTGTAGCCTAGGTAAGTTTTGCTCCCTCTCTTCTTCCTGCCTCTACATATTTGGTTACTCCTTTTCCCCCTCCCATGGAAAGGAATCCTCTATCCTTAGACCTTGAGCTAATAATCTTGAATACACCCCCTTCCATTTTTAATGAATCTTCCAAAATTACCTTGCATGCTAAATGAGCATCATCCCCTTCAACCACTACTGATTCTTTGATCACCTTGTCAAGGGCCCCCATTGAAAGAGAAAACATTTCTATGTTTCCCATCACTCCCAATCCATCCACTTCTGGGAAGGAACCTCTCCTTCTACCCATTTCTCTTTTCACCCTAATTGGTTTTTCCCCTACCCAATCTCAATTTGGTATCCTACCTTTTTCCATGATAACACTCCGTTTTGCTTACCCACATGCTCATACATTTGAAGTTTCTCCTTTTGTCACCATTTTTGGTCTCCCTCCTAGCACTTCCATTGCAACATAAAGAATTGATACCCCTTAGAGTCTCCAAGATCATTTTGATGCAACCAAGCAAGCCTGATAGGTTAGAAAGTAAAAACTACTATTAAATAATGCCATGTTGCTAGCCACCAAGAATATTGAAGCTTGCTTCAATGAAGAGAAAAACTCTCTGATAATCACTACCATGAAGTTGCTTGTGTCCAATCCCAAAGGACAAATGTCGATGGAGGAATATGACATCCGAGCCATGGGCCTATATTTAAATGAAAATCGCCCACAGGACAAAGTGGTCCTAGCTAAGGCCACTCAGAAGGTGGTATATGTAGACTATGAGAGGTTGGGTAGAAAATTGAAGAAGCACGAGGCAGAGTTGATAAATGTGAAGGAAACAGTGAGTGGGCAGCAAAATGAGATCCATGCCAAAGATATCGAGATGGTCCACATTTAAGGAAAGTACAAAGTTAGCAATGGGAGACATCTAAGTTGCTTGCAGAGGCTCAGGGTGAATAGGTTTAGCTTTATGCTAAAATTGAAAAATTGAAAGATGAGTTGCTTACTGAGCACCAAATAAATGCAGAGTACTGGCATGCTTAGGAGAACATGAGAAGAGAGCTAGATGGTGTCCGATCTCAAACTTTTGATGACCTTTTGAAGGCCCACATAGAAGCAAAAAAGTTCAAAACAAGAGATCAAAAGGTTGAGCTCAGAATTAACAAATTCCCTCCGAGAAAGAAGTCAAATGGAGGAAAATGTAAGAGCAAGAGAGGCTTAGTTTAACTAGGAGCTAGCTGTTGCACAAGGATTTGGGATCCTTTCGATAATGAATAAGCTGTTATCTACACATTGGGAGTAGATCACAGTTGTTGTTGCCTTTCTTTGGCCCACTTTACAATTATTAAGGGACACTCGAGAATTAAATATGAAGGTCATCCAAATGGTTGATCAATTTGTACAAATATGTGCTCCCTGACTGGTGAAATCATAAAGCTTGATTTCCAAGTTGCGCATGGCCACTGATAAGGCCCTAAAAAGTGTAGGGATTGTTGATTGAAGCGCAGCCTTTATCAAGGAAAATGAGATCATCAACTGCCACAGAGTCACAACAAGGTGCAAGGATTGTTATATTGTGAAAAACAAGTAGGTAAATGAAATCATGGACTTTAGCATCCTAGTTGACTTTAGGCTACCTCCTCTTCTTTCACTAGATGTAGATGTGCTAAAAGTTGAGCGGGTCATAGATACGATCCGATGCAAGGTCCAAACTTCTACAAAAATCCTAGGTTCAAGCACAATGCCATCAGCTGATGATATTGAGTGCAAGATCTTTCCTTTTTCTCAACTCTATTATCACCTTGGGGTGGTTTCTTCTAGATGGGGATTTGTTTCTTTCGAAGAATTTTTTGTGTTGGAGTAAAGCATATAGGAACATTCGTACTCTTGTCCAACCAAAAGATTCAGATTAGGAGGCATAACATTCCACTTTCCTCAAACTCCATGAATTACCAAAGGCCTAGGTTCATGCCTCTGCAAGCGAAGACCCCCTGTGAGTCACCAGAACTGTGAAGCACTTTTTCCTCGATCATTTTGATTTTTTCCTTGTATATGTTTTTGGCTTCCAATGTGTTCGCACTTGAGTAAAGTTGTTGGAAAGGTGTGTAACATGCCATGTAGTGGCTGCACGAATTTCATTTTTCACATTCCTTTCGGGAGAGAGTTGGGACATGTGTCAATTCGTTAGGGATTTTCTCAAGGAGCTATATTCATGAGTTTGAGAATTTATGCCTTTTTGACACATTATCTCTTTGTTGGGAGCAGTTTGCACTTTTATTTAAAGTGATATTTTTTGGGAGTTTGTTGGAGCTTGCTATCCCTTTTTGGTTTTTGGGATGGAAGCTTTGAGTCAGTGTTGTTGGGTTATGTGGCTAGTCAACTAGAATTTTGCTAGGCTGTTTTCTAGGATTTGATCATTTTCAGATAACTATCTTTGCTAAATATCTAATGAGCATTAATGCGGCAGTTGAGAATTGATGAGAAAGGATTGTTGTGACCTAACTAAATATCTACAAGAAGATCATGTTCTATCAAATGCCAACTGTAATGTCTAGAAAATTCACAAGACAAGATTAAGAGAAAACATGCAAATCTAAATATAAATGCAATCTAATGTTAAGCAACAAAGAACAAAGGAAGTAAAAAATGTAAACAAACTGAAACAATCTCACCAAATTCCTACGTATTTCCATGATTCATCTTGATTGCCCTTCTCCATTTTTCTTGTAGTAGTATAGTTTCCCTTAGATTTTCAAAAGGTTCGTGCAAGTATAGCCTATGATAGTGATTTAGCAAAACATGAAAGATTTAAGATAAGTGCTCCAAGAATTCATAAGATTTCGAGAGAGATTTTGAGAGAGATTTTGAGAGAGATTTTGAGAGAGATCGGAATGAAGAATGATAGATCAATTTATAGAAAATTGATTATTTGAACGACATGCAAGGATTGAAATATTAATGAACGGTTGAGATTGACTGATTAGTCATGCATTCTGATAACTGTCAGTAGTGACATGAGTGATATAAATTAGAAATAGAATTAAAGATTAAATAAATGATTTAATCTTCAAGCTTGGTATTCTGAAAACAGAAGAATTATCTTTGCATGACAAAGATGAAGATGGATTAAAGCAACTCTTGTTTGAATGCACACACAAGGTTTAATTAATCTGCATGTACATACAAATGAGTTAGAACTGGATGATTGAATGATTTGACGAAGAGATTACTCGAGAAGGCCACTCAGACATTAAATCAAGAGTTAACTGAGCGATTTAAATAGATTTCGAGTCAAGTCAGAGTGAATACTTAGATAACTCACACAATTATCTAAATATAGAGGAATGCGTTAAAATAGAATTCATGAATTAAATAATTCATTTAATTCAAGATTTGATATTTGAAGAATAATTAAATAAATAAGATTTATTTAATTAAGTGATGAAGAGATTTAAATGAATAATTAAATAAATAAAGAATTTATTTAATTATAGTTGAAATATGATAAAGAGTAAATTAAATAAGAATTTATTTAATTTGAAAAGGAGGATAAAGGTTAATTAGTAACATAATTAAATAAAAAGTGTTTATTTAATTAATCGGATAGAATAAAGAAAAGTGTGAATTAATTAAATAATTAAGATTATTTAATTAATAGAAGAAATGAAGACTATAAAGAATAATTAAATAATTGACATTATTTATTCATGACCATGAAGAATACGAATTATGAAGAATATTGAAGTCGTAGGCTTAGACCAAATTTCGGTGTCTACATTTGCCCCTCTTTGATACAATGTCATTTCGGCATTGTGTCAAAGAAAATCAATAAGAAATATGCCCCAGTAATGCCCCGGTGTAAAACAGGTGAAGGTATGCCCCCTCGGGAGGACATGCAGGTTCAAAGAACATGTGTGTGCTCTCGAAATTGATGAGAGAACTAAAAGATGAAAGAAAAAGGATAGAGGAAAATAGATAATGGTGGTGAAGATGTAGAAAAGAAGAAATGTTAGTGCAAAAAGAAGGATGAATAATAAAAGACCATGATGTTAGTATTAGCAATCTTCGATGTTTCATCATATCACAAAAGGAATTGTACTTTATCATAATTGGGCGGGACTAATTCAAATGGAGAAAAACACCATGATATGACATAGATCAAGGTGTGCAAGGTCATCCACTTGCTAATAACAGATAGTCGCAGACAAGGATTGTCGTTAACTCATACTAAGGGCACATGTTGCCCCAGTCTTTTTTTCAGGACAAACCACAGACAACAATCAAAAGAAAAGATAGGTCATAAGATTTCATTGCTCCTCTAAATCCTTCATAGTACATCCTTGAGGAAACTAGTATCATGACTCAAAAATCAATTGTAAAAAGACAGTTGACAGACAATGTCAAAGAAAATAGAATTGTGATACATCTTTGCTTCTCTAAATCCTTCATGGGACATCCTTGAGAAAGCTAGTAACATAATTCCCATCATAAAGTCAAATGAAAAAGATAAGATAAATAAGTCAGAAAGTCAAAAAAGCCAAGAAAATATTTGCCAAAACTTGATCTTGTTTGTTTTGTTTGTTTGATTTGTTTTGATTGATAGAAAGATTGGATTTATAGGAGCCTAATTTTTAGGAGATACACATACCGGATAAAGAATTTGAGTCCGCCTCATGCTAAGGACTAATATCCTGTGATAAGGTACGAGAAAGCCCGGTTTCCGTGAAAGACATGTATCGTATAAGACGTTGAGTCAGATGCCGTTGATGTGATAACCCGTGTAAGGCTATGTTTGATTGTGTGATCTTGTCGATTATGCAGGAAGGACTCATCCTGTATAAGACATAGATTGTTTTGTTGATATCAATATTCAAGAAGGACCCATCCTGAATAAGATACAAGTTGATTGCTATGATGATGTTTGTTTCTAGGAAGGACACATCCTATAGCAGACATTTGTTGATCTGTTTTGATTGTTTTGTTTGGCAATTTGTTTGATTTGACTTAGAGACATTGCTGACTTGTTCACCGGATTGATGCATGACTTGAGATGATGCATTAACAATTGACTGTGTGTGACGAAAAAACCCTAAAGGATCCACCTAGTGTGGCCTCTGGGCCCATCGATTGGTGGCCTTGCCTACGTTATACACGCAGAGACCTAGTAGTTCGACTTGACTTGACTGACAAGACTGACTACAAATAGAAGACACGTGTGAAAGTGAATGTGATGAACCCTAATGGACTGACCTAGTGTGGCCTCTGGCTCATCACCGATGGCCTTGCCTACTTATACATGCAGACCTTTGTAGTTCATTATGAGCAATGACCTTGTCATATAACATATGATTGAATCATGATTTTATACACAAAAACTTAAACGAATCCAACCTAATGCCCTGTGGGACACATCCACATATGGTCTTGCCTCTTACCGCCTAGTCATAGAGGCAACGTGAGTTTGGACAAACGACAAAGACCGCGACTGGACTGACTATTTTTTTTGGATTTTTGAAATGTTTTAATTTTTTTGTCTTTTTAAAATTTTCCAATGTTTTTGTGTTTTCTCAGGTCATTTTGCGATGTTTGTGGATTTTTAAATGGTTTTATGGCTTCAACACAACCAATGGAAGAATCAATATGACACATGTCAAGTGTTTTCCCCCAGTCGAGTATAAGACCAATTGATTATGAATAGGGTAAAATGGAGGATATGGAATGCACTCGATGTCAATTGTTCCAGGTTATGGGAAAGACTACCGCTTATTATGAATGGTATATACAAGTGATGAATACGAAAGATAAGAGATATGTACAAGGATAGGTAGTATGTACAAGGATAATGACTATGTACAGGGAAGTGGACTATGTATAGGGATAGGTAGTATGTACAGGGATAACGACTATGTATAGGGTAGTGAACTATATACAAGGAAGTGGACTATGTATAGGGAAATGATTGTTATAAGCAACCAAGAAACCATGCACAAGAATCCAAGGACAACCATGATCTTGCCCCTAGTCAAGCTAAAAAGAAATTGATAGGTGATGAGGATGGTGACAATGTTGTTTGACGTAGGAAGGACACATCTCGAAACAACATGAGGATGACGATAATATGACTAAAGGATCAAGGTTTGCAGCCAGGCTAGAAACAAAGCCAAGGAATGTTTTGAATGATGCACTAGGATGCATAGAAAGATTGTATGGATTGGGCCTATTGTATTGGGAATGAATTTTCAGGATTAGATGGTATGATGGAAGATCCTTAGACCATTGACAAGGGAAAAACCAAGGCATGCGATAGGTATTTTGTCTAAGGATAACACGTTTGGAAAAATGCTATGAAGGCTATGACATGATATTTCATAGATAGTGTATGACCAAAGGATAGACATGCTAAGAGTTTTTCCAAAGCATGATTTATGTTTGTACCCCAATCCTTATCAAGATGAAAGTAGGTGGGAAAATGGACATGAGTGGTAGGGTTAAGATGGATAAATGGAAATGCCATACGAAGAGTATGGGAGATGAGAGAACTTGCCCCCAAGTGAAATAGTCCACATAGATAATTTCTTACACATGACGCCTATTTGCCAGGTTTTCATCATGGTACTTATCCAAAGTGCCATAAGAATGGTTTTCACTATTGGACGAAATTTTTCTCTTGAATTTTTGTTTTTGTTCTTTTGGTGTCACCAAGATGCCTGTTTGCCAGGTTTTCATCAAAGTGACTTTTTTTTTTAATTTTTAATTTTTAATTTTTTTTGGATGGCCTTGATGCTTTAGATGATCATTGATTGTGCCAAATCCATGGATGGTGCTGATGTAGACACTGGTGCCATGATATTCCAAATAATGACCTTGATGAAGTAGTTTCCTTCTCAGGATCATAGCACTTGCATACAATTGATTGATGTCATTGTAGTCCTTGTTGACACTAGAGTTGGCCTTATCAAAATACGCACATCACGATAGAGTGCCATGTGAGTCCTTACAATAAAGAGTTGCTGCCAAGATGCAATGGATTTGTGATATAGGATTTTTAGACTTTAGGAAAGATGTAGGATTATGACAGATGATAGTAGACACATTTGGCAATTTAGATGTAGGAATTTTTATTTTCCAAACTTGGGGTGATTGATGATGGAGACTAGGTTTCAAATTGGGATAGTGTTTGGAACCATGACTTTTATATGCCTTGTATGATGACCATTTTGAAGGAGGTGGACATTTATTATATGTGGGAGTCCTCTTTTCTTGTGGCTCCACATTTTTATTGACTTTTACTTTTGAACTATTTTCTTTGCTTGATCCATTTTTCTTTGGGATCCATTTTAACTTTATTTGTACACTTGTATTTTTGATTGATTCAATGGCCTTTGATATTTGATTTTGAACTTTGAATTTGTAAGACTTTTATTTTTGTTGGTTCCAAATGGAAGGTTTATTCATGTTGGAATGATAATTTATGGTATGGATGGAAGGAGTGTTGGCAACAACCTTATGGTGAGAACTACGCATGGCCTCCATTTTGATGTTTATATCAGATAAAGTTGCACCCAATATCAAGGAGGTACCATTAACATCATTAGATTTGTTGACTGAAGGATAACCAAGACCTTGATGTCTATGATTTTCTTGAAACTATATTGGTTCTATAATTCCTTGCTCGTGTATGCCTAGTCCTTTTCCTTGATATTGCATGCTCTGACAAATTTTGTTTGCAATGGGGTATTTTTTGTTTTGAAAGCAAGATGCTAACCCATCACTGTGCATGTGGAAAATGTTACTTGGAATCTCCTCCTCTTCAAGAAAGCCTGATTTGATAAAAGTGGATGATCCTAGTTGATAGGATGTCTTAGCTTCATTGACATGTTGGATATCGTTGTCGTTATTTTGTGACATATCAAACTCAGATGATTCTATTGGTGCTTCCAAGTCGATGTTGAAACCGTCTTTATGGTCATTGCCATAGAGTCCAATGAACTCGGCTATAGCCTGATCATTTGCAAATATGTCTAGAGTAGGAGACTCTCGTTCTAGAGGAATATCATCAATGTGTTCAAAGGAGGCAAGTGTCTCATTTTGGGAAATGAATGTGTTTTTTACTTGGATAGGGTCATCTTCAAATGTTTGATCATGAATGGCATAAAGGTCAAGGAGTGCATCATTTTTGACTTCTTCCTCAATAATAGTGTCTTGATCAAGGATAGGTGTATTTTCAATGCCATGATTATCTAGAAGGACTTCTTGGATGGAATTAAAGATAGGGTCATGGGATAGACTACTTTGATCTTGACATGAAGGTGAAGCCATGAAGTCAGGCTTTGGACTTTCCATTTGGCATGTATCCTTAAGTTTAGTAGATGGGATGTGACTTTGGAGACCATGAATAGATGTATTTTCATGACTAAATGTAGATTGAGATGGAGTGGCTTGGAAGGGATTAGTGGATGAAGGACTAGGATAGGACATGGAGGCTTGGAAGGAATTAGTGGATGAAGGACTAGGGTAGGACATGGAGGATTGGAAGGGATTAGTGGAAGGTTGGTTTCCCTTGTCAAGGTTAGGATAAGGGTGATAAGTGGACGTTTTTTGTGGATTCATGGCATGGATTATGCTAAGGGACTCTTGATAATGAGGGTAGATGGATGGAGGACTAGGACTTATGGATTGTTTGTAGGAAGGGTATGTGGGTAGTTGTCCATGGATTGACGTTGATTGGCATCTGGATTGGATAAATTGTCTTTTGAAGTCTATGGCTTGTTGGCATTGACCATTACAGAGTACCTGGTATTCAACTTGACTAGCAAGCATATCAAGGTAAATTGAACACATGATAGTGAGGTTATGATGAAATATGGAGTAAGACTAAGGTATGTGATATGAGGTCTAAGGTATGACAATACAAAGAGTAACTTAATTCTAAGGTATGCAACCTAAGCTATGTTTTTGGGATTTTTTGAATGTAAAATAAGGAATGTTCTAGGATGACATTAGTCTAAAATGACAAAATCTAAAAATGAAAAGTATAAGCAAACTTCTAAGGTAATCAATTCCATAAACCTAAGACACGGGGAACAACTACCTAAAGTCTAACCAAGGCGTCAATTTTTGTGAAGTCAAGGAACCAATGTAGGATGAGGATCTAAGATAAGTTCAGTTTCCTAACTAGACTGATGAGCTAGGAGGACTCTCCTTAGGACAAAGGATAAAATGATAGGACTAGGTTCAATGACATATTTCATTGACGCTATGATTTTTCTAGAGTGTAGATGGTGGACCTATCCTAAAGTTTGTAAAAATGACCCTCCTAGAAGTTTAATCTAAAGGAAATATGTACTCAAATAGAAAGTCAAACTCAGAATTTGGACAACTATAGTAATGACTAAATGAACCTAAATGATGTAAAATTGAGCAAATCATTTCCTATTTTTGTTCAAAGTCTTCTTGTGGGAAGACAACTAAAAGACTGGTATAACCGTGTTGACTGGATAGTGATCGTGAATTCTAGTTTTCTAATCAGGAAAATGCGTCACAGGATTTCACATATGCGGTTAAGTTTACTAGTTGTGGATAAGTTTCACAATTGTGGTTTTTTGATGATCGATTACATGTTTCCAGTAAATGTTCAGTATGTGTGTCAGGAAGATGCAGTTAAGTTTCTAATAGATGCGGCTCGTAAAGGAAATTGTGACTTAGAATATAACATATGCGGTGTTTCGCAAAGCAATTGCGAGCTAATCTGGCAGATGCGACTCTACGCTGGACAAATGCGACTGATATTGACAGATGTGATTCGAAGTTAAACAGATGCAACTCTAAAAATCAATTGTGACCTTCTGGTGAACAGTTGTGACTCTCTGTGTATTTTCAGTGATTTGAGATTTAAAACTGACTATGTATTCTGTGATCAAATTTTGGCAAACAAGGACAATCATAAGACAAAGTATTTTTCAGTTTGATTGTGGACTCCAAGAACTTTTAAATTGACAATAGATAAGTACATCCTAGGCTGTGTAAGACAATATTTACTGAGTTCTCACTTGGGTTTCCCCAGCTACGCTTATTCAAGGTGGATGATTAGTAGCTTGACCCCTCTGGCTCCCATCCACAGCTCATTAACATCATTCAGGGAAGCCAAGCTATAGTACCCATGAACATCCCATGGCATACTTTCATCTCTACACATGAACCGTAAGAATATGAGACTCCGCTTCACAGGGTCCGGACTGGCCGCATCTGGGGTAAATAAAAAGGATTTTGACACTACTAACAAGAGGTGTTTAATTCAGGCATTCCATTCATGGGGTGTGATCCATGCGGTGAGAGTCCCCTTTCGGATCCATCTCGTCGGAACCACGCTCGTGATTCTTGGGCTTTCCCCAAGAACCCACTTTTCTATACCGGCTGGAAGTCCCTCGGTGTCAGGGTGCTACCGGTCTGAGTCGTCCTAGGGTGAGTAATTTTTCCCACCAGAACAGGCCCGGCAAGTTCCCAGAGTTGGTAACCATTTCTCGCTACACCCAAGATCGTATGGATGTGCAAGGGGAGAGGAAACTTTGATGTACCAAATCATGAGGGTAATTGAATAGTTGTTCTTTCACACCAAACACAGTAGACACTTGTTAATTTTAATCCAAATGAAAGATTTCATACACTACCAAACAATTTGTTTCAAAAATTTAACTAAGGTCTTTGACATGCGTTCTTCAAAAAGATTCATTAGTAGTTTTCTGTGCATTGTCTTCTGCCAATCATCCCCGTAAAAACCTCGTTTAACTCCTTGCCAAATAAAAGGTCTACATGCTGAAACGTAAAATTAGTGCTAAAAAAAAACTTTAAATGAAAACAACAAACTAAAATATTGATAACTTTCTCAAAACTAAACAAAATTTTAAATCGTAGATATCTATGGAAAGCTAAAAAATAGACCTTCAAAACCCAGAA
Source organism: Sequoia sempervirens (assembly GCA_007258455.2). Classification (NCBI taxonomy): domain Eukaryota; kingdom Viridiplantae; phylum Streptophyta; class Pinopsida; order Cupressales; family Cupressaceae; genus Sequoia; species Sequoia sempervirens. Next base: position 494,050,931 of record VDFB02000003.1, read on the forward strand.
AACGTTTTGTAAAATCTTGCAAAACAAAAGTGTTATAAACAAAAGAAAAGTCGCGTTTTAACAGTTAAAGCTTAAAACCTGCGGATCACTCTAAAAAGGCCATAACTCTCTCAAATGTTACCAAATTTTAAATTGTTTTGTAGTTCTGGAAAAGTTGAGAATCCAGACCAAAACCCAGATAATGGTTTTAAAATATTTTATTTTCCCAATTTTCTATACTCAAAAGAAGATGATAGGATTTCATATGAATTCTTGGTTGTAACCTGCAAAACAACGAAAATAAACAAGAAAACACACAAATTTCTCTACAATTCACATCGGGTTCACCAAATGTAACGTCTAGAAAATGCAGAAGACAAGATTAATAACAAAAATTCAAATCTAAATCTAAATGCAATCTAATGTTAAGCAACAAAGAACAAAGGAAGTCAAAAATGTAAACAAACTGAAACAATCTCACCAAATTGCTACGTATTTCCATGATTCATCTCAATTGCCCTTCTCCATTTTGCTTGTAGTAGTATAATTTCTCTCAAATTTTCAAAAGGTTCATGCAAGTATAGCCTATAATAGTGATTTAGAAAAACATCGAAGATTTAGGATAAGTGCTCCAAAAAGTCATAAGATTTTGAGAGAGATCGGAATGAAGAATGACAGATCAATTTATAGAAAATTAATTATTCAAACGACGGGCCAGGATTGAAAGATTAACAGATAGTTGAGATTGACTGATTAATCATGCATTTTGATAACTGTCAGTAGTGACATGAGTGATATAAATTAGAAATAGAATTAAACATTAAATAAATGATTTAATCTTCAAGTTTGGTATTCGAAAATAGAAGAATTATCTTTGCATGACAAAGATGAAGATGGATTAAAGAAACTCTTGTTCGAATGCACACACAATGATTATTTAATTAAATAGGAATATTTAATTAATCCGCATGTACATACAAATGAGTTAGAACTGGATGACTGAATGATTTGATGAAGAGATTACTCGAGAAAGCCACTCAGACATTAAATCAAGAGTTAACTGAGCAATTTAAATAGATTTCAAGTCAAGTCAGAGTGAATACTTAGATAACTCACACAATTATCTGAATATAGAGGAATGTGTTAAAATAGAATTCATGAATTAAATAATTCATTTAATTCAAGATTTGATATTTGAAGAATAATTAAATAAATAAGATTTATTTAGTTAAGTGATGAAGAGATTTAAATGAATAATTAAATAAATAAAAAATTTATTTAATTATAGTTGAAATATGATAAAGAGTAAATTAAATAAGAATTTATTTAATTTGACAAGGAGGATAAAGGTTAATTAGTAACATAATTAAATAAAAAGCGTTTATTTAATTAATCAGATAGAATAAAGAAAAGTGTGAATTAATTAAATAATTAAGATTATTTAATTAATAGAAGAAATGAAAACTATAAAGAATAATTAAATAATTGACATTATTTAATTATGACCATGAAGAATACGAATTATGAAGAATATTGAAGTCGTAGGCTTAGACCAAATTTCGGTGTCTACACCAACACCTAGTAGTAATTACTTCCATGTTGTGCCAGAGTTTTCTTCTTTCTACAGCTATAAATGAGAGGTGGTGACAGAAGGAAAGGGTTGGTTCCAAGTTTTAGTTTCCTTTACCGAGCAAAATTTTCTTTAGTTTTCTTAGGTTGTAAGAACTATATTTAGAAGTAGAGTTGCAAAACTACTTTTCTCTGGCATGCTATATTGTTTATGCTTAAACTATTATCGGATTGGAACTCGACCTCTGTTTTAAAGTTCATTTGATATTTAAGCATGAATTATTTGGAAGAAATATTTGAGACTATGCATGTATGAACTTTATCAAGCTTTCCTTCTTTATGCTTCCCATGGAAAATAGAAATGGAATGCACAACTTCCTTTATCCACACTAAAAGGGGAATGAAGAGGGATCCGATTTCACAATGCTCACACTCAAGAACAAACCCTTGAGATTCCAATACAAAGGAGATTGAAATTTGTCAAATGGAATTATCCTCAAGGTTGGAAATTGATAAAATGAATTAAATATTAATGCAAAACCTAGAAAATGAAAGATGTTTGAAAACACATAGTGATATGTAAAATGACCTAGAAATGCAAGTAAACTATAACAAAAAATTATGAAATTGAAAGTGTGCACTTAGAAACTAGAGAAGGATGGAATGGAGCTCTGTGTTAGAACTATTAAAGTCTGATGATTTTTACATACTTTCATACCCCCTGAGTCTCCATGTGATGTTTACCTAAGCACATTTCCACTATTTTCATGGTGCTTTATCCACATTCTGCCCATAATGCCCTATAGTTTTCGTCCATATCTTCATATTTTACACTTTGGTCCTTATCGACATAGGTTTATGTGGGTCCCCCTGACCCATTATGTTTTTATAGCTAAAATCTTTTGATTCAGGTGTTTCGGCATGACATGTTCTCTGTTGTGGTGACTGGCATTTGTCTATTGGCAGTTATCGGTATCACATCCATCTTGTTTCGGCGACCATGGACGCTCCTATCGACATATCTTATGGCTTTTAGGGTAGGGTCTCACCGAGTTCTGTATGTCTCCCCGATGTCGACAAGTCTCCTTGATACACGAGACAAGTGAATTCATTTCGGTATAGTGTGGGCGCTCTATATAACCTCCCCCCGACATTGTTTTGTCTTGTCGATAGCATGATGGTATCCTTTCGGTAAGACTTTGGTGGCTTTAGCGAAGGGTCATAATGAATGGGTCGGGTCTTGCTGATGGGTAATGATGGCTTTTGGTGAAGGTTCTATTTTCTCTTAGCGAAGATGAGTATAACAGGGGATGCTTCGGTATAGGTTGGGGCCATCGCCGTAAGGTCTCGGCAAGTGACCTTCGGTCTCGCTGATGGAACACATGAGGATCTTTGTCAGCATAGGAGTGGCTTTGTCTTGGAAAACATGAATGACTACAAGGCTTTCGGTATAGCACGAACACTCTATATGATGTCTCCCCGAGTGTGATGGGCTACAGCGAAAAACATGAGGCGGGTGTTTTCTATCGGTGTGAGATCGTTTGTGTCTTGGTGATATATTGTGGCTCAAGGCTTTCGACAGAACTTAGTTAATTCACTATTGAGTCTCACCGATGTTGTGTGGTCACAATGAAACTTAAAGAATCAAAAGAGTACCCTTTGGCTTCGGTGTAACATGCGAGGTGTTATGGCGACCTATGAGTGGTGAAGGACTTTCAATGTAACTTGATGAAATTTATATGACATCTCACTGACAACCTAAGGTTATAGCGAAACAAAGGATTACTTCGTGGCTTTTGTATGACAAATAGATTGCTATGGTGACTGTGAATGAAGTGAAATATGCACCTCGGTCTGTGATACTCTTGCATTACGATAGAAGGTTTGAATATTATCGATAACATTCGGGGATCCTCTATGAGATGTCTCACCGACATCACAAAGTCATAACAAAAACAAAATGAAGCACAAGTGGATTGCCTTTGGTATGACTATCTGACTATCTTGTCGACTGTACACTGGTAAATAACAGAAATGCAAGTCTTGTGGCCGACATGTAGAACACTTGAAGATAGTTGCTGACCGACTTGAATTGAGCACGAATCTTGTGGTGGGCTGACGTGATGTTTCATTTTGATATTTTTCTCTTGCTAGTGTATAAATAAGCATGTTGTAATTGTTAATCACTACCAGAAATTATATTTTTGATAGATTACAAATAGATACTGTAGAACAAGATTATCAGACTAGAGACTATTATTACATGATTTTCACAATGGAGGTATTTTTTGAGATTCAGTTGATGTTGTTGCATTTCTCTTGTATCAATTATCTGTTGAATTGAATGAAAAATACTACTAAGTTGTCTGCATGGTTGATTCTTCTGGTTGTTTAAATTGACATGACAAGTTTATGTTCAATTTATCGATACACATTTGTTGTATTTGTGTGATTAATCAATTGGTTCTTTCAAGCAAAGATTAAATCCTTTTATTGATCACAGTAATCAGAGAGATTCATTTTGGATTATTGAAGTAGAACTTATTAGTCACAATACTGCATGTTTATACAAGTTGTAAACAAATCATATGCTAGATAATTTGTGTCCCCTCCAGAGAGTGTTGCTCATCTTGATCTCATTTGACTCCGCATACCCAACAAGGTACTAGCCTCTACACTTCATTTTTGAACTTATTCAGTTTTCTTTACATCTACTAGTCATGCATTCACTCTATAATTTAGATTAAGAGTATTGTCGCTGCTTTCAAGTTGGATTTCATCTGTTCACTTCCCATTGCCATTGTGAGAAAATTTCTTTGAAAGATAATCACAAGTTAAGTCTGCATTGTTCAAGAGAGGTACACCCGCCTAGGTCTAGCAGCACCTGAAGAGTAGAAGGTTTAATTGTTTCAAACCTTGTTCTGTTACCCTAAAACGTTGTGAAAGCTTGGCAACCTT
>VDFB02000003.1:494055536-494133934 GCA_007258455.2 Sequoia sempervirens
ATCGCGATAGAGTGCCATGTGAGTCCTTACAATAAAGAGTTGCTACCAAGATGCAATGGATTTGTGATAGAGGATTTTTAGACTTTAGGCAAGATGTAGGATTATGACAGATGATAGTAGGCACGTTTGGCAATTTAGATGTAGGAATTTTTATTTTCCAAACTTGGGGTGATTGATGATGGAGACTAGGTTTCAAATTGGGATAGTCTTTGGAACCATGACTTTTATATGCTTTGTATGATGACCATTTTGAAGGAGGTGGACATTTATTATATGTGGGAGTCCTCTTTTCTTGTGGCTCCACATTTTTATTGACTTTTACTTTTGAACTATTTTCTTTGCTTGATCCATTTTTCTTTGGGATCCATTTTAACTTTATTTGTCCACTTGTATTTTTGATTGATTCAATGGCCTTTGATATTTGATTTTGAACTTTGAATTTGTAAGACTTTTATTTTTGTTGGTTCCAAATGGAAGGTTTATTCATGTTGGAATGACAATTTATGGTATGGATGGAAGGAGTGTTGGCAACAACCTTATGGTGAGAACTACGCATGGACTCCATTTTGATGTTTATATCAGATAAAGTTGCACCCAATATCAAGGAGGTACCATTAACATCATTAGATTTGTTGAATAAAGGATAACCAAGACCTTGATGTCTATGATTTTCTTGAAACTGTATTGGTTCTATAATTCCTTGCTTGTGTATGCCTAGTCCTTTTCCTTGATATTTTATGCTCTAAATTTTTTTTTTGCAATGGGGTATTTTTTGTTTTGAAAGCAAGATGCTAACCCATCATTGTGCATGTGGAAAATGTTACTTGGAATCTCCTCCTCTTCAAGAAATCCTGATTTGATAAAAGTGGATGATCCTAGTTGATAGGATGTCTTAGCTTCATTGACATGTTGGATATCGTTGTTGTTATTTTGTGACATATCAAACTTAGATGATTCTAATGGTGCTTCCAAGTTGATGTTGAAACCGTCTTTATGGTCATTGCCATAGATTCCAATGAACTCGGCTATAGCCTGATCATTTGCAAATATGTCTAGAGTAGGAGACTCTCGTTCTAGAGGAATATCATCAATGTGTTGAAAGGAGGCAAGTGTCTCATTTTGGGAAATGAATTTGTTTTGTACTTGGATAGGGTCATCTTCAAATGTTTGATCATGAATGGCATAAAGGTCAAGGAGTGGATAATTTTTGACTTCTTGCTCAATAATAGTGTCTTGATCAAAGATGGGTTTGTCTTGAATGATATGGTTGGGAATGTAATCTTGATCAAGGATAGGTGTATTTTCAATGTCATGATTATCTAGAAGGACTTCTTGGATGGACTTAAAGATAGGGTCATGGGATAGACTACTTTGATCTTGACATGAAGGTGAAGCCATGAAGTCAGGCTTTGGGCTTTCCATTTGGCATGTATCCTTAAGTTTAGTAGATGGGATGTGACTTTGGAGACCATGAATAGATGTATTTTCATGACTAAATGTAGACTGAGATGGAGTGGATTGGAAGGGATTAGTGGATGAAGGACTAGGATAGGACATGGAGGCTTAGAAGGAATTAGTGGATGAAGGACTAGGGTAGGACATGGAGGATTGGAAGGGATTAGTGGAAGGTTGGTTTCCCTTGTCAAGGTTAGGATAAGGGTGATCAGTGGATGTTTGTTGTGGATTCATGACATGGATTATGCTAAGGGACTCTTGATAATGAGGGTAGATGGATGGAGGACTAGGACTTATGGATTGTTTGTAGGAAGGGTATGTGGATAGTTGTCCATGGGTTGACGTTGATTGGCATTTGGATTGGATAAATTGTCTTTTGTAGTCTATGGCTTGTTGGCATTGACCATTACAAAGTACCTGGTATTCAACTTGACTAGCATGCATATCAAGGTAAATTGTAGACATGATAGTGAGGTTATGATGAAAGATGGAGTATGACTAAGGTATGTGATATGAGGTCTAAGGTATGACAATACAAAGAGTAACTTAATTCTAAGGTATGCAACCTAAGCTATGTTTTTTGGATTTTCTGAATGTAAAATAAGGAATGTTCTAGGATGACATTAGTCTAAAATGACAAAATCTAAAGATGCAAAGCATAAGCAAACTTCTAAGGTAATACATTCCATAAACCTAAGATAGGGGGACCAACTACCTAAAGTCTAACCAAGGCATCAATTTTTGTGAAGTCAAGGAACCAATGTAGGATGAGGATCTAAGATAAGTTGAGTTTCCTAACTAGACTGATGAGCTAGGAGGACTCTCCGTAGGACAAAAGATAAAATGATAGGACTAGGTTCAATGACATATTTCATTGACGCTATGATTTTTCTAGAGTGTAGATGGTGGACCTATCCTAAAGTTTGTAAAAATGACCCTCCTAGAAGTTTAATCTAAAGGAAATATGTACTCAAATACAAAGTAAAACTCAGAATTTGGACAAATATGGTAATGACTAAATGAACCTAAATGATGCAAAATTGAGCAAATCATTTCCTATTTTTGTTCAAAGTCTTCTTGTGGGAAGACAACTAAAAGACTGGTATAACCATGTTGACTGGATAGTGATCATGAATTCTAGTTTTCTAATTAGGAAAATGCGTCGCAGGATTTCACATATGCGGTTAAGTTTACTAGTTGCGGATAAGTTTCACAATTGTGTTTTTTTGATGATCAATTGCATCTTTCCGGTAAATGTTCAGTATGTGTGTCAGGTAGATGCGGTTAAGTTTCTAACAGATGCGGCTTGTAAAGGAAATTGCGACTTAGAATATAACATGTGTGGTGTTTCGCAAAGCAATTGCGAGCTAATCTAGCAGATGTGACTCTACACTGGACAAATGTGACTGATATTGAAAGATGCAATTCAAAGTTAAATAGATGTGACTCTAAAAATCAATTGCAACCTTCTGGTGAATAGTTGTGACTCTCTGTGTATTCTCTGTGTATTTTCAGTGATTTGAGATTTAAAACTAACTCTGCATTTTGTGATCAAATTTTGGCAAACAAGGACAATCATAAGACAAAGTATTTTTTAGTTTGATTGTGGACTCCAAGAACTTTTAAATTGACAATAGATAAGTACATCCTAGGCTATGTAAGACAATATTTACTGAGTTCTCACTTGGGTTTCCCCAGCTACGCTTATTCAAGGTGGATGATTAGTAGCTTGACCCCTCTGACTCCCATCCATGACTCATTAACATCATTCAGGGTAGCCAAGCTACAATACCCATGAACATCCCATGGCATACTTTCATCTCTACACATGAACCGTAAGAATATGAGATGGCTTCACAGGTCTGACCTGCTGCACCAGTAAATAGAAGGATTTTGGATACTACTAACAAAGGTGTTTAATTCAGGAATTCCGTTCGTGGGCATGATCCATATGGCAAGAGTCCCCTTTCAAATCCATCTCGTTGGAACCATACTTGTGATTCTTGGGATTTCCCCAAGAATCCACTTTTGTATACTAGTTGGAAGTCCCTCAGGTTTAGGGTGCTACCGGTCTGAGTCGTCCTAGGGTGAGTACTTTTTCCCACTAGAATAGGCCCAAGTTCTAGAGTTGGTAACCGTTTCTCTTACACCCAGGATCGCACGAATGTGCAAGGGGAGAGGATACTACGATATACCAAATCATGAGGGTAATTACATAGTTGTGCTTTCACACCAAACACAGTAGACACTTGTTAATTTTAATCCAAATGAAAGATTTGCTACACTACCAAACAATCTATTTTAAAAATTTAACTAGGGTCTTCGACATGTGTTCTGCAGAAAGACTCATTAGTAGTTTTCAGCATTTTCTTCGTCAATTGTCCTACAAAAACTCGTTAACTCCTCAAATAAAAGGCCCACACATTAAAAATAGAAAATTAGTGCTAAAAAAAAAACTTAAATGAAAACAACAAACTAAAATACTAATAACTTTCTGAAAACTAAATAAAATTTTAAATCGTAGATATCTATGGAAAGTTGAGACACAAACCTTCAAAACCCAGAAAATGTTTTGTAAAATCCTACAAGACAGAAGTGTTATAAACAAAAGAAAATTCTCATTTTAACAGATAAAGCTTAAAAACTGTGATCACTAAAATGGCCATAACTTTCTCAAATATTAACAAAATTTTAAACTATTTGAAGTTCTAGAAAGCTGAGAATGAGACCCAAAAAACCCAGATAATGGTTTTAAAATATTTTATTTTCCCAATTTTCTATACTCAAAAGAAGATGATAGGATTTCATATGAATTCTTGGTTGTAACCTGCAAAACAACGAAAATAAACAAGAAAACACACAAATTTCTCTACAATTCACATCGGGTTCACCAAATGTAACGTCTAGAAAATGCAGAAGACAAGATTAATAACAAAAATTCAAATCTAAATCTAAATGCAATCTAATGTTAAGCAACAAAGAACAAAGGAAGTCAAAAATGTAAACAAACTGAAACAATCTCACCAAATTGCTACGTATTTCCATGATTCATCTCAATTGCCCTTCTCCATTTTGCTTGTAGTAGTATAATTTCTCTCAAATTTTCAAAAGGTTCATGCAAGTATAGCCTATAATAGTGATTTAGAAAAACATCGAAGATTTAGGATAAGTGCTCCAAAAAGTCATAAGATTTTGAGAGAGATCGGAATGAAGAATGACAGATCAATTTATAGAAAATTAATTATTCAAACGACGGGCCAGGATTGAAAGATTAACAGATAGTTGAGATTGACTGATTAATCATGCATTTTGATAACTGTCAGTAGTGACATGAGTGATATAAATTAGAAATAGAATTAAACATTAAATAAATGATTTAATCTTCAAGTTTGGTATTCGAAAATAGAAGAATTATCTTTGCATGACAAAGATGAAGATGGATTAAAGAAACTCTTGTTCGAATGCACACACAATGATTATTTAATTAAATAGGAATATTTAATTAATCCGCATGTACATACAAATGAGTTAGAACTGGATGACTGAATGATTTGATGAAGAGATTACTCGAGAAAGCCACTCAGACATTAAATCAAGAGTTAACTGAGCAATTTAAATAGATTTCAAGTCAAGTCAGAGTGAATACTTAGATAACTCACACAATTATCTGAATATAGAGGAATGTGTTAAAATAGAATTCATGAATTAAATAATTCATTTAATTCAAGATTTGATATTTGAAGAATAATTAAATAAATAAGATTTATTTAGTTAAGTGATGAAGAGATTTAAATGAATAATTAAATAAATAAAAAATTTATTTAATTATAGTTGAAATATGATAAAGAGTAAATTAAATAAGAATTTATTTAATTTGACAAGGAGGATAAAGGTTAATTAGTAACATAATTAAATAAAAAGCGTTTATTTAATTAATCAGATAGAATAAAGAAAAGTGTGAATTAATTAAATAATTAAGATTATTTAATTAATAGAAGAAATGAAAACTATAAAGAATAATTAAATAATTGACATTATTTAATTATGACCATGAAGAATACGAATTATGAAGAATATTGAAGTCGTAGGCTTAGACCAAATTTCGGTGTCTACACCAACACCTAGTAGTAATTACTTCCATGTTGTGCCAGAGTTTTCTTCTTTCTACAGCTATAAATGAGAGGTGGTGACAGAAGGAAAGGGTTGGTTCCAAGTTTTAGTTTCCTTTACCGAGCAAAATTTTCTTTAGTTTTCTTAGGTTGTAAGAACTATATTTAGAAGTAGAGTTGCAAAACTACTTTTCTCTGGCATGCTATATTGTTTATGCTTAAACTATTATCGGATTGGAACTCGACCTCTGTTTTAAAGTTCATTTGATATTTAAGCATGAATTATTTGGAAGAAATATTTGAGACTATGCATGTATGAACTTTATCAAGCTTTCCTTCTTTATGCTTCCCATGGAAAATAGAAATGGAATGCACAACTTCCTTTATCCACACTAAAAGGGGAATGAAGAGGGATCCGATTTCACAATGCTCACACTCAAGAACAAACCCTTGAGATTCCAATACAAAGGAGATTGAAATTTGTCAAATGGAATTATCCTCAAGGTTGGAAATTGATAAAATGAATTAAATATTAATGCAAAACCTAGAAAATGAAAGATGTTTGAAAACACATAGTGATATGTAAAATGACCTAGAAATGCAAGTAAACTATAACAAAAAATTATGAAATTGAAAGTGTGCACTTAGAAACTAGAGAAGGATGGAATTGAGCTCTGTGTTAGAACTATTAAAGTTTGATGATTTTTACATACTTTCATACCACATGAGTCTCCATGTGATGTTTACCTAAGCCACATTTCCACTATTTTCATGGTGCTTTATCCACATCTTTATCCACATTCTGCCCATAATGCCCCATAGTTTTCATCCATATCTTCATATTTTACACTTTGGTCCTTATCGGCATAGGTTTATGTGGCTCTCCCTGAACCATTATGTTTTTATAGCTAAAATATTTTATTTCAGGTGTTTCGGCATGACATGTTCTCTGTTGTGGCGACTGGAATTTGTCCGTTGGTAGTTATCGGTATCACATCCATATTCTTTCGGCGACCATGGAGGATCCTATTGACATATCTTATGGCTTTCAAGGTAGGGTCTCATCGAGTTTTGTATGTCTCCCTGACGTCGACAAGTCTCCCCAATACATGAGACAAGTGAATTCATTTCGGTATAGTGTGTGCGCTCTATATAACCTCCCCCCAACATTGTTTTGCCTTGCCGATAGCATGATGGTATCCTTTCGGTAAGACTTTGGTGGCTTCGGAAAAGGGTCATAATGAATGGGTTGGGTCTTGCTGACGGGTAATGATGGCTTTCAGTGAAGGTTCTATTTTCTCTTAGCGAAGATGAGTATAACAGGGGATGCTTCGGTATAGGTTGGGTTGATCGTCGTAAGGTCTCGGCGAGTGACCTTCGGTCTCACCGATGGAACACATGAGGATCTTTGTCAGCATAGGAGTGGCTTTGTCTTGGAAAACAGGAATGACTACAAGGCTTTTGGTATAGCATGAACACTCTATATGATGTCTCCCCGAGTGTGATGGGCTACAACGACAAACATGAGGCAGGTGTTTTCTATTGGTGTGAGATCGTTTGTGTCTTGGTGATATATTGTGGCTCGAGGCTTTCAGCAGAACTTAGTTAATTCGCTATTGAGTCTCACCGATGTTGTGTGGTCATAGCGAAACTTAAAGAATCAGAAGAGTACCCTTTGGCTTCGGTGTAACATGTGAGGTGTTATGGCGACCTATGAGTGGTGAAGGACTTTCGGTGTAACTCAATGAAATTTATATGACATCTCACTGACAGCCTAAGGTTATAGCAAAACAAAGGATTACTTCATGGCTTTGGTATGACAAATAGATTGCTATGGTGACTATGAATGAAGTGAAATATGCACCTCGGTCTGTGATACTCTTGCATTATGACAGAAGGTTTGAATATTATAGATAACATTCGGGGATCCTCTGTGAGATGTCTCACTGACATCATAGAGTCATAATGAAAATAGAATGAAGGACGAGTGGATTGCCTTTGGTATGACTATCTGACTATCTTGCCGACTATACACTGGTAAATAACAAAAATGCAAGTCTTGTGGCCAACATGTAGAACACTTGAAGACAGTTGCTGACCGACTTAAATTAATCATGAATCTTGTGGTGGGCTGACGTGATGTTTCATTTTGATATTTTTCTCTTGCTGGTGTATAAATAAGCATGTTGTAATTGTTAATCACTACCATAAATTAGATTTTTGATAGATTGCAAATAGATACTTTAGAACAAGATTATCAGACCAGAGACTATTATTACATGATTTTCACAATGGAGGTATTTTTTGAGATTCAGTTGATGTTGTTGCATTTCTCTTGTATCAATTATTTGTTGAATTGAATGAAAAATATTGCTAAGTTGTCTCCATGGTTGATTCTTCTGGTTGTTTAAATTGACATGACAAGTTTATGTTCAATTTATTGATACACATTTGCTGTAGTTGTGTGATTAATCAATTGGTTCTTTCAAGCAAAGATTAAATCCTTTTATTAATCACAGTAATCAGAGAGATTCATTTTGGATTATTGAATTAGAACTTATTAGTCACAGTACTGCATGTTTATACAAGTTGTAAAAAAAACATATGCCAGATAATTTGTGTCCCCTCCAGAGAGTGTTTCTCATCTTGATCTCATTTGACTCCACATGCCCAACAAGGTACTAGCCTTTGCACTTCATTTTTGAACTTATTTAGTTTTCTTTACATCTACTAGTCATGCATTCACTCTAGAATTTAGATTAAGAGTATTGTCGCTGCTTTCAAGTTGGATTTCATCTATTCACTTCCTATTGCCATTGTGAGAAAATTGCTTTGAAAGATAATCACAAGTTAAGTCTGCATTGTTCAAGAGAGGTACACCCGCCTAGGTCTAGTAGCACCTGAAGAGTAGAAGGTTTAATTGTTTCAAACCTTGTTCTGTTACCCTAAAATGTTGTGAAAGCTTGGCAACCTTTCGTGGTTCAAACCTACATTTTTGAGAGCTAACACTCTGGAATCCTAAAGAATTCACTATTGATGCCAGCTGGGACTCATAGGCCAAGATGGGCAACTTAGTCCTGTTTCAGGAAGATAATGCTAGAATAGGTTTTGGACAATTGGGTACTCAAAATTGCAAAAATCTTTGTTTGAGCCTGGGCAGTGGGACTCATTTTCCATTTATGATGAATCAATCCACTTATTGATTTCTAGAATTTCAAAAGTGGAATCTATAGCTCTTGGTGTACACTTATGCTCCTAATAGGTTTCCATATTTGAAACTGTAGAATTTATCCTGTAGGTGTTTTCCAAGGTTCTTTTAGGGCTTTGATAACCTTGAATAGCTTTGAAAATTTGTTGACAACTTTTCCAATCTTTCTCTTTGAAAAATTTGCAACCTAGACTTGTAAAACACATGCAAAGAGAGGGAATTTTTTTTGAGGATTAATGAATAGGGGCTTTCCTTGGTAAAACCTTGGATTAGTAATTAAACCCTTGAAAATGAAATGAAATATTGAAAGAGTATGATGAATGAACAAAGACAATTCTACAAATCACATAACCGTTGAAGTAAAAGTCTGCAAACATGTAAGTAATGGCTCCAATGTGCTTAAATTCTCTTGTAGAGAAAATTATTGAATGCTAAATCACTTGATTTATTGTTGGATTGATTAAGCGATTAGGGAGGATGAAATGAGTAGAAAAACCCTATATTTATACACAATTATGCAATAATTCTCAAAAATACCACATCACAAGCCGACCTTAGATCTTAGAAAATAGAAACCTACTAGAAATTTGAAATTATTTTTAGTTTTGTGCCAAAGGGGACTCATTTTCCCCCAATGGTGAATGGGTCCCACTTACGACATTTTATGTGGTTTTGGAATTTAGGTATTTTAAATGATGCTTATCAGGATTATTTTCAAACACACTTAAGGCCTGTAAGTGTAAAATGGGGCCAATTAAAGCATAAGAAAGCTCCAATTATTAATGAAAAGCCTAGACAAGTGTGAAATTTTGTTACAACACTTTACAACACTTTGAAATAAGGCTTGGTAAGTGATAATAAAAGGTTATTTTGGTGAAAGACATTAACAAGACCCTAGAAAAGTGTTAAAGTGTGTTACAACACTTTATAACACTTAAGGTACCACTTGATTTTTTTTAATTCAATAGGGCCCAAGACCTAATTTGGATGTGTTATCCACATTACAACATTAAATCAAGGCACAATTAAGCCAAAATCACAATGACCCAAATGAGAAAAAAAATAGAAGGATTAATTTTTTTGGTGTCCACATTTATCCCCCACTTTAGTGAGAGGATGAACCTACTTCAAAATCACACTAAAGTAGATCAACATGCATCAAGAGAGATTCCTATGAACCAATTCTAGCAAGATGGGACAAAAATGATCAAGAGGGGTGATGAAGCCCCCAGAATCAAGATCCCATGTCAAACCATCATAAGTAAAAAGGGAACACACATGATATCACAAAAAATGACAAGGAACAAGCATACAATTCCAAAAAAGAAAGAGAGAAAGGGAAAATAATTGGATCAAGCTTCGACTGTTTGTCCAACATGATGAGGATCAGATCTAGGTTGTTTTTTAGGACAATCATACTCACTTTGAGGTGATGAAACTCATGAATGTCCACTGGGTGAGAAGGCCTAAAATGTGAGAAACATACACTCATGGCTGGTATGCACTCACACAAATGCAGGTGGCTATGGGGAAATTCATGCCTCAAAATAGGCTTCCTACTCAACCATACCAAAGTTATACCTCCTGGTAACTTTAATAAGGTGACAAAAAGGAAAATGTCTTTTTGAGCTTCATGAGACAAGAAAAACTTTGTATGCTTGGAGCTCATGAACAAATGTGATGGTACCACATGCTTGCAAGTTGTGTTATGCAAGGTGGCTATATAACAAATGAAAAATGCAACATGCAAAGGATTTTCAAAGGAGTCTTACTTATTTCATGTGAGGTCTTTAACTTAGGGAACATTGTGTCTAATGTCTCCAAGAGAGGACCAATCAAAGAATAGAAGATTCACAACTTAGGGGATGCAATGTGTCTCATCAATCCACTAAGAGGAATGCAATATGATAAGATAGATCACACTTGTGAAAGACATCATACCCACTATCATCCACAAAGCAATAAACACATCATATCAAGTAAGAAGGCTGCACTAAGAACCAAGAAAACAAAAAAGAATAATTCCAATGTATTCCCCCACTTTAAAGGAATTGCTACACACCATACTGTGAGCAATTAATTTAAAGTAGAAAATGAAAAAGGTAAACAATTGAAAGAAGATATGAGAGACAATTAGGAAATACCTATGCCAAGTCATATGTTTTTGAGTAAGGATACATCATGCAAGAGAAAAGAAGAAAAGAGAGGGGTTCCCCCAAAATAAAAAAAACCAAACACATAAGGGATCTATGAATTTGAGGTTAGTATGTTCTTTGCTGCAATGCTTTTTAGAGAGCTTGGAACTGTCATCATCCCCCAAATACATAAAACTGAGAGAATGACACAAAGAGAGCATAAACAAAGAAAAACCTTTTGGGTCAACATGGAAGAGACATAGGGGGTCTTGATGCCTTGCGTCATCCCTAAAAAGAAAACACACTTGAAAAAACAAAAAAAAAAGGGCGAAGGAAAAAGGAAAAGCTTTTGGGTCAACATGAAAGAGACTTGGATATCTCATGCCTTGTGTCATCACCAAAAGGAAAACATAAGAAATATACAAAAGTAAAGAAAAAGAAAAAGAAATCCTTTTGGGTCAACATGAAAGAGACTTGGATGTCTCAATGCCTTGTGTCATCCCCAAAAGGAAAACACAAGAAAAAGATAAAAGAAAAGGAAAATAAAAAGAAATCTTTTGGGATCAACATGAAAGAGACCTAGATGTGTCAATGCCTTATGTCATCCCCAAAATAAAAACACAAGAAAAATACAAAAGAAGAGGGAAAGAAAAAGAAAGCCTTTTGGGTCAACATGAAAGAGACCTAGATGTCTCAATGCCTTGCATCATCCCCAAAAGGAAAACATAAGAAAACCCAGAAAGATAAAAAGGAGAAAGAGATGCACAACATAGAGACGAATGAAGGTACAAATAGAAGAATGTCACAAAGAGAGAGAACATCAAAAAAATCATCACAGGGGATCACATTACACACATGCAATCACACAAAAGAAAAAAAAATAAGGAAAAGAAAATGCAAAAGACTAATAAGGAAAATGTACTTTTCAATCTACTAGAAAATCATCTACCTCCCAATCTCAGTTTGTATAAGTGGAGGTGAACAACATGGCTAAGGGACCACAAAAAATGCATTACCAGGACAAGGCTAGCAACTTCTTGCCCCCACTGGGTGCAAGGAAAGAATGAGCCGAGGTAGGTGATGGAAAATGTTATGTAATAATGAGAAGGGAATGTTCTATAACTATTACATAGCAAGGAGTAGGAGAGTATTTTATGGGAGCACTGGATAGCAATTATCACCATTGAAATGATACTTGCTTAGTATTTCTGTCAATGTACAACACTCATCACTACTATGTCCAAGAATGTGATGATATGCACAATGTGGAATGTTGGAATCTTTAGGATATATCACCAACTTATTCATAGGTGGTAATAGTATTAGTTACTTGTTTAAAAGTATTTGTAATTTATTTTCACTTTTAGGTGGTGGATGAAGAGGAAACTTTAGTTTTTGTAACTTGTAAGCCCTCATTCATTTCCTAGATTCACCCTTCTCTTGAATTGGAGGAGGAACTGAAGTGATCCTCTATCCTTGTCATTGTTATCAGTCAAGGGTTGCTCTCTAGGAAGGAGTACATTCATATCGGGAGGGGAATCAAAGATCACCATGCCATCATCACGAAGCCTCAGATATTCTCTTGGAGGCTCGCTGTTATGAAGGAGATCTTGATATTCTAACCTTTTTGTGTTTTCATCTTCTAAATTATGCTCTAAGAGTTGATGAATTCCATGTTCATTTGTTGTGTCACATCCTTGCTTGCTTAAAATTGTGAAACCTTTTCCATATGTTTCTTCAAGGTTGATGGGAGTGTTTGTTACTTTGTTATCATAAAATGGTTGAGTGTTTTCTCATAGTCTAGAAGAACAAGATTCACCTTGTGTAGGGAACTTAGGTTCTAATTTTGTTTCAAGATGCATTAAGTAACCAAACATATCAGGAGGTGGTACTATAGGAAGGTCTTGTTTTGTGGATGGATAAAACAATACATTAGCTTCAAGGTTGTCAAGACAATCATTTAGGAACTTATGCATGCTATCATCATCTTCTCCAATGATGTCAACATCATGAGAAGGACATGAATGAGGAGTGGAAGGACCATACATGTAAGTTCAATTTCATTAGGATTAGTTCTAAAGGCACAACTTGACATATCAACTAAGGATTTTAATGATGTCCAAATCTTATTAAAACACATATCCATGATGCAAAGTTTAGATTGCAAAAGATAGATGAATATAAACTAAAGGAAATAAATTGAATGAAACAAAAATTATGGAAACAAAATAGAAAGGTAACAACAAAAAATAAACTCTGAAATTGAAGATTAAATGATAGAAAATGAAATAAAAAATATGCAACTAGACTGATTCACCTAGGGTGGCAAATGAGTCCAGTCAGTGATGTTTTTGAAATTTTTTAGAAGTTTTGAATTGGTCTTTATGCTTTTTGCAAGGTATATGAACTTTTGACTAATGCAAAGTTTGAAACCCTAAAATGTAAATTAAACAATTCAAACTGCAATGCAATGTCAATGCAAGCTATTCCTAGGATATAAATGCACTCCAAAGAAGAATTAAAATTTTCTAAAGTTGGGTTTACGAAAATGTGGATAATGGAAATGGAATGCACAACTTCCTTTATCCACGCTAAAAGGGGAATGAAGAGGGATCCGATTTCACAATGCTCACACTCAAGAACAAACCCTTGAGATTCCAATGCAAACAAGATTGAAATATATCAAAGGGGATTGTCCTCAAGGCTAGAAATTGATAAAAGGAATTAAGTATTCATGCAAAACCTAGAAAATGAAAGATGTTTGAAAACACACTGTGATATGCAAAATGACCTAGAAATGCAAGTAAACTATAACAAAAACTTATGAAATTGAAAGTGTGCACCTGGAAACTATAGAAGGATGGAATGGAGCTCTGGAATCTTGAAGAATTGTTAATGTGAACTGGGACTTATATGCCAAGCTGGGTGACTTAGTTCTATTTTGGGAAGATTTTTCCAGAACAGGTTTCAGACAACTGGTTACTTAGAACTGCAAAAATCTCTGTTTGAGCTTGGGTAGTGGGACTTAATCACCATTGATGGTGAATCAGCCCACTTCCCAATTTCTAGAATTTCAAAAGTGGAATCTATAGCTTCTAGTCTGCACTTCTACTCTTGACAAGTTTTCGGATCCGAAACTGTTATTCTACTTGTAGGTGTTCTCCAAGGTGCTTTTAGTGCTTTGACAACTTTAAACAACTTTGATATTTTTTTGACAACTTTTCCAATCTTGCTCTTTGAAAAATTTGCAACCTAAACCTACAAAACACATGAAAAGAGGGGGAAAAAATGTTGAGGGTTAGTGAATAGGGGTTTTCCTTGGTCAAACCCTGAATTGGTAATTAAACCCTTGAAAATGAAATGAAATATGGAAAGAGAATGATGAAAGAACAAAGAAAATGCTAAAACTCACCAAACCCTTGAAGTACTAATTTTGTAGACATGCAAATAATGGCTCCAATGTGCTTAAGTCTCTTGTAGACAAAATGCTTGAATGCTAAATCACTTGCTTGCTTGTTGGATTGATTAAGAGATTAGGGAGGAGGAAATGAGTAGAAAAACCCTATATTTATCTACAATTATGCAATAATTCCCAAAAATACCACATCATAGGTTGACCTTAGATCTTAGAAAGTAAAAACCCACCAAAAATTTGAAATTATTTTGAGTCAAAACAAGTGAGACCAATTGGATCCCAATGAGACGTCCCAGCATTTTAAGTGGGTTTGAAAATTTGTGTTTTAAACATGCTTCATCAGGATTATTTCTCAAAAATAACACTTAAAGTAAAATTCAGAAGCAACAAATAATTAAAGGCAGCATAATTATTACTGATAACCTTTGTAGAAAGTGTGAAAGCTATTACAACACTTTACACCCACTTTGAAATAAGGCTTGGTAAGTGATAAAAAGAGGTTATTTAGATGAAATACATTAACAAGACCGTAGAAAAGTGTGAAAGTATGTTACAACACTTTACAACACTTAAGTAAGGTACCACTTGAATTATTTTTAATTCATAAGGCCCCAATACCTAATGTGAATATGTTATCTACATCACAATGTTAAATCAAGGCACAATTAAGGAAAAATCACAAGGAGGACCCAAACGAGACAAAAAAGGTAGAAGGGTTACTTTTTTAGTGTCCACACTTTCATTTTGAATGAAACACTATTTTGAGGAAGCTAAATTCAAGTAGTTTAATTTGTTCATTTCCATTATATAGGCTTATATGGTAGAATAATAACTTGTGAAAAACTGGATTATGTTATTAGTGGTCTTCTCATTTTTTCAAAGGGTTGCTGTTTCAAAGGATTATGGTGCATTAGCGGTAGAGTTTTATGCAATTTTGAATTTTTTTTTCCAAGAATCTTGGAAAATTTATGGTTTGATCAAACCTAATGGAACACTCAACACCACAAGTAGCACTTGAAAGTCTACATTATGCTTTGTTGTTAGCCTTTGTTATTCATTCTCTTTCCAACAATGAGGGGTTGTGGCATTTTTTATCTATTTATATCAATCATATGAATAATTTGGGTTTGAAATGTTGTAAAAGATTTGACACATTTCCTTTTATGTTTTACGTTTACATTTCCTTCTCTTTTCTCCCAACTCAAAGAAGAGCCAAATTTCTATAAAAATCCTAGAGGTATTCAATGAGGCACAAATTAGTCCCCCACTCACTGAATTTCCCATAAGACTATTGGAGAGGCACAAGATTTTATGATCAAATGTTAATAAGTGTGTATGTTCTCTAGTTGCTATCCATTTTTTAAACCATCTAGTTACAATAGGGGTTTCAGATGTGAATGTTTCAAATGTGAAAATTTTTCCTTTAGGGAAACCATCTAAGCCCTAGTGTATGGGTTCTCCTGTTTGTGTTGATGGTGTAATTATACTCTTTCTGAAGGAAAAATTTCTAGGTTTAGGGTCCAAATTTTGGTTGGGATTAATTTATTTAAGTAAATAAAATAGAATAGGTTATGGATACAAGTACCTCATAGCCAATTACATATTACACTTACCTGGCCCCTTGCTTTATTCTGCTCCTTGCTTCCTTCTAGTCTTTTATCAAGATTTTTGCTAGTCTCATCCACTTCTCAGAGTCTTCTTCTATTATGAATTCTTCAATTTGCTACAAACCTAAATTTTCCAGAGCATCTGCCACCTTGTTAGATTCTTTGTAGTTATCTGAGATCATGTAATCTTCTAATTTTTCTAGTTGCTCCCATATCTTGATTATCTTGATATCTTTAGTTTCTAATTTGGGGTGTCTCTTTTTGATATGGATTGTATACATAGTAGTGAGTACCCTTCTATGTCCCTTCTTTTTGATGTTTTTTGTGCACGCTTCCACAAACCTGTAGCTAAGGCCTCCATTTTTTCTTCATTATTAGTTGCAAATTCAATTTCTTTGATATTTCCCATACAAGTTGGACTTTATTATTCCTTAGTATGCTTCCTACTTTGGCTAGTCCATTATTCCCTTTTGTAGAGCCATCAAAGTTTAGTTTGCATCTTCCTTGCTCTAGGCCTTTCCACTTGGCCTCTTTCCTATTCTTTGATTTGTATTTGAATTTCCCTTTTTCTCCTTTTAGAGTTTCCCATTTCTTTTGTAGGTCTTCATCCCACTTAGTATATATAGTGTCATTCTTTATCATGTTTTTTGCATTAAGAACTTCACAAATCCCTTCTTCTATTTTATGTATAACCTTATCTGCCTCCATGGTTTTTTCTTGAAAGATTCGATTGTTCCTCTCTCTCCATATGTGCTATACTATTATGGATGGGGTTGCTATCCATAGGTCATGATCCCATAGTGTGTTATTTTTACCTCTTCGCCAACTGATTATCCATTCTTTGAAATCCTTTTTCCTTGGGCCATGCCATCCAATTACACTCTAGATCCAATTTGAACACTTGGACGCATATGTACTGTTTAATAGCAAATGGTTGATAGTTTTGTAGTCACTGTAGCACACAATGCACCTATTTGGACCTTGAATTCATATAGTGTTCAAAATTTCCATTGTGAGTATACCTTTGTGAACTACTGAACAAAGAAAGGCTCCAACCTTAGGGAGGACTACAGGGTGCTAACATAGTTTTGCAGGCCAATGAGGGTTTTCCCTTGTATTTATTTGTATCAAGTATCCCATCTTAACAAAATATTCCCTAGATTTAGTACCACACTAGATAACGTCATCATCTTCCTCAGACATTAATATCCTTTTGTTGTTTAATTCCTTCTTCAATCTTGTTTTAGCTTCTATAGGGATCAAGAGTGTATATATCCATTCTTGTTGAAAGTTGTATTTGGAGGTGCTTGGATTGACATAGTCTACTACCCTGCTTCCAAATATTCTTATAATAACATCCTTGTGCTCTTTTATCCCTTCTATCTCTCTTAGTGGCTTATATCCATTCCAAGAATCCATCTAGAAATTGGATAGTTTCCCATTGTTTAGTTTCCAATTGAGATGATCTATTATTAGTTTCCTGCTTTCCCATAAGAACTTCCATATTGTTGAGCCCTCATTCACTGCTTCTATTGTTACTATTCTTTTTGGATCAACAATATCTAGGTATTTGGCTTGGAGTATCTTGCACCATAAATGACCAAGATCTCTATACATCTTCCATGCCAGTTTGGCACATAGTGCTAAATTTTGATCCTTCATCCTTCTCAAGCCTACACCACTATCATTTTTAGGTAGGCATGCCTTATCCCAATGCACCAATGGTATTTTCTTGTCTTATTTTGTGCCTTCCCATAGGAATTTCTTGAAGTGGCTCTCTAATCTGGTTTCTATTTTGTTTGTAATTCTAAAGAAAACATTACATATATGGGTACTACTGATCTAGACGAATCTTGATCATGAGTATTCTACTTTCCAGCGTTAACCACTTATTTTTCCATGCCATGGATTTTTGTCTATATTTCTCTATTATCTCCATCCAATGCTATTTCTTATAAGGCTTAGAGAATAGGGGAGCCCCAAGATATTTAGTTGGAACAATTACTATGTAGAATTCCAAATGCTTTACTATTCTTTTTTGTATGGATTTTTTGGCATTAAAGAAAATTATTGAGGATTTATCTTTGTTCACTAATTGTCGTGAACATTCCATATAGTCTGCGATCACTTCGTTGATTATTTCCGCTTCTCTCATGTTAGTTTCCCCAAATAGAAGTGTGTCATATGCAAACTATGTATGTGTCATTGGATCAATATTAGGTGCTACCCTTATTCCTTTCCATATGGTACTTTCCCATTTTCTTTTGATAGACCTACCCATAACTTTTTCCATAATGATAAAAATAAAAGGATACAAGGGGTCCCCTTGATGTAGGACGTTTGTTCCTATAGAGAAGGGGGATTCACTACTCATGAAATTTCTTCATTCAAAGAGCCTCATGAGGTGAACTTCTCTAAAACACCTCAAGGAACAACATGAAAGTTTGAGAATCAGAAAGAGTAGGTCACAAATATTCTCTAGACAAACTGAAAATCTTTTGGCCAAAGGGTGACAACATTAGATATGAATGACAACATGATGCACTGGCATCTCATATGAACTAGAAACTGAGTTTATCATAGAGAACACAAAGTGACTACTTCTACTCTAATTGCTAAGAAATATTAGAATGTGAGAAAGCAGAAAAATATAATAGAGCTCAAATAAATAAAAATAAAAATGATAAAGATAAGGAGAAGAAAGGAAATGCTTACAACCACGCAAGTGATAAAACCTCCAGCAAATGAAAGTCTTCAATACTTGCATGTGCAAGATATAGAGAAAGTGTTGTGGCTGTATAGGGGTTTTCCTAAGTCAAACCCCTATTTTGGTGTTCTGAACTCCACAGAAAACCAAAAGATAGAGTGAGAAGTAAGAAAATGCAATGTGATTAAAGAAAACCCCACACGCGAAGGAGAACCCATACCACAAAATGTAGGTGATAAAAGCAATCCTGGCTCGAGGAGGAGAACATGTATCATGAAGTAAGGATGCAATAGATAGGGGATATGGAATCCTAGGATGCTCGAAAGCATGAAATGAAGGAGATAGAGCTACAAGGCTTAAGGAAGCCAAATGGATAGAGCGAGGAAAAAGGAGAGGGTTGCGAGAGCCAAAAGAGCTACAAAGGGTGCTACAAAAGCTTGAGAGTCTTGTAAGACTATGAAGTCTTGTAGCTATTGTAATAAATAAGGGAGATGCACAAGCAAGAGAGTAAAGAGGGAAAAGAGAGAAGCTAAGATGATAAAGTGAAGCTAGAAGTTAGAGAGACAAATGAATTGAAAAAATAACATTTAATGAGGGAAAAGAAGCTTCTCCAGGTATTACAAGGTGTCTTGGGCTATTACCACCAACAACAGGTGAGGACAAGTGGAAAACATGCTCAGAGATAACTATTTGAACATTGAAACATTGAATGACACTAGCACGATGTGTAGATGTCCATGTGGCATGCTAGTGTCTAGACACATCACACTATAAAATTACGAGAATGAGAAAAACTCAAGGTTTGATACAAAGCTGATGTATGAAGATAACTACTGAAAAGGGGTGTTGAGCATTCAAAGAAGGAAAAAGGATAATGTAGGGGCTAAAATGAGCCTAAAAAAATGCTAAGGGAGTGGACACTAAAGTAGGTACAAGAATGTATGTGAAATTGCAAGGGGTGCAATTTTACGACATTACATTTTTCCCCCACTTTAGTGGGTATATGAATCTATGCTAATATGCATGCTAAAGGAAATCTATTAAACATAAATAACATAATTTTTCTAAAAGGATACTGTAGAGAAAGCAGAAAACTCTTTGAACCATAGAAGCATGCCCCTAGGCTAAAGACCTACAAATCAAATGCATTAGACAAGGGAAACCTACACTAGACAACATTGTTAAAATGAAAAAAACTAAAGGATTTGAGTTAGCAAAGTGAAAGAGACCTCGATGTAGAAGGTTGTCTTAGTACTATGCATCATCCCAAAATTAGCAATAACACACATAGATGAATTCTTAAATGGAGAGAAGAATGAGCATATACCCAGGATGAAGAAGACATAGATCTTCGATTCGGTATATACAAAAGAGAAGAGAGGAGAGAAAATAATTTAAGAGGGAGAAAGAAAGAGAAGCTAGAAAAGGAATGAACATCCCAAGAGAGATGGTTCCACAGGTCCTCAAACCCAAGGAGACTTTGAAAAAAGTGCATCAAAGGCCCATAGACCAATGATGGAAAAATTCCATAAGATGAAAGCGTCTCATAGGACCATAGACCTACAAGGAGCCAACCCCCAAGATCTCTCACATGAAGTAAGCCCTGAGAAGTAAGTGCCTTATAGGCCTACAAACCTGCAAAGAGGCATCCCCCAAGATCTTTCACATGGACAAAACCAAGATGAAAGTGCCTTACAGGCCCACAGACCTACAAGGAGGTGTCCCCCAAGATCTCTCACATGGAGGAAACCAAGATGAAAGTTCCTTACAAGCCCATAGACCTACAAGGAGGCATCCCTCAAGATATCTCACATGGAGGAAACCTAGAAAAGGGGACTTCGTAGAGTCTAGAAAGTAGCTTTACAGGTGCACCTATGAAGGAACATGTTAATTCATAGATAAAACATGCTAGAAAACAAAGCAACCATGCAGGAAAGTAACAGACAATCACGCAAACCGTCGGTAGATTGGAAAGATTTCAAAGGGGTCCCTCAACAACCCTTCAAAAGAAGAGTGGTCCACTCAAGGGACACACTATTTGAAAAGTGAAGTCTAGTTAGGCTGCCCCCAAGCTAGATGCAAATCATTTCACTCAAGATAAAAGCTTTCAAAGGGGCTCCCTCAAAAGAGAAAAGGGTTCCACTTCAAGGTAAATTCATTTGAAAGATATAGAGAAGAGATGGGGTCCTTAGAAGGATGTACATCTCCAAAACAAGTTATTATTATCCCCAACATACATGGGAGGAGAACCATGCAAGATACTTAGAACATGTAGGATAGAGGTAGATCTGAATATCACTTTTCATTTGAAAAAGAGGTAGGTTCATCAGCAAATAAATGAATGATGACACTTGAATCATGAATTTTTTGTATTTTATCCTTCAAGGACTTACATTCACTAGTGGAATGGC
Organism: Sequoia sempervirens; assembly: GCA_007258455.2. Taxonomy (NCBI): domain Eukaryota; kingdom Viridiplantae; phylum Streptophyta; class Pinopsida; order Cupressales; family Cupressaceae; genus Sequoia; species Sequoia sempervirens. The sequence goes on from VDFB02000003.1 coordinate 494,076,584, forward strand.
CAAGCACTCAATGGTATGCACAAAAATAATGTTTTTATTTATCACATTCATGATATTTTTTACATGTAGGAGAAGGAAGAGTAATTAAGCAGGCTTTTAGAAGCCACAAAAAATACACTCTTTCTCAGATAAGGAATGAGGAGTAAGAAGCAAGCCTTTCTCTTGTGGAGAAAAGCTAAACTGCTTAGAAGAAAAAAACATGCAAATAGAAGACAATGGAGGATCTACATGGAGAGTATTATTCTGGAAAAGGGGGTCATACTCCTCTACGAGATCACCATAGTCTTTCCTGACATGATTACTAGCATTAACCTCTTTAATAGAAGTGTGATCATCTTCCTCAAAAGGATGAGGGTTGACATTAAGAATATTACAACTTTTGCTCACATTACCCCGCAATACAGAAGAGTAACCATCTTTGATAGTAGGTTTGGATGAAGTTATCAGAAGGTCTAAGTGGATCGGGTCAACTTTACATTCCCCAGTGAAGGATTCTATAAATTCTGAAGAACCCCAATCATCACCAAGACATGCATTCTCTTGAGAAGAGGTAGAAGGAGCAGACTTAAGATTTCTTGCTTCAGAATGATCTCCTTCAAGGACATTTATCTCAAGAGTACCCTTTCTAGTAGGTACTATAGGAGTAAACATTAAAACACTAGAGGACACTGAAGGTATAAGAGTAGGCACAACCAAAGTCTAATAAGTGAATGCCATCTCACATAAGTGCATAGCATCAAGTTCAGCTCTAACAGTGACTAATTTATTATTGCAAATGAACTTAATAGATTTATCCAAGGTAGACAACACTACACCCATAGCATGAATCCACATTCTACCAAGAAGAAGGTTATAAGGTAAATTTTTTGATATAATATATACGAGGGTGGGTACAGTAATGGGTCCAAGCTACAAAGGTAATACTATTGTTCCTAGAGCTTGTTGCACAACATTATTGAACCCACAAATAACAATAGAAGAATCATTAAGAGAGGGTGAGTCAATATTAATATTAGACAATAGATAAATGCTACATACATTGAGTTCATAACCAACATAAGTGAGAGTACGTATAATGCCGATATTATTAATGTTAAAAATAATCATCAAAGGATCCACTTGGTTCTGTACTTACGAAGGTGGGAGTTCCTGTGGATAGAACATAATATTCGACGAATCCACATGAATATGAGCTATCAATGCATCAACATCTTCTTCCCTATCAGAAGAAGGAAAGAGGATCTTTTTCAAGGCTTCTTGAAGAATACCTAAATAAACCAAAGTAGACTAAAGCAAGTCCCACAGTGAGATCTTAGCTGGAGTAACTCAAAGTTGCTTGACAAGATCATAATCACTAGGTGCTTTTGTTGTGATTTTAGGAGTTTGAAGAAGAATTGGTTGTTTACTCATTCTATTCTTATGAGTATGGGCTACCACTCTATAAGAGGGAGCCTTAGAAAGATCAATAGAGTCACTATCAAATGGAACACTATAAATAGAAAAAACCCTTTTAGGAGAAGGACAAGTTGGAGTCATGTAAATGACTAGTCTCTTAGGCCTTTGAGGGGCAGTAGAGACATATATTATATTTGCAGACTCATCACAACTAGTGGAATAATTATTTGAAGGAATATTCTCAACATCAATCTATGGAGGCTTAGATGTGGAAGGAGGTTCATCATTTGCTAATGCATCATCTTTAAAAGAGAGTGCATCAGAATGAAGATGAGGTTCATCATTCTCCAACACAATGTCTCTAGAAGAGAGTGCATTGGAAGGAATAAAAGATTCATCATTCACAAATGCATCATCACTAGAAGAGAGTGCATTGGAAAGAAGAGAAGGTAGATTATCATTAAGAAAGTTATCAATGATTTCATCTTCTTGCAACAAAATATCCTCTGAAGCAAGAGGACTTTCGTGAGAAGGATCAAAGATATCAAGTGACATTGGCAAATCCAAGTCACCATCACATACATAAAATGGAATATCATTAAAATTTTGAACAAAGTGAGATAATGAACTAATAAAAGAACATATTAAATTCATTTTGGGATGATAGAACTGAGAAAAACTAAAAATATAGATTCTCTATTTCTTTTTATATTTTATAGGTTCTAGTAATTCATGTTTTTAGAGGTCTTCGAAGTAGAATTTAAGGTCAAAAATTGCATCAATTTCTAAAATTTGATAGCCAAAGGAATAGTATTTTAGGTATTGAACTAGTTCTCTTAGAGAGCTTTCCAATAGTGGAAATGGTTCTAAATTCCAAGCATCGAGTCAAAATTTATGACCCTACCAAGTAGGGGTAAATAAATTCCTAGTTTTCCTCTTCACATTAGGTTCACCAAAATGTACAGAAGGGGGATTCGCTACTCATGAGTTCTCTTCATTCAGAGAGCCTCATAGGGTGAACTGTCCTAAAATACCTCAAGGAATAGTGCAAAAGTTCTAGAATAAAAAAGAGCAGGTCACAAATATTCTCTAGACAAATGGACAAGCTCTTAGCCAAAGGACAGTAGCACAGGGTATGGACGACAATGTGACATGTTGATGTCTTGTACAAACCAAAAATTGAGTTTATAATAGAGAACACAAAGTGGCTAATTCTACTCTAATTGCTAAGAAATATTAGAATGTGAGAAAGCAAAAAAATATAATAGAGCTGAAATAAAGTGAAATAGAAATGATAAAGATAAGGAGAAGAAAGGAAATTCTTACAACCATGCAAGTGATAAAACCTCTAGAAAATGAATGTCTTCAATACTTGCATGCGTAAGATCTAAAGAAAGTGTTAGGGCTGTATAGGGGTTTTCTTGAGTTAAACCCTCATTTTGGAGTTCCCACCTCCACAAACAACCAAAAGATAGAGAGTGAGAAGTAAGCAAATGTGATGTGATAAAAGCAAACCCCACTCTAGGAGGAGAACCCGTATCACAAAATGTAGGTGATAAAAGCAATCCTTGTTCGAGGAGGAGAACCTGTATCACAAAGTAAGGATGAAATAGATATGGGATATGGAATCCTTGGATGCTTGCAAGCATGAAGTGAAGGAGATAGAGCTATAAGGCTTAAGGAAGCTAAATGGAGAGAGCAAGTAAAAAGGAGAGAGGATTGTGAGAGCCAAGAGAGCTATAAGGGTTGTTGTAAAAGATTAGAGTCTTGTAAGAATGTGAATTCTTGGAGCTGCTATAAAAAATAAGGGAGATGTGCAAGCAAGAGAGTAAAGAGGGAAAAGAGAGAAGCCAAGATGATAGAGTGAAGCTAGATGTTAGAGAAACAATGAATTAAAAGAATAGCATTTAATGAGGGAAAAGAACCTTCTCCAAATGTTACAATGAATCTCGGGTTGTTACTAGTAGAAACAAGTGAGGAAAAGTGGAAAACATGATCGGAGATAGTTTTTTTAGCATTAAAACATTGTAGGACGTCGGTGTGGTGCATAGACATCCACACAACACGCTAGTGTCTAGACACATCACACTACAAAACGATGAGAATGGGAAAAGCTCTAAATAAGGTAAGATTAGGTTTATTTAGTTTACAAGGGCCCATGACCTAATGCGAGTGTGTTAAAATCATTACAACACTAAGTCAATGCATCATTAAGATTAATTTTATGAGGGCCAAAACAAGTGTGAAAATGCCATCGACAAAATTTTTTGACACTACATTTAGTCCCCACTTTAGTGACAGGATGAACTTGATTCAAAATCACACTAAAGTAGACAAAATCATGTCAAGAGGGGTCCAAGTGCACTAATGTTGAAATAATATAGGATGACAATGATCAAGAGGGGTGATCAAGCCCCCAAGATCAAGATCCTATGGAAAACCAACATAGGCATAAAAGAAGACACATGCAAATGATATAAAGAGCATCATCAAGGCACAAGCATACACTAGCAAAGATAGAGAGAGAAACAAAACAAAAGAGGGTGGATGGATCAATCTTTGACCATTTTACCAACATGATGTGGGTTAGATCTAGGATGTTTGTCTAAAACATTCATGCTCACTTTGATGCAATGAAACTTTAGGTCATCTGCTAGGTTAGGATCTGAAAGAGGTGAAACACATACACTCATGGCCAATATGCATTCACACACATTTGAGTGGCTCTGGGAAATCCATGCCTTAGTTTGGATTCCCATCAAACATTACCAAAGTTATACCTCCTGATAACTTTGATAAGGTGCCACCAAATAATGAGCTTCAAGCTTCATGAGGCAAGAAAAGCTTCATATGCTTGGGACTTATGAACAAACATGATGGCTCCATAGGCATGCAAGGTGTATTATGCAAGGTTCCCATATAACCAAAAGTGTAAACATAATAATAATGTAAAATAAGTTCAAGGGAGTCTTGCATAGTTCATATGAGGTCATAACTTAGGGAACATTACACCTAATGTCTCCAAGAGAGGACCAATCAAAGAATAAAATATTCATAACTTAGGGGATGCAGTGTGTCACATTAAGCCACTAAGAGGAACATAATATGCTAAGAGAGATCATGCTTTTGAAGGCCACCACATCCAATGTCATCCACGAAGAGAGATATGCACCACATAAAGTAAGAAGGCTACACCATGAAATGCAAAATAATAATGCCACTGCATGCCCCCACTTTAAAGAAATTAATAACCACCATGCTATGAGGAATTACTTTAAAGTAGAAAATGATAAATGCTAACAATAAAGAAGACATGAGAGCCAACTTGGAAAGCCCTATGCCAAGTCATATGTTTCCAAGTAAAGCTACATCATGTAAAAGAAAAGAGAAAAGGGTTGCCCCCAAATTGAAACTCAAAACACATAAGGCATCTATGGATTTGGGGTTAGTATGTTCTTGCTACAATGTTTTTTATAGAGCTCAAAATTGTCATCATTCCCCAAATACTCATAGAACTAGAAGAATGACACAAAGAGAGCTAAAACAAAGAAAAACCTTTTGGGTCAACATGGAAGAGACATAAATATCTTGACACCTTGCGTCATCCCCAAAAGGAAAACAAAATACAAATGAAAAGATAAAGGAAAAGGTTTTGGGTCAACATGGAAGAGGCATAAATGTCTCGATGCCTTGCATCATCCCTAAAAGGAAAATACGAGACAAATTAAAATATTTAAAGGAAAAGCTTTTGGGTCAACATGGAAGAGACATAAATGTCTCGATGAATTGTGTCATCTCCAAAATAAAAACACAAGACAAATAAAAAGGTAAAAGATTTATGACATAAAGAAGAATGTAGGTACAAATAGAGGAATATTATAAAGAGAGAAAGAGCATCAAATAGAATGTCACGGGGGATTAAATTATGCACATGTGGTCACACAAAAGGAAAAATAAATAATGTAAAAGAATAGTAAGGTACATGCAAGTCAACCTAAAGTAGGTCATCTGCATGCCAATCATTTTTCATTATATATAGAAGGCGAACAACTAGCTAAAGGGACAATAGCAAGTTCCAAACTATGGTCATTGCAAAGTTCAACTCTATTCCTAGGAGAATTGTTGTTTAAGCTCATAGAAGAGGAAAAAAATGTATTCAATTCAAATGTTATGCACCTCCTCATCAATTTTTGTAATCTTCTCATTGTCATCTAAATTAATCACAATATGAGGTCAAATGATAATTTCCAAAGAAGGTTTTAACTCTTGTTGTGATATAGGAATTTGTTGTTACAAAAAAGGGGAGGACTCATCCTGCATTGCTTCAATCAACTTTCGAGCAAGGGCACGATGTCTACGCCCACACTCTCTAGCACCTTTGTTTCTTTTACTTTGGTTTTCAAGTCGTGTTTGTGTAGGAGTGGGTTGGTAAGCCATAGGTTTATTTTCTTCCCTCAGGTGAGGATTGGAATGAACCATGGAAGGTTGTTAAACCACTTTCTCTTTAACTTTGTAAAAAAAAAAAATTCTAGTAGGTGTGATGGGATTATTTTCATTATCTCTTGGTATTTTGTAGGAAGTAGATGGAGGTTCTATCTTAGGTTGGTCATGGTTATTTAGAATTTCTTTAGGTTCAATCATGGTTTCATCAAGGATGGTTGGATTAGTGGTGAGTGGAGGCATGTTTCAAGGGGATAATTCTGCTATTTTCTTTTCCTTGAACTTCTGATAAGATTTGAAAAAGAAGTCTTCACATGGTTTGATAGGTTCCATAGGTTCAGGCCAAAAGAAATCTAATGAAAATTTTCCACAATAAGACAAAGGGTTAAAGCCACTATGATGCACAATGAAAATTTCATTTTCAAAGGGGAAATTTAAGCATTTATATACAACTGAAGGGACTGCATTCATGGAACAAAGCCATGGATAGCCCAGCTTCACATGAAATTGGTTTGACTGCGGGATGATGGAGAATTAGATATCTAATGTTTTCATTCCTATTTGTAAAGAAAGCGTGATTGATCCCATTGTAGGGCAAGCAAAACCGTTATGCATCTTGATCCATGCTTTCAAATTTATCATACATATATATTGATAGAGCTCATGTAGAAGTAATAATTCCTTGGTGATCATGTTCTCTCCACATATGAGATCTATTAATATCCAATTAGTGGGCTTATCATAGATTTGACTAGCTAGGTAAAGATGACCATCAGGTGCATGTTTAAGTATGTCTTTAGAGGAGAAAGCAATGTCAAGAGTATTTTTATTTTGGTCCTTATGATGTTGAGTTTCGACCAATGCAACAAAACATTGATAGGATTTTGTTCTTGTTGATCAGTATCCATAGGTCTTTATTGAATTGTGTCTATTTCTCATCATCCATGTCAATATTCATCACATCAGTCTTTATAGTTTCATTAGCTTTGGAAAATGAAATATTATGTTTTGGCATGGGGTTTGTAAAGATTTGTAAGTCTTGGTTAGGAGGGGCAACAAAATTATTTCCTTGATCATTAACACCTCAAACGGAAAGTTGTTTGGAATCAATGAGATCTTGCACAAGATGTTTAAGAGACATGCAATATTCCATATTGTGTCCATTCTGTCAATTATAATGGCAATAAGGATTTGATCTAAATTTCATAGGTAGAGGCATATTAGGATTAGATGTTTTTATGGGAGGAAAGGTAATCATTTTCTGTTCTAAAAGTTGTGTCATTCTATTATGAAGGGTATTAGGAAAGGGAGTGAATTTTCTTTTCGGTTCCCCAAAGTTAAAGGGTATCGTAGCTTTTACAACAACTACTTGGGTATTGGTATTTTGACTTGTTTGTTGAGGGAGATTAAGTTGAAGGAAACCTTTATTATACTTTCTAAAAGGTTGGTATTTTTTTTGGTTTGTCGACTCAGACTTCTAGGTTTGGCTAGTAGTGGATTTTGCATCATGACTACTAACCGAGTTTTGATAATGACAGAGGGCAGTGCATAATTGCATGAAGGAATGGAATTTCATCATGGTAAGCTTGTTGTGTATCTTATTTTTCAGATTCTCTATGAACATGTATATTTTGAAGGTGAGGGTCAGGAACTTTGACATTGATTTGGGAAGAAATCAATTGATAGTGTGAAATAAAGTCAAAAATCTTTTCTTCTTCTTTTTGCTTACATCTCATCAAATTGGCCAATGTCATGTTAGGAGTCATATGCACTTGGAAATAGTTTATAAATTCCTCAACAAGTTCATTGAATGAAAGAATTGAGTTGTTTGGTAGAAAAGAAAACCATTCTAAGGTAACTTATCCTTCATGGATCTAGGGAAAATTTTAGCCAAGAGTTTATCATCAAGGAAAAAGTCACTACACAAGGTAGTATAGGTGACAACATGGTTAGAAGGATCACCCATCCCTCCACTTGAATCTAGGAACCTCTAATACTTGTGGTATCAGTGTTCACAATATCTCCAAGGAAAATGGACTACTTTTGAAATAATATGTAGGTGGGCCATTTTTATTTTGGTTGATAGTGGAAACTTGTTGTTGAAGGGATGAAATAATTTGCAAGCATTGTTTTATGAGAGGATAATTTCTTGTATTATGAGATGGTGGTGAAAAGGTGACTTTGCGTATGTGTTTGAAGGAAAAGTGAATAGAATTATTATAGGTGGTAAAGTGGTAGGATATATGACATGCGATGCAACAAAGGTATAGGGGATGCTAGTGGAAATACCCAAGGAAGGAATTATATCACTAGTCGGTTGCATTGTTATTGTAACTTGAGGGTTGGTGTAGGTAGAAATAGAGGAAATTGTTGTGGGAGGTGGAACTTGAATTCCCCCTTGGCTTGCAAAATTGTTCGTAGGTAAATGAAAACTAGTGTTTGAGTTAAGGCATGGTCTAAAAATCTGAATTATGTTACACATAAGATCAACTCCTTTAGTTCCAATCATGTGATGTATGCTATCTATGGTAGGGATAACAGTGGTTGAAATATTCTCTGTACTTATTTGATTTTGAAGGTTTGATAATTCTTCATGAATTTGGATTATGTTTTCTTGCAGAATACTAGCAACCATTATTTCAACATGTGTCACACTAGTTCAAGGTAAGGAATTGTTAAGGGTATGGTCCATACCTAGTGAACTAGTGTCAATACTAGGAGTGAAAGAGCTCGACAACCCAAGATCCATGTCGATTATGCTATCATGGGATGACATGAGTCTCAAACTTCATCTCACTATAGTATTAGCAATAGGACACCAAGTAGAAATTCTCATGCTAGGGATACTAAATGCAAGATGAACACAAATGCAATTTAGGCTAAATACAATGAAATGAATATAACAGAAATTCTATAAACTAAAATAGAAATCTATCAATAGAAAATAGAAGCTCATAAATAATGTTTTAAATTATAGAAAATGTAGTTCAGAATCAACACTGGGACTAAATCACCTAGAAGGGTGTATGAGTCCCAGTGAGGGCATTCTTCAAAAAATTTAGAAAATTTTAAGTGATTTTTATGTTTTTTAGTTTCTATTACCTATAACCTAAGTGAAAATGCACATTTTATATGATTTTCAATTATTTAAGATGCAAAAATGCAACCTATATGCACTTTCACTAATGCAAAATTAGAAACCCTAGAATGCCAATTAACTAATGCAAATCTTAATGCAATGTTAATGAAAGCAAGATCTACGATGATGATGCACTCCAAATCAGAATTATGATGTTCTAAATGCAGGTTCACTAAAATTAAAGGTGGAAAAATATGGATTGCTTTATGGTTTAGGACATAAAACAATACACTTCACAACCATTTCACTAAAGGAAAACCCTAGATATTTCAATGAAAGGATAGGATTGGGTGAAAGAGGTCTTGCAATAGGCCTATTATAGATTCTAATTATAAACTAAAGAGGGGTTCACCACCAAGCGAGGGCTTGGAAAGAATAATTAAATGCAAGATCTAATGCTTAACTCTAAATATGATGCAATGCTTCACTAAATGACCTAAAAATGCATGTGAAACAAAATAGAAAGCTAAGAGATGAAAGGTGTGCACCTGGAAACCTAAAGAGGATTGGATGAAGTTCTGAAATGCTAAAAACATTGATTTTAATGTTGAATGGGACTCATATGCCAGACTGGGTGATTTAATCCCATATTAGGGGTTTTTGGTATAAACTAAAATTTGGCAAAATGGTGTCTGGAACTGTAAAATTTTGGAAAATGATCTATATTAGAACTCATATGCTAGAACTAGCATATCAGTCAAGTTATGGTTTTCTAAAACTTAAAAGTCTAAGTATGCTCCTCCATATCTACAATATCCTTTCCAATTGGTTTCTAGATCTGAAACCTTGATCTGCAACCTATAGAAGTCTTCCAATGAACTCCAATGCAAGGTGACAACTTTGACAACTTTGAACACTTTGACAACTTTCTCCAAACTTTCTCTTGAATGTGCTTTTAACCTAGTCCTACAAATCACACAATAAAGAGAGGGAAAAATTTGTTTTGTTAGTAGAAAGGGGTTTTCCTTGGTCAAACCCTGTTTTGGTAATCAAACCTTGAAATGAAATGAAATAGGAATGGAGAATGGTGAATGAACAAAATGCAATGTTACAAGTCACAAAAACCTAGTAGTAAAGTGTTGCAAACATGTATGAAGTGGCTCCAATGGATGTAGATCTTGACTTGAATGCTTGCTTGAATCATAAAACCCTACATCACAATTGTTAGCTCAAAAACAAACATGATGAATGGAGACTTTGACATGATGCTTGATACTTGAATAATGCTCTAAAACACTTGATAATCTACCCTTCAAGATTCTTGAATTCTCTTGTAAACAATTGAATGCTCTTGAATGCTTCCTTGATAAAAAATTTGCTATAATGCATGAATAGTTGAATGCTTGGGGTGAAAATGAGTGAAATAAACTTGTATAAATTATACTTTTTTATGCAAAATTTCCCAAAATTAGAACACTACAAGCCAACATCAGATCTAGGAGGATAAAATCCCACCAAGAATTTGAATTAATTTTAATTTTGGGCCATACAGAATTCATACGCCCAAGGTGGTGTATGAGTCCCATTAGGCATAAATTATGGGACCAATTCCAAGAATTCTTAGAAAGGTGTAAAATCTAGATTGGTATCCAAAACCCTAGGTGGGACTCTTACACCAAAGGTAGTGTATGTTTCCCAGATCACTAAATTTGGGCCACACAACTTGAAAACACTTGAATTATGATTGGTTAATGATTTATGTCAGGATTATCCACAAAAAGATACATTAAATGAGGCTTGTGGATGTAAAATAAGGCCAATTAAAGCATAAATAATCCTAATTATTAATGAAAACCCTAGAAAAGTGTGAAAGTGTGTTACAACACTCTAAATAAGGTAAGATTAGGTTTATTTAGTTTACAAGGGCCCAAGACCTAATGTGAGTGTGTTAAAAACATTACAACACTGAGTCAAGGAATTATTAAGCTTAATTATATAAGGAGGGCCCAAACAAGTGTGAAAATGTCACCAACTTGACATTTTTTGACACTACAAGTACTCTTCTGGCTTTCATTGTCTTATGAAAATACTTGGTATTTGTATCACCTTTTTGAAACCAAGATTCCCTACTTTTGTCCCTCTAGAATACTTCTCTTGCTAAAATTTTCTTGTGGTAGTATTCTAATTGTTTTTTATTTTCACAATATTCCTTAAACATTGAAAATTATTTATTATTTTGTTATTTAGGTCTTCAAGTTCTTTCTCTATTTTTCCTTTTTCTTGAAAGATATTTTTAAATGCCTCGTTATTCCATTTCTTTAGTTTTGTCTTTAGAATTTGAAGTTTTTTCATGAATATGTAACTTGAAGTGCCATCGATTCTCCTTTCCTTCCACCATTTATCTATGGAAGGGATCAAACATTCTTCTCTCCACCATAGATTTTCAAATTTGAAGGCATTTTTGACTGTGGTGGAACTGCATTGGAAAGTGATCTGAGACTGAGATAGGGAGAATGGTGGCTCCCAAGTTTAAGTCCATCTCCATATAATTGTTAGATATAAAAACTCGTCCAACCTTTCCACAATGTTTGTAAACCCTTCCCTCCTATTTGTCTAGGTGTATATCCCATTACAAGTTTGACAGTCTATGGCCTTGATCTCCCTCCACAAATTCTATGAAAGCTTGCATATTTCTTGTTATTTTCTTTAGGCCATCACTTTTTCTTTAGAGATCCATGATGACATTGAAGTCACCACCTATTATGTATAGGTTAGTATTGAACTAGATTTTCCTACTGCTTAAGGCTATCAAAGTTTCTCTTTTGTCTTTCGTTTGTATGGGGCTATAAACATTAAAGAGGTGAAACACCATGTTGGTGTTGAAATTAGTTACCTTGCATTCCATCCAATGGTTGTATGCTTGGATTAGATCTAGTTTGACACTTTTTTTTCTTCCATAGAATGGAAAAACCTATAGCCATTCCTGTAGATTCTTGAAATATACCTTTGCATGTTTTGCAATATTTTAGAAACCTCTCAGCTTCCTGATTGTCAAGCTTTGTTTCTTGAAACATCATTATGTCTTAGGCTAATATTTCCATGTGATGCTTGACCAAGCACCATTTTTCAGGGGCATTCAAGCCTTTGAAATTTCATGCGGTTATCTTCATTTCTTTCCAAGGGAGGTCTTTCCTCCATTAGATATCAAAATTTACTAGATATGCTCTTAAAGCCATTCTCAATTGCCTCCTCTTCTTTCTTTTGTTTTCTTGTCTTTCTTACTCTTCCTTTCTTAATTTTTCCCAATTCCCTTTCTACAGAATGACTAATACATCTTAGATCTATGATGTCTAGTTCATCTACTTCTAATTGATCTTGTTCCATGTATATGTCTTCAAAGTCCAACTCTTCTTCCTCCATGCATTTTTCATGAGTTATATCTCCTATTGCAATGGGGGCCTTCGGGTTTTTGGGGTCTTTCCCTTCGCTGGATTTTCTTTCTTCCCCAATTTCATTTTATATACCAAGGCTAGTTCTTGTGGGTTTTGTTTCCTTGCTTCATGAATCAGTTTTTTGTATGGGTGGATTCATATTTTCCTTTCTTCTCCAAGCCAATTTTTTGTTTTCCTATTTTTTATTTTGTAATATCTGATTGTTGATGGTCTTTTGATTCTTGAGATCACTTTCTTGTTCCATACCATCTTCGCTCCTTTCTACATCTTACAGTTTCCTAGTGAGGGTGCTTTGTTGATTTCTTCTTGTTGTCTCTCTTTTTTTAAAGTTTTTTTTCATGCATTACTCTTCCCTATGTTTCCTACTTTGACATTTGAGATAGAAATGTTTATCTTCCTCTATCTCCATATCTTGTTTCCAATGTGTGCCATTAACATAGAGAAGAATTTCCTTGGGAATTTTTTTGATAGTTGTTATCTTCATTCTGACATACATGCAAGAGTCACCATTAAAGAGATATGCATCTATATCCACCATAGTTCCTAGAGTCCTTCCAATCTTCTCCAAGAATTTCTCTGACCAATATTCTAAAGGGAGATTGAATAGTCAGATCCATACCGGTTTCTCATATGGCTATGTGTTAATGGGGTTAAAGTTTGGTGCCACTTTTGCATGTATATAGGGTGCCCTTCGATCTCCCATAGTCTCATTTCTAGAATATTTTCTCTTTCTTCCATAGTGGAAAAGATTAATACAAAGAACCCTCTTGGGAGAAATTTTATTAGGGTCAGAGTCTTCCATGTATTTTCAATCCAGTATTTAATATTTTTTCTCTCAAATTTGGGTTCTATAACTCTACCAATAATCACATTTTTTTCTAAAATTCCTAGATCTTCTTCAGCTTCCTTGGATAGGTCTATTGTTGGATATTCCTTATGTTGTATTGACTCACACTACTTGATTGGTTCAGTCCTTTGTTCCTCCATAGTACATGCCTTTGAGCTACAAAGATGTCATATAATTTTTTTGCTTATTTCGTCCTTTTGCCAAAGTTATGCCCTTTGCTCTTCGCTAATGTGTATTTGTTGAGGAGGAAGATTGGAGATTTAATTTACTATGTTTTCTATAATTTTCTATTCTGCAATTCATAATTCATAATTCACAATTCATAATTCGCTATTCTATAATTGACAATATGTAATTCACAATTTGTATTTCACAAGCAGAGCTATTTTATTTCATCATAGCATGTTGCTAATATTTATTTTAATATTATATTATTATTATATTCTTCTTATTATTTTTATATTTACAATAATATTTTTATATCAAATTATTGTTATCATTTTATTATTAATATTAATATTATAATTATAAAAATATTATTACTCTTTTATTATTGTGATTAATTTGATTTTGTGTTCCATTTTAAAATATTAATTTAATTCCAATATTGGCATGGTGTGATGGTTAAGTCATTGTGTTGTTATTCTTGCGATCAAGGTTCAAACTCATTGGGATGTAATTGTTGAGAATTTATAGTGGGGATGAGGTCTTGTTTGTGACCTTGCTATTTGATAAATGTTAAATGACTAATTTATGTATATTAAATAAATTGTATTAACAAAATAAATATTCATTATTTGATTAATTAAAATAACATTCATTCATTTTATGAAGATTTAGTGAGATGATTTTATAAAGCTAAATGTGGAGTAATAAATTTTTTACCTTTTAATTGGTTCAAAAACATCTTATTAATAACAAATTAACAATTTAAATCATTGAAATAGTATTGCTAACAAAGGTAAGTGTGTGTGACCTTAACAATAATTGCAAATTATTCATCAACTCAGCTCTTTCTTTGCAACTTTCCCACTTTGGCTATTTTTGAATTCTTATTTTCATGCTCTGATTTGACTTCCTCATGGATCGATTGGGTGGGGGGCCCGGGAAAGCTCCCCTTTCCAAGATTGTTGTCCCTTTGTCTAGTGTCGTGTCTACTTTGGCAACTTCCAATGTTGTTCCCCATGTTGGTTCCCCTCCTCGTACCTCTATCCTTTCTCTTGGGGGAAGGACTAGGAGTACTTCTAGAAATTTTCCTCTATCCTCGACTCTTGGGTTAGACTCTTTCTTTTCTAAAGAAGATCTGACCTCTTTTGTGGAAAAATTGGTGGGTGTCAGCTTGCCAACTATGGGTAAAAGGTTTTTGGTGTCTACTTCCTACTCTGTCATTGGATGGGAAGTTGACATCCTTGAAATGTTAATGATAAAGGATATGTATGACCTCAAGTTTTCATTAGTTGGAAAGTTTCTAGCCTATTGGCCAAATATTAAGTAGGTATGTCTTTGGGTTGCTTCAGTTTGGAACCTAAAAGGTAGCATCTCTATCAATGCAATGCCCAAATCTATCTTACTTTTCTCCTTTGTGGTTTATGAAGATATGTTAAAGGTATTTATGGGTGGACCTTGGGCATTTGATGTTGGCTTCAAGAACTTCCTCTCTCTGTGCAAATGGAAATTGGGCTTTGACCCTTCTACAGACCTAGGGGCTACGACTCCTACTTGGGTTCACCTCCCCGGGTTACCCCTTGAGTTTTGGGAGACAAATATCTTGAAAGGGATTTCTAACTCTTTTGGTAGCTCTTAGTGGTTGATAAGATAACAAAAGAAAATTCAAGATTAGTTTATGCGTGTATTTGTGTTAATGTTGTTGATAACATGGTTCTACCAACCTTTGTTCTTCTTAAGTCAAAATTTGGAAACTAGTCGCAATGCCTTGAATATGAAAATGTGAGAAATTCAGTTGTCTTATAGACTCATGTAATGAAAGGAATCCTGAGGAGCCCAAAAAAGTCTTGCAATCCTTTATTGAGCAGGTGCTAAAGGTCTCCAAGGATGTCTCTGTCGTCTGCCCCCTTATTGAAGTCCTTGTTCAAGAGGGAGCTATTCCCCTAGAGAATGATTCTTCTTCTCTTGGCTTTGATGCTACCTCCATTACAACTCTTACTATTTACAAATTTATGGATAGTAAGGAAATCAAGGATGTTGTCCTAGAGGAAGGAATTCCAACCCCAAGATTGCTGAAGGGTTCAAATCCAAAGGAAGACAAGGAAACTCTCAAAGTTAAATTGATTGAAGAGATGTGAAAATCCCATATGGAGGCCAATGTTTGGGTTTAAGAGGAATATGTTCTTGGTGCTAATGAAGGGGATGGGATGGAAGAAGGATAAATTGTGTCTTCAACCCCTACTCTATCCTTGGGGGATTTTTCCATTCTATCTCAAAAGGAGGGTGGAAACCTGAGTGAATCCCTGACCATTTTAGGTTTTCCCCCTCACCCCAATGATAGAGAAGATGAGGAAAAATGGTTACAAGCTCCAAATAAGTCTAAAAATAAAAAGAAGCCAGACGTTGGTGGGGGAAACAAGGTTGGAAGACCTTCCCAAAAAGAATCAAGAAACTAAGATATTGTAAGGGATGTGGTTGCAGGTAAGTAAAGAACCTTGAACTCAATCGCAGGATCAAAGTCAAAAAATCTTGTAGTGTAGGATGTTCTCCTAATGGCCTCTCGGTGTTTTTGTAACTATTTTTTTCTCTTAATAAAGTTTTTTTCTTGGAATATTAAGGGATTCAATAGCCCTTATAAAAAAAATTTGGTCAAAACATGTATTTTGGATAATAAAGTGGTTTTTATTCTTCAAGAAACTAAAATGAAGAAAGATACCTCTGACAAGATGAATTTGAATATTTGGCCTAGTGCAAACTACTATGTTAGTGAGGCTAAAGGATCCTAAGGGGGGTATAGTTACTCTATGTAATCCTTTAAAATTCAAAGGGAGATTTGGTTTTTTTGGAAGGAATATTCTAATGGTATCTTTGGAAGACCTATTTTCTTAGGAGAAATGGAATTCAATCAATATCTATGCCTCCAATTTTAGTAGGGATAGATTTCAACTATGGGATTCTCTAAGTGATGTTATAACAAGAAGATCATATGACTATTAGATGCTGGAAGGAGACTTCAACTCCCGTCTTCTACCCTCTGAAAAGTCAGGAGGTTGGATGACTATACTGATAGTATGATATTGTTGGATGGATTCTTAAATTCTACTGGGCTTTTTGATATTCCTCTACTGGGATCCAAATTCACATGGTCCAATAGAAAACTTAGCAATCAGTTGATTCAAGTGAAGCTGGATACGTTTCTCATCTCTTCTAATTGGAACATCTCCCAATATCTCTCACTCTCTTCTCTCCCTAAATTTGGATTAGACCATAATGCTATTGTGCTAAAAAGAAATGTTGATCACAATAAAGGTTCTTTCCCTTTTAGATTTGAAATAATGTGAATTCTTCATCTTGATTTTGTGACCTTAATCAAAAATTGGTGGGAAAAACCTATAGGAGGTACCCCTATGTTTTTTTTGGTGGAGAAGCTAAAAAGAATGAATTAGAGAGTGAAAGGATGGAATAAAGTTACCTTTTGTAATATCTTTGAAACTAAAAAATCCTTGGGAAATAGCTTAAAGGAAGTGTAGGATAAAGTTGAAGCTAGCCTTGTGAATGATGAGATTTGCATTCATGAATGTGATCTTAGATCTCAATGGTTTAAGGTCAACAAACATGAGGATATTTTCTAGAAGCAAAATTATCATGTCCAGTGGCTTACTGAAGGAGATCGTAACACCAAATTCTTCTAGCAATCCACCATGAAACACAAAAGTAGGAATAGGATAAGAATGCTAAGAAAGAAGATGCCTCCATGGTGACAACTAAAAAATAAATAGTTGAGGAAGTTTTTAACTTCTTTTCCTCCTTCCAAAATTCTCAAGGGGATGTTAATTAGGTGTATGGTGATTTCCTTGAAGTGATTCCTAAAGTTACAATTGAACAAGACCTTAAGATTATGAGTAATTCTATTTCTATGGAGGAAGTCAAATAGGTTGTTTTCTCCTTTGGGGCTTACAAAGCCCCAGGACCCGATGGGTTCCCTCCTACCTTTTTCAGACTTATTGGGATATTGTTAAAATTGACTTATTTAATGCAGCTAGAGATTTCTTTAGATCAGGGAGGTACTTAAATCAATCGAATGATACCTTTATTTCCATTATCTTGAAGGAAGAAAAATCCCCTTCTGTTGAGGACTTTAGACCCATTAGCCTCTATAACATTTTCTATAAAAATTTCTCAAAGTTACTTGTGTTCAAACTAAAAGTTGTGTTAAGAAAAATGATTGCCCCAAATCAGAAAGGATTTTTCCAAGGAAGAAATATTTTAGATGTTGTTATTACTACCCATGAAATCCTTCAATCAATGGATCTTAGTAAAAACCCAGGGATGGCCTTGAAAAATGATATTTCTAAGGATTATGATAGATTTTACTGGCTATTTTTCTTTACTATTCTAAGGAAATTTGGGTTTGAGGGTAAATTCTTAAGTTGCTCATTTCTTTTGTTACCGCCCCTATGTGTTCGGTTCTTGTTAATGGTGTCCCCCAAGGTTTCTTCTCATGTGGCCATGGTCTAAGACAAGGAGACTCCCTCTCCTTGTATCTATTTATAATTGTTGTTGAGGTCCTTGGAAGGAACATCTAAAAGCTAATTGAATATAAATTCCGTAGAGGAGTTAAAGTTTTTGAAAAGGAAAAAACAGGTTTTATAGGGACCTAAAACCGCAGAGTTTAAACAACAAAAGATAACAAAATAAGTCCAAACAAACAAACGGCTATCCCAAAAAGGAAATGACAGCACAAAGAGACAACAGGGCCCAAAAAAGGACCGCCCAAAAAACCAGAAACAAACACCATCGCACTACTCCAAGGTGTTCAATAAATCCTCAACCTCCTTTTCAACATCCTTCATATCTTATAACCCCTGCTTGAGGATTTGAGCCGTATGTGATGAAGTCGGGGTATTCCTCTTAGTGTTAGCCCGGGTACGAGTCAAAATCCCTTCACCAGCAGATCTGCAGCCTCCTCTGTCCACATCCAAATCCATGACCAGCAAACCCTTTTGGGTTTTTTCGAGCTTTTCCACCATTGCATTGATGATAAAGGTGTTATGCCTGGAAATTTTGTGATTGTTTGCCACAGTGGCCCTAATATTTTGGCCTATCTTGGACATACTGTACTCGATACTAGTCAATCTTTCCTCCTGTGATTGCAGAGGAGTTAAAGTTGCTTTGTCACTCCTGCCTAACTCTCACCAATAGTTTGTTGATGAGACTATCCTGTTTGGTGAAGCCTCTATTGGGGAAACTAGAGAATCAAAATCTATTTTAAATGACTATGGTTCTATCTTTGGTTAGTATATTAATTATGATAAAATCAAGATATACTTCTCCAATGCTAAACAATTAGTGAAGGAAAGATTGGTGATGGTCTTGGGTTGTTAGGAAGCTACTCTACTTGTGGTTTACCTTGGACTACCTCTAATCTCAATAAATTTGGATAATAATTATTAGAATCATCCAATTGAAAGAGTCCAAAAGACGCTGACAAGGTGGAAAGGTAAACTTCTAAGCTTAGATGGGAAGATACAATTGCTAAAAGATTCTTTACAAAATATCCCATTTTACTATTTGTCTCTCTTTAAAATCTCATCCTTCATTGGGGGAAAAATATAATAGACTCAAAGAAGATTCGTGTGGTCTGGAATAGAAGAGAAAAATAGAATGGTGTTGGTATGTTGGGAGAAAGTTTGTACTCCTAAAAATATTGGAGGTTTGGGGATAAGGAGAATAATTTTTTTTAACAAATCCCTTACTACTAAGATGGGATGGAATCTCTTGGAAGGGTGTAAGGACCGGGTTAAGATTTTCCAAGCTAAATATCTAAAAAATAAAGACCTGGGCTATTTCCTCTTTGCCATTGATCTACCTCATAGGCCATTTTTTTGGAACCATCTTATTAAAAAAAGAGTGCTGAAATTGGGTGTGAGAAAGAGGATATGCAATAGGAAAGACACTGGTTTTTGGAAAGACCCTTGGTTTGTGGATTCCCCTCTTTCTTCCTTAGAAGGATTCAACCACTTAAAAAAAATATTGACAAGAATATGTGGTAAAAAGGTGGAAGACTACATCAATTGGGAGACTGATGAACATAAATGGAAGGAATTTAACAAGCTGCTTAGGAGTGCAAAATTGAGAGGTCAGAGATAGATTAATTGGGAGTTGATTCTACAAAGGTTACACAACCTCATTGGGGAGGTGACTTGATTCTCTAATGAAAGGAAAGATGAATGGTTGTGGAAGGGGAAATCTTCTGGATACTTCTTAGTCAAAAATGCTTATAAGGAACTGGAGAAACCTCTCACCGACTATAGAGACCTTCATTGGGATAGGTTGTGCATAAAAAACCTTACTTTGAAAGTCAACTATTTTTGGTGGGCTGCATCACATGGTAGAATCCTAACTATTGATAACGTTCTGGGGAGAGTATTTCAACTTGTCAATAGATGTATCCTCTATACTTGCAGGAAGAAGAGTATGTAATGCACATATTCTTCCATTTTTTAGTACTCTAGAGAAGTGTGATCATTCTTCCTCCCGTTGTTGCTCATGGATTGGGTGTTTCCCCCTACTATGAAGAGATTTGTTGAATTTTGGTCCAACTATCCTTTTTCCAAAAAGGTTATAATGGATCTCTAGAATCAAGCCCCCCCCTTCATAACTTGGAATATTTGGAAGGAAAAAAATAATAGGATTTTCAGGGAGGTAGAGAGAAGCAACTATGAGGTTTGCATGATCATAAAGGCCCAAATATAGAAAATATGAAAGTTGGAGGATACAACTACTCAAAATTTTGGCCAATCTATAAAGAATTAAGAATCAAGTAGATATGGGGAATAAAAAAGGTCTTTACTAATGGGTATGTGCAAGATCATCATGGAAAAAACAAGCCCTCAAGTGGCAAAAAATTAAGAAAAATCAGAATTTGAAAACTCGACGTTAAAATTTGAATAAGTTATCTATATTATTTCAAAAATATGTAAGAATAGAATCTGTAGAAAATTGAATGTAGTTTCTAAACTACTAGGTTTGTTTAAAAAACAAAAAATCTATTTGGTGAAAATTTGAAATTTCAATGCAGTGTTACTTAAATTTCAGGGAAAAAATAAGAAGTAGGTGTCTATTTGACCACCCTAACCATAATAAAATGATAATATTTTAGATATAAGTAGAGGACTCATGCCCCGATGTGAAGCATATTTTTTGTAATTTTTTTCCATGTAAATAATTAATTATGAATTTTTTATTACAACTTTTTAAAATCTATAAAAACTTGTATGTTTGACAACCTTAACTTGGTCAAAACTTCATGAAATTCATTTTTTCTTTTTTTAATCCTATAGTATGCAAAGAATAGAATTTGGCGCATGTTTTGGATTCAAAAAATATGATACCGTTTGAAAGCTATAGATTTTTTTCAATCAACTTATCAATCATGACTTTAGTCATAATTTGAATAGAAAATGAATAATAATTACTTATTAAATTCAAAGTAAAACATAATTTATATCATTGGAAAGCTGAGAATCTCTTTTAAAAACCCTTTTCGTTTCATCAATTTTGGGTAAAAAAATAGTCATCAGCCACATACCCATCATATTGCAACTTTTTGGCCCATCATGATCCTACACATACCCTAATCTCAATTGGTCCATGCTTTTGGCTAGGAAGCTTACTATTTGGGTCCCTTCTAAAATGGAATGAATTAAATGCAACTTTGATGGGTGCTCAAAAGGAAATCCTGATATTGCTGGGGTGAGAGGACCGCTAAGAAACCATATGGGTGATTGCATTATGAGCTATAGTATAAAACTAGGTGTTTGTAACAATAATGAAGTAGAGGCTATGGCTGTTTGGGGTGGAAGAAAGACACTAATAAACTATGACTTTAAGAAGGTAATTTTGGAAGGAGACTCCAAATTAATTATGGACATCTTGAATGGTGGTGCTACAACCCCTTAGGAATTAAAAGATGTCATTGGCAATTGCAAGTTCCTAATGAAATTCTTCACTCATTGTCATATACAACATGTGTTTAGGGAAGGCAATCTCTCTACTGACTATGCATCCAATGAGCCACTCATGTGTAATAGGTGGACCTAATGGGAGTACAACCAATTGCCTTTTTCATTGAAAGACAAAGTGCTAAAAGACAAATATGATAATGTACATATAATCTATAATGTTGAGAAAAGGGATCGACATAGGAGGATTATTAAATCTTGTGTCATAAAGGGCTCTCATTATAATCATGATAATTTTGGTACAAGTACCTAAGTATGAAGATATCCTTAGGTGAGAAAGAAAATTATTATTTCATTCCCGAAAATATAATGTATCACATGGCTAATATCAAAGCAAAGGCTAGTGTCAACTATAAGAGTAACGACGTGCCTAATGTCAAATCTAACCTCCAAATTGAAGATCAGTTTGCTACGAATAATCAAGAATAATTTATTATTTGTAATGATAATAATGAAATTTTTACTCAGGGAAATGGGATAATGACCATATCTTTAAGAAAGTTCTCAAACCTCATTTCAGAAAGAGATTATTTTCAAAACACAAGCAATAGTGTGCTTTGCAAATTTAGAAGGCTACCAGGGTGTTGTGGTGTTATGAGGAAAGGTTTGTAGAGGATTAATCCTAAAAGCTTACAGTGCTCTAAAATGGGTGGGCCTAGAAAGTGAACTGAACCCTCGAATTTCCAAGCTCTAAGGAAAAATGTTGTTCTTTGGAGGCTGTTCAGTAGAGCGGGAATGGTTCCTTTTTTAAATCCATGAAAGGGTATAATGAGAATATCATGGAAAAATTCACCAAATCATGGAGAAAGGGGAAAGTAGCCATAGGGGCTATTAGATTTGAGTTGAAAAATTAGTTCATAGCGAAGGTGATGAGCCTAAAAAATCAAGGAATTAAGGTTGTAAAGAAGAGCGAAGCTGATTACAAGATGTTTGTTGATAATTTCCTACATGATGGTGAGAATCTCACTTTGTTTCAAAATGGATATGCACAACTCAAAATCCCATCACCCTATGCTTTGGTTAGTATGTTTGTGATGAGATATTTTACTCTTGAAGGTAGATATATGAGTGTACATGCATATCACTTTCCTCTGTTGAATCACATCTATCACAATGAACATATAAATTTTCCTTTTTATCTTCTCTCCTCTCTCTAATAAAACATAGAAAATGGTGTGAACCCTCCCTTGCACTAAGACCTTATGCTCGCTCTTTATAAACATTCCCTAGCTCTAAATCCCCATGGTAATCCTTTGGTAGCTAGATAGGATATTCAAGATCAACATGTTGGGAAAAATGTTCAACCCCTTGCACTGGCTAACCCCATTCAGAAGCCTAACCATAGGCCCCACCCCAAATTGTTGAACGTGATGAGAATCACATTGTTAAAGTATCTTCCTCTACTGCTAAACATATCACTCCCTCTACCCCAATGGGTAAGAAGACTCTTGCTAAAAATCCCCTTGAGCTTGAACTGGTAAAAGCTATTCTTAAGAAGTGCAAGAATTCTTCGCTTCTCTTAGAACCTCCTAAGTCCAAGAAACTGAAGAAAGAATTGGAAAACAAAAATGTGGTTATCACTATACAAGAAGAAAAAGATGGATTTCAAATGGAGGACCTAGAGGAAGGGAAGCTGAGTCTAGACAGTGGAGACAAAAGATCTACTCACCTTGTAAAGATTGCTTCCCAAGATAAAAAAGGGTAAACAAAAATCCATATTTCAAGAGGAGGAGGAGTTGGAAGTTGAAGATTTTGACGCTCAAGTTGATGAAGATAGTGAGGGCATGAAATTTGAAGAGACAAAGTTTACGATATGGGAGAGGAAGAAATGGAGGAAGAAAAAGAAGACAATGAGGAGGAAGATGTTGAAGAAGAGCCAAGGAATGAAATATTGAAATCTTTTGAAACTATGAACAATGCTAAAGATACTAACACTATTGATGATTCTAACACTGAATTTCTTAAAATTAGGTTGAATTACATGTAGGTCCAGATGGATGATTTGGAGAAAGACATTATTACTCTGATGAGAGTAACCAATGGTCTCATGCGTAGGGCTATGGTTGGTGCTATCTTGGGCCAAGCCAAGATTAGAAAACTGCTTAAGAAGATGGGAAAGATCGATGAAATGATGGAATGGATTGAAGATGAGGGACTTGATTGGAGGGAGTATGTCTCCCAAATTGGAGAGTACTAGGACCTGATTGCTAAAGCCAAGTAATGGCTCTCTTTCTTTCTTCTAGTTATGGGTACTTTGAATTTTTTCATAATCTATTTTACTATATCAAACTACTATTTTAATATGGCTTTGTTATGGTTGAGAACCTACCAGACTCTAGTGGACCTTATTAATGGTCTTCGTAGTATTAGCTGCTTTAGTAGTAGTACTTTGTTTTTGATTAAGTATATATCTGTTCTATGGTTATAGTTTTTGATAATCAACCTATGTGCCACCATAGTTTTTGTTGATTCTTGTTGTTGGTTGGTGTTGTTCTCCTAGCTTGTTTCCTTTTTTGAGTTTTTGGCTTTGTAACCATGGGATCAGGGCCCTTCCCTACTTAATTAATAAAAAAACAACAATACTAATAAATATAATTTAAATAATATTTATTATTATTAATAATAATATATAATTTTAATTATTGGGTTCATCCCATAGTGTGATTGTTAAGTGGTGGAATTATTAAATATATGGAGAGTGGAAATTGGTCAATTAAAGGAACATGCTAAACTTTGACTACTTAAGTGGCACACATGAGACTTGCTTAACTTATTCCTTTTGCTAACCATTCTTTTGTTGTCTTAAATAATCATCATTATAGTTAGAAACCAATATTTTAAATGATATTTAATCATATTAAATAATTGGATCACATAAAATGTTGTTATAAATGTTAATTTTTAATTAATATTATTTAATAATTTTTTGTGTGTTAGATATAGTAGAAACACTTACAATTTATACATCTTTTTAAAGTTTGTACCATCCATTAACAATGTTGGACTATCAATTTAGCAAAAGTCTATCTAATACTAGTGCTAACTTAGCATTAGTATACATCTGGCATCCTATACAAAAGCCTATCTAGCATAGTACATATATTGAAACTATCATATTTAGATTCATGTACAAAAGGATTCACATATCATTACAATTACATGTCTTCTCATAGGAGATTTTTTTCTCATTGAACTTATCCCAATTTTCCCATTCTAAGGGAGGATCTGATAGGTCAGTATTAGATATAAGAACTTCAACTATTGAGCATTCACCTTCATTTATGAAGAATCTAGGTCCTCTATGTTTGCTAACCACCTTTTTTCTTTAGTTTTATTGTTGAATTCCTTCTAAAATTCGTTAAGGGATTTTAAGAAGGTGTCTATTCTAGGTTGACCAATCTTCCATGTGTGCCCATAACTGACCTCACTCATATTAAGCCTTATTGTGCCATCTTTCAGTAGTTTCAAGAATTTGCACTTTGATATTTATAAAGTGATACTAACTTGCAAGGAAACATTGCAATAAATGAGTCTTTTTGTTGACTTAGTAAGTACCCTTCTAATCCCATTAAATTTATCCTCATTTCTCACCTTCCAAATCATCCATAAGGTTTCAATTGAAAAAAAAATCCAAAATAAATTCAAATCTTTATCTAACTTGATATCAATCCATATTATACTTTTTTTGTTAGCATCATCGCATTCATTCCGTATTTTTATCTTTTCATAAAATAATTTCCAAATTTCTTTTGCATAAAAGAAATTAAAAAATATATGCTTAATTCTTTCAAGAACTCTACAGATGTTACAATATCATATGAATTAATTTTTCAATGTAATCTATTTAGCAAAAGCAACCATTTAAATCAATCCTTTTTAGGTTATAAATCACTTGACTAGTTCAATTTGAAGATCTTTTGGCATTTTTTTTCAAAAAGGTTGGTGTTCCAACATTTATTAACATGTTTAATAATAGAATTATAATTAGACAAGGAGTTGTAAATTATTTTGGGTTTAATACTTGCTAAGGGAATTCCACTATGTCACTTGAAATCTTTGAATTGACATTCATCATGCTTACAATCTATTGGGAAGTTCAAATCCTTACAAGCATCTTTTAAAATTTATATATCCTTGAGTATATAGAAGGTAAATCAAATTCATATCTCAAGGAATCCCAATCCTTTAGCATCTGCTTATCTAGGAAATTGTTAAAGCTCTTGATGCCTTTTAGGGCCTAGTTTTTGGCTAAGTATCCTTGTAGTAGAGCTAGCTTGGGTTCCCCTTATGTTCAAGATTCCACCAATTCAAATTATTAGTGAAAATTAGATTATTATTATTGAAGAATTGGAAATTTATGATAATTTATTAGTGATAAGTATTAAATATTTTTTTAAAGGAAAAGGGTTGATAGGAGGTTTGTTTTTGGATAAATTGCTTAAACAATGCCAAGGTTGTCAAGAGATTTATGAAGCAATGAAAATGGGTCTTCAATTTAACAATGATCAAATTTTTCTGAAGGCATTGAGGAAGAATTCTAATTGTTTCTGTGTTGGGATGGAAATAGCCATAAAAAAACAAGTATTTTGCAATTTCCTTTCTAAAATCTCATGCTTGTGTGCTCTTTGAAAAAAACCCTAATATGGGGAAGGTGCAAGTTGCTTCTCAAGAAAATGTCGTTGTTGGAGGAAAGTTGCTGCTAGAGAAAGAATTGAGGAAAAGAACCTTGGTGGATTTGGCATCAATAAAAGTGAAAGGAGTGGTTGTTGTTTAAGAAGGCCAAATGAAGAAATTTTTTGGGAGGAAGAGAACCCAGGTGCTAGAAATTTGTGACTTAGAGGAAAGCCAAGGAGAAAAAAACCCAGTTGATATGGAAGAATGATTGCTTCAAATGGATATTTTGGTCAAATTTTGTTAAGCTTAATGTTCATAGTTATCTATAGTTTAATCAAATGGGGTTTTTCTGTAATCAGGAATGTAGTATCTCTATTTGTTTGATACAGGGTTATAGTTAGAATGCTCAATGTATGGGAATATTCAGGGGATGGGTCTTTAGTACTTTGAAATGATATGTAATTAATGTTACTAGTATGGCTATGACAAATAGTTATTGATGGAGATTGTATGACCAAAGTTTTAAAATGCATTGCCAGTCACAGGTGGAAATCAAACTTATTTTTGTAATCTCATTTTATATCTTAATATATATGTGTGTGTGTGTGTATATGTGTGTGTGTATGTGTATATATATACATTTATACAAATATACACAGACACAGACACACACAGATATATATATATATATATAGATATATATACACATATATATGTATGCATATACCCCCATGGTACCGGAGGGCGTGTCGAGCCAGCGTCGCTGGTCATGTTAAAAAGTTTACTAGGCGCACTGCAGTTTATATGGGGTTGTGCTACCCGATTCCTACAGTCTAAATATATATATATACACAGGCACTCTGCCTCTTGACCTAAAAACAACGTATTAAATATATAGTATATTTAATCATATACTATATTATTAAACTTAAAACATTAATATTAATAATAATTATTAATTATTATTATATAATTATTATACTAATTATATAGTATTTTTCATGCCCAACACTTTACAACCAAAACATAGCTAAGGAGATGACCCAAATTTCAAAAATAGACCACATACACTTGACTAACTCACAAAAGTTTGTTTCCAATGCACACATATTAAGAATAATTACAAATTAGTTATAGAAAGACAAGACCTAAGGGCCAAACCTATTCCTTAGGGGCTCATCTTTGATGGCCTTGCCTAAGTAACAAATAAAGACTTTATAGTTTGAAAAATTGAAACATAACCAACACAAGCTTTGTCAATAGGAGGGTACATCTTCTAGGTTCAACTCACATTTGATATTTCTACACCTTGATGAGTACATATAACGAGCCATTCTAAATTTAGTAAAAAAAATAACTATATTTAGGAATCAAACTAATCACCACTAGACACAACTATAGGTTTTCTCAATAAATTATCAACAATCAATAGACAACCCAACTCTCCTTGTAATTTCATTTGAGCACAATAATACATGTGGATGCAAATTATGTAAAAGAGATATACAACACTATAGCACATACAACCTCCAGAAAAGATAAAATATGTTAAGGTTGAATTGACATCCTTTATGTGACAAGATCTATTAATAGAATTGTAGGGTAAAAAATGAAGAGACAAAAGTCTACAACTATTCCAATATACATAATAATTAATTATTCCCTTTTAGAAACTATAATTTATCTATTTAGAACCAAGGGTTTAATTTACAAAATACGATCAGAGAATTACCATTGTCAAATGATCTAGTGTACATCTATCATACAAAGATTAATCAAAATTTATTCTAGAGTTCTACCTTCTAATAATTATGCATTGCCTCAATTATCATTGAATCTAACTCAATGTATAAACACCTATAATCTTAACATAATTATTTAAGTTCTTTTCCCAAAAAATCTATTCAAAAGTCATATATAACTACAAGATCAAAAGATTGAATAACAACCAATAATTTTATAATAGGTTTGCACAAAAAATATTCACTCTTTACTCTCTTATATTCTAATCTAAAATTTCCAACTCAAGGAAGACTATAAGATGACAATATCCTTGCACTATATCATATATGTAAATAATCCTAAAAGATTGTCATTTTACTAAAATGAATATTCTTCTATAAATATTCAAGTGAGTTTAATTCACTAAATTTAAAATCAATTAAAAAACTAAAAATTGTATGGCCAAAATCCAAATCCATTGCACCATAGAAAATAGAACTATACTATTTAGTCACACTTCTGACCCGAGTATAGAAATTTTTTATGAAGGATTGAAATCAAAGCTGATATTTTTTCCTTGATAATTTTAAGGATAAATATGTGGAATCACATAACCTCATTTAGTTGGTTGCAATGGCTAAGGATTATGAATAATTTAGGAGAAATAATTTTAGATTGGAATTATAGAAGAAACCAACTTGTAAATTTCAAAGGGGTTATTATTTCAAAAATATATGCAATTATCATATTTCCTAACATTATTTTGATGTTTACTTTAATTTCTATTAGCCTCATATTTTAACATAGTGGAGTACATAATAAGTCGAAGGCATTTTTTAAATGTAAGAATAGGTCAGAAATAAAATATTGAAAGTACATACTCTTAATTGGAAATTATCAAATAAATTTGAATGCCTAAAGTATACTTTCTATTTTCTGACAATAAGCTCAAGAACCTTAATCATTTAGGATTAGTTATATCTTCTAGTCTATTTTCAACCAATGAATAAGAGGAAAAATATGTTTATATAGATCATGACAAGATTGTGAGTATAAATAATTAGGGCAGTTTATCATGGATGTAAAAAAAATTACAAGAATATGTGATTGAATCATATCCCATCGAAGGTAATGGTATATGATGCCCTTATAACCATTATTTTCTATTATATTTCTAGTAATAGTAACCTTAATAAGGTTAGTATTTATGGTATAAAGACATGACATAAAATACACTTGACAAACACCACTAAAATGTATTAAAAAAACATGATATTTTGATGGATGATCCACTAATAATTGTAACAAGTATATATATAATACTTCAAAAGAAGTGAGGCTTCATTTTTAGCATTCATAACTTTCTTATATAGCCAATAACCTTAAGGAGAATGCTAAGTCTCAATCTTGAGTGTAAGGATTAGTGTAATTTACACTAAGTTGTTTGATATGGATGTAGAGGCTATTTGCTAGTTATTTAAGCCATACAAGTATACAAATATTTACTCTTAAATGTTTTGTGAAGGATTCTTCAAAAAGATCATCATCCAAGAGTAATGAAATAAAAAATGTGAGTTGTGTAAACTAATCAATAGAATTTTTAAGAAAACATAATACAACTAAATCTTAATGATACTTTTACTGATGGATTAGTATGGGCTGACTACACTTGATCCATGAGGATACAAAGCATATTCAAGCCACTAAATGTCAATCCAATAAGATCAATCAACAAAACTAAACTAGGAATCCATTAAAACTTAGCATATTAAACAACAAAAGCTTTAGAAATACCTATTCTAATCCATTGAAACTTATCCTATTGGGGGAGTGGTGTCGCATTGATGTGGAATGGCAACCATTTCCCAATCCCATGGATAAATGAACCTGTTCCAATCGATTTTATTGAAGAGAATCAATGAAAACAATAGAAGATGTGTGATGAAACATGATTTAAAGCTAAATGAACATGATACAAGCTATTTTAACATGATTTATGCTAAGATGATCAAGATGTGTCAATACAAAGCTAATCTAAATGGATTTTAAACCAAAAATATTGAAACACTATTTAACAAATAAGCTAAGTGTATGCGTTTGTGTTACCATGCAAGCCATTAATGGAAGTTAAGCTAGTATGCAAGTAAAGCTGAAATGATGTAAAATTTGAGTGAAAGTGAGAGTGATTTTAATAGCATAAGTTTGATGTTAAAAGATGGATCCTTATTAAATAGATGGAAGCCCTATTTATAGAATAGGAAAAATGAAATTGATGGTCAAGATTGAAAGAATTAGTCAATAGTCAATAATGGATGAAGGGTGAGCACATGGATCAAATATTCTCATCAATGGATGAGAATAAATGTTCACATGGATTAAGGAAAGATCAAAGGATAAGAATAATTCAAACAAATAAACTTTGTAACAACTTTGAAAGCTTGTTACAAAGTTTGTTTGAAAGAATATTTTATTTGTTGCGGCAAAATAGGAGTATTCCTTTGGAATATTCCCTATGCAAGTGGATGGGAGGTAAATTAGGAAATTTATTAATTAAAACAAAATTTTAATTTGCAAGATGAAGAATGTGAGGATATTCCTTAAATTATTGATTTATTTAATGAAAAAGGGATTTGAAGATTTCATTAAATAATTAGGATTTTTTAATCAAAGAGTGAGTAGAGAATGAATTTGGATGAATTTAATTAAATAATTTAGAGATTACTTAATCAAATAGGAGGTTTAATGTTAACATGATGAATTAATCAAATAATGTGAGTTATTCAATTAATAGGAGACTTAGGTGAATTTAATAAAATAATTGATATTATTCAATCAAATAGAGGAATTATGATGAAATTGAAAGAGATGATGTTAGTTAGGCAATGTGATCCATTGAGATATTTTTAAGTGTCTACATTTTTCCCCTCTTTGAAGTAATGTACTCATTGCATTGGTTCAAGACTGATGCTAATTTTGATGCTGATGACGATGCAAAAATGGATATAAATGATCCTTTTGAGATGTTGATAGCCAAGCTAAAGTTGATTGATCTTATTGATTGATTGATAACATTATTGAGGATTCACAACAATGCAAGGATAGTGTTTTCAAGATATGAACAAAACAAGAATTGATAGGGAAAGATATCCCAATGATGAATGATTTGATAAATTGATCAAGATTTGCTAGCAAGGCTAGGAAAAAAATTCATTAGATGATTTGATATCGATATGATCAAAAGATGGTTGGTTTCCTCCTCAAGAGATTGATCAAAGAATAAGGTGTTCCGATCGGGCTCATGATAGGTGAAAATAAAACTTATGCTTGAGATGCTTGAGATTTAAGGTTGCTTTTGAATCAAAGAGCTACAATTTTTTAGATTGTTGATTTGAAGATGATAAAGATGCCCCATTATGCCTTAGTGGAACATGGATTGTTGGTGAAGAGGATGAAACATAGTTCCTAGAAAGCTTAGATGCTAATGTAGAAAGATTACATGATGTATAGATAGTCATCGATTATGGGTAGCCTCTTGTATATTTTGATGTAGATCACATAGATTTGATGCTTGGATAGCAATGTTAGTAAAGATAGAAGAATAAGAAGATAATATGGATAGAAGTAGAAGAATGAAATAGATTGACCATTAATTTTGATGATAAAGTCCAACAAGTCCATGATCCACCAATACTTTATTAGAGATGGTGACGAGAGATGCATTATTATTTTCTCATATCTTGGGATTGTGATTTTTTGTCATCCCTTATTTTTGATATAAAATGTAGAAATGATGCATCAATGTATTGTTAAGGGTATGTGCATGATCATCATGGAAAAAATAGGCCCTTAAGTGGCAAAAAATTCAAAAAAATCCGTGTTAGGCAACTTGACGTAAAAATTTGAATAAGTTATCTATATTATTTCAAAAATATGTAAGAATAGAATCTATAGAAAATTGAATTTAGTTTCTAAGATACTAGGTTTATTTAAAAATAAATAAAATCTATTTGTTGAAATTTTGAAATTTTAATGCAGTAGTACTTAAATTTCAGGGAAAAAATAAGTAGGTGTTTGTCTGACCACCCTAACCATAATAAAATGATAATATTTTTGTATAAGATTTTATATATAAGTAGAGGACTCATGTTCGAATGTGATGCATATTTTTTTATAATTTTTTCCAAGGAATAATTAATTATGAATTTTTTATTACAACTTTTAAAAAATATAAAAATCGTAGGTTTGACCACCTTAACTTGGTCAAAAATTCATGAAATTTATTTTTTATTTTTTTAATCCTATAGTATGTGAAGCATATAATGTGACACATGTTTCAGATTCAAAAATGTGATACCGTTTGAAAGTTATAGATATTTTTCAATCAACCTATCGATCAGGACTTTAGTCATAATTCTAATAGAAAATAAATAATAATTATTTATTAAATTCAAATTAAAGCATAATTTATATTAGTGGAAAGCTGAGAATCTCCTCTAAAAACCCTTTTCATTTCATCAATTTTGGGTAAAAAAAATTCATCAGCCACATGCCCTACAAATACCCATAATATTGCTACTTTTTGGCCCATCATGATCCTACACATACCCATAATTGGGATGACATTATATCTAGTGTAATGGGATTTGACTTTGCAAACAAATAGGATAGTTCTTTTTCACATCTTGACATATGAAAACCTTTTCAAAATGTAGTTTAGTAGTTCAAAATATCTTGGACCAAAGCATATACAATAGTTAACAATCTAATCCAAACGACCTCCCTACACACAACTAACCAAGTATGCGCCAAGATTATTTTACAATAATACCCACAAGCACAAAAAGAAAAAGAAAATGATCGATGCCTCATTACTTTCTCTCTAAATCATTTAGAAATCATTGAGATGTCATCAAAATGGGTCATTTTCAAGATAAATCATAAGAAAAGGTCAAAGATAAACAACCAGTGTTATCGATATCTCTTGCTAGTTTATTTTAGATAAGTTGATTTATGATATTGATGTCCATTGCATGAAGGATACATCCTAGGACATGTTATCAAATGGTATGATTAAGATGAGGTGTGTGATAAGCCTTTGATACAAACTCCACTGACTTGTTCACCTATGATCTAGACTTTAGATTTTGACACTTAGGCTCTCACTTTACGACTTGTGGTACTTGTTTTCTATTTGTTTTTCCAAAGGTTGAAGGTGATGTTTTGATTTATTATGGGTGAAGGTTATTGTGGGTGAAAGAAAAATGGGATGAATTTTTTTGGATTTTTTAGAATATTTCAATGTTTTTGATGTTTTGAAAATGTTGAGGCTGTTTTTGATCTTTTTGAAAGTTTATGTGGATGTTTTGGTTTTTCATTATTTTAGGTTGTTTTGGGTTTTCTCTAAGATATTTGATGTTGTTTATGTTTTTTTAATGTTTTATGAATTTTTTTGTGTTTTATATTATCACAATGTTTTGGGATTTTTCAATATTTGGATGTTTAGGGGTTTTTTGAGATTTTACAAATGTTTAAGGTTTTATTGATATTTGAATGTTTAGGGATTTTTTGAGATTTCTGAATGTTTTTTTATTTTTCAAGTTTTTCGACCAAGAACCTAACCTAAAAGACCCATCCTAGGGGCCTTAGGGGCTGATCAATGATAATCCTTTCCTATATTATACACGTAGAGACCACATAGTTCAACTGACTTAACTTATTGACGATGCGATATTGACAGTTGATTGAATGTCAGTTTATTATGACAAACTCCTAAAGAATGACCTAGGGTGTCTCAAGGGCACATCAATGATGGCCTTTCCTACACTCAAGCTTAGAGACTTGTAGTTCGACATGGTACTAATTTTGGATTTTCAATGTTTGACCTTTTTAGGGTTTTTGATTTGTTTTGGATTTTTTGGATTTTGACTTTACAATTTTTGAATGTTTTTGGATTTCAGCTCTACAGGATTTTGCAAGTGTTTTTGGATTTTTGGCTATAAAATATTTTGATGTTTTTGGATTTTTTGATGAACCTTTAATGAATTTTTTGGGGATTTTTGATGATATTTTAAGGTAAACGATACCTAGATCATGATGTCAATGCCACGTTGCAAGAGAAAAGACATAGAACAAGAGTTATTTGGAAAGAAGAGTTCAATAACCTTCCCCCAGTGTCTATCAATGCTTGATAATGTAATGGATAGCCAAGATAGATAATGTATATGCAAATATCTTGACAGATTTTTCTCATGCTAGATATGGGTGATGGGACTTCATGGGGTGAAATGGTAAAGAGCCTATCAAGAGTTTTCCATGAGTAGAGTTGAAGTATACTCTGAATCTTTTTCAAGATCAAGATAAACTAGAATATCTAGATAAATTTGGATTGGATGGATGGAGGGAACATTGGATTTATCATGATAAGGATGAGGTGCTTCTGTTTGAGAAGGATCATATAGACACTCGATTCTACTCATGATGCTTGTTTGCCAAGTTTTCATCATAGTACTTTCCCAAAGTGCCATTGTACTGGTTTTCACTAGAGGATGATTTTTATCTTTATTGTTTTCAATCCTTTTTCTCATTTTTTGGAATTTTATCATTTTTTGATTTTTTTAATTTTTAATTTTTTGGAAATGTTACCCTCATGTTGAACTGCTTCATGGTACTGATGTAGAGGTCACTATCATAACATGCCAATGATATCTTGCTTGAAGAATCTTCTTTGCTAAGATACGAGAACTAGAATTCAACTTTGAAGAACTCTAATTTGTCTTGTCGGTACTGGAATTAGCCTTGTCTATGTGTGCACATCGCGATAGAGTGCCTTCAAAATCCCTATCATAAAGATTGGTCACCAATAGACGGTCAATGTGAGAATTGGATATTGTGAATGGAGTGTATGGTGTCATGCATGAAAGAATATGAGATGGATTGGCTAATGGTTTGGAACCTTTGAATCTCCAAACATGGGAAGATGAACAATGATGGGTGGGAACAAAGTTTTTCATGGAATTAGGATGAACCACTGGATATACTTTTTTCCTTGCTTGAGAAGCTTTCTTTTGTGTTTGAGGACTCTTTTGATGGATACACTTACCTTTTTGATTTTTCCCCATAGTTTCTTTGACTAATGGAGTTTTAGATGGATGATTTTCTTTATTTTCGTTTGGTATTCATTTGTATTTGCTTTGTCTTTTTTGCTTTACTACTTCATTTTCTTTGATGATCTTCTGTTTACTTTGATAGGAATCTTTCTTTTTACATTGGTACTGATTTTCATAGGAGATGATGGATGAATGCCAATTCATGATACAAATAGTTGCAGTGTTGACTATATTTTCATCATAAGGATTCTTCATGCCCCATATGTTGATATTTGCTATAGATAGGATTTCCCCAAGTGTTGTGAAGGTATGATCAATACGAGATCCTTTTCCCTAATAATCTATCGTTTGATCCATACCGACTGAATATGACTTGGAATGAACACATGATATTGCTATGGGTTCTTGTTGTTCAAGAATATGAACTATTTACTCTGATTCTAGATGACATTTTTATTTGTTGATACTGCTTCAAAATATGTTGATGCTGACTCAAAATATGTTGATGATGCAAAATCATTGTAGGAATCAAGAATCTCGATGGTTTCTTGCTCTTGTGAAGAAATATCAAGAGTAGGAGACTCTTGTTTTGGATTAAGAATTTCTATGTGTCCATAAAAAGGAATCAATAGTGATATTGGGGATATATTTGGAGTTTAAAATGGTTTGGAAGATGTCCCTCAGCTCTTGGTGAAACTCTAGGGATAGGGGTTCTTGATCTTGACTCAATTCAGAGTAAATTTTATTATCCTCAAGAGCCTCCTCTTGACATGATACTTCGGTGTATGATATATCATCAGCAAAAGACTCTTTGCAATAGTTTGTGGTGTAGGAGCACCATTGAATAAGTTTTGTCAATCCATGAAGATAACGTGTAGGCTTTAGGAGTTTTGAGAACTTTTTCTAAATAAGGTCTTGGGATAATTTTTATGATGTAATTAGCTATTTTTGTGTCATGATTAGGTGTCTAGTCATTTTGGTTTTCAAATTGTGGAAGGAGTTGAAAATTTGCAAAATTGTGCAAAATTGTGCAAAATTGTAAAATGGGAAATGTTGCAAAAAGGAAAAACTAGAATACCAATGGTTATATATTTTGAAATATTAGTTTGTGGAAGTTGTGGCGGTCGTGTTTTTTTGGAAAATAGCTTAAAATCATGAAGAACTTGTTGGGATAAGTTGTTGAAGCATTGTAGAAGATTGAAACAATAAAGAATTCTAATTTTTCACTCCATATTCTATATTTTCTATAGTTTGTTGGGACTATACAGCCCGTACAACATCTCCTTGACTAATTTTGTTTTGGAATAACAAATTAAATTGTTTCTTCCCTCTTTTGAATCTATTTTGAGGAATTTACATTAAGTTTGGTGCATTTTAGAGACAAATCTCTCTAACCGGTCTAAAAATAGGGTTCTTAAGGGCTTGATAGTTTAAAGCATGTTTTAACCCATTCCACCTTATGTCTGAACTGTTTCTCAGTGGAATGGGTCTAACTTATTAGGGAAAAGTGTGTTCAAGTCTTGTGAGAGTAGGGGAGGTCTGAGAAAGAGTTGGGCATGAAGCCCTAAGTTTGAAAATTGTGTTTTCCATGAGGAAAAGTGAGGTTTTGATAAGTGAAAGCGAGTTTTATGTTGGAGAAGCAAGATTTCTTATTTTTTTTAGTTTTTATAGGTTATGTTGGACTAGTTTGAAGTATTGATAAGTTTTTGTGAGCATTGGATGGTTGATTTTCAATAAGCCCTAGGGTTTTTAGGCTTAAAATGAGGGTTTGGTAGTTTGGCCATTGGGTGATTGTAGTTCTATCAAAAAAATTTAAAATATTTGGTTTGAGCATCTAAGAAGTGCTTCCCAATTGAGTTTACAAAGTTAGGAAAACATTGGTGATTAGTTTCTTTAAAAAAGAGGGCTAATTTGAGCCCTAAAAGGTGTAAAAAGCCAAGTTTGAGATAGTTGCTACAAAAGAATCATTGGTGAATTGTTATGTTTTGGAACTTCTAAATGGACCCCTAAAAAAGGTTATGTCTTGAACTGAAAGGAAGTGGTTATGAAGATATACCCGATTGAGTGGTTTCCCAATGCTACAAGGGAAAGAGTGGATTTTGGTGAATTGATGAGATTATGAATTGATAGTGTAGACACTGAAAAATTGACCTAGGCCTACAAGTTCTATTCCTTGCCATTTTCATCCTAGCATAATTAAATTACTTAATTATGTTATTCAGTCCATTTCCATCTATTAATTAAATAATTTTAATTATTTAATTAATTTATGTCTCTTTATTATTCCTAATTATTTAAATAAATAAATTTATTTATTTATTTAAGTGTGTTGCTAATTATCTAAAGTCTTCCTATAATTAAATAAATTTCTTAGTTTATTTAATTATTTATGTCTACTAGTTCTTCTAGATTATTTAAATAAATAAATCTCGTTTATTTATTTATTTAAGTACGTAAAAAAATTACATTTTCCTCTTCCAATTAAATAAATTCTTTAATTTATTTAATTATGGCCACATGTCATTTTCCCCATTTTAAATAAATAAACAAATCATTACTTATTTAAATTAGTCAAATTTCCTTATTTTGGTTGAAGGTGGGCATTTATTGCCTACTGTCATTTGATTCTCTCTTTTTTGAATTAAAATGATTTTTAATTCAAAAAGATGCCTTTTTGCATGCAAAGGTCAAATGATTTTTAATTTGATTCCCCCTGCCTTTTTTTAGCCATCTTGTCTCAACTTTCAATCCAGTCAGTCTTTTCACCTTTTGATCTAGTCCGTCCATTTGAAATTGCCTTTTCTTATAAAATGGTAATTTTGAATTCATTTGGCCTCTATTAAGCATTCACGGGAAATTTTTGGCTCTCATTTTTGTTGTCATCTTCTCTCATACTTTGCATACTTTTGAGTCATTCACATAGTCATTTTCATAGAGAAATCCTTCAACACTTGTGTAGGACATGTCATAGTCTCAAGTTGCTCGAAGAATTTGAGGGAAAATCATTATTTGCAGCAAGCGAGAAGGTATAATGGAGGTCAACCATGGAGATTGAAGGTTTATGATAAAAGCTTTTCATTTATTTTCATGTTTTCTCCTTTGCACTCCATTATTTCTTTGGATTTTTAGATTTAGTGTTGCTAACCTATTATCGCCATGAAATTTCTAGAGATACATTTGGTGAACCCGACATGAATAGTTTTTTTTCTTGTAGTTTCATACGTTTTTTCTTTTCTATTTTTTTTTGCAGGTGCAAGTACGGTATGCCACATTCGTCTTTCATCACATCACATTTGATGCATTGCGACACATTCAAAATCCAGAATGCCGCAACCGCTCTCATGAACCATATTTGCATTCTGAAACGCCGCAGTTGACAGATTGAGTCGCATCTGCTTCTTCAAATGAAACATCTGTATTCCTGAGACAAATTTACCTATTAGACCATAATGCATCACCTGGGCCACATTTGCAACATAGAGAGATGCATTTGCTTTGTCGTGACGCATTTTCTTGGTAATATTTTTGTTCATTTTTGCATTTAGGTTTCATCGAGTTTCTTTTGGCATTATAGTTTTATTTTTATGCATTTTTCCTAGCATAGGTTTTTGGTGTTACTATTCTTAATTTGCAGCGTGTGGTAGTTACATTTCGTGGGTCCAAGACTGGTGGATAAATCTACTAACTTGTGGTTTTGTAGCTGCATGTGTTGAAGATTTATCTCTCAAACCACTTGTTTGCAATTTTTAATTTAGGAACATTTCCTTTGGTGCTCTAAAATGAACTCTATTTGCAAGTGTTTGATTGTGTTTGAACAAATGGTAGGTGATTATGCTCCCACCTTGTGAAAACTTGGTGATCAAAAACCCAAACCCATTTTATCTATTTTACAGCCTTAAAGACTTAGTAATCGAATTATCCTCTCCCCTTGCACTTTCAGGCGAGCTTGGGTGTAAGAGAAATAGTTATTAACTCTAGAACTTGGGCTTGTTCTGGTGGGAAAAAGCACTCACCCCAGGATGACTCAGACCAGTAGCACCCTGAACCCGAGGAACTTCCAGCTGGTATATAAAAGTGGATTCTTGGGGAAAGCCCAAGAATCACGTGTATGGTTCTGACGAGATGGATCCGAAAGGGGACTCTCACCGCATGGATCATGCCCTATGAATGAAATTCCCTTACTAGAAACCTTTTGTTTTAGAGGCCAACCATTTTCGAGCGTTGGTTGGTATAGTACAGGGTATAGTATCATGCCCGAAGATACTCACTACTGACTCCCTTGAGTAGAGATAGCAATTCTTGGGAAGGGACTACCTAAGAATCAGAAGTTGGTGTGCCCGAATGACGTTAATGAGCTGTGAGGGGAGCTAGTGCCACCAAACTTCTAAGCTATCCGTTCTCAAGAAGGAAAGGTGTTTAGCACCAATTTGGGGTATATCGGTGGGCTATATCAAGTATACAAACCCTTGGCCTATTAGCCTATTAGGATTGTGCTTGTCTCATGTGTGTTTGCATACACCAAAACATTATGTTTTTCAAGTGCTTGCTAGATTTTAAGACATTGTTCACCACATTTACACTTCTGGAAAAAACATTCAACCTTCGACAGATCAGATTTTCTCTCAATAGATCCAAAAACTGATTTTTAATAGACTGTGACACAACTGCTAAAATACATTCACTTAATTGAAATGCATTTGAAAATTTATGAGACGTAATTGCTTTGTTAAACCACATCTGCTTTTGTAAACACTGCATATGAATGCGTCATGACGCATCTGAACCTTTAAGAACCGCATTCTCCAAACACTATCACATTTGTTAATTCCAAAACTGCATTCACTTAAACTGAAATGCATTTTCCATACTGTGACGTATTCGCTTCCTCAAACTACACATTTTCCTTATACAAACAAAACCATGATGCAAACCAAAATATGAGTCTAAACATTGTCAACCTGCTGTCAAACATTTTTTCCAAAAGGTCTATGTCAAAAACCAGCTTTCAAATTGTTGAAAATCTTCATTTTTTTTGCCCATTAGTTTGCATTGTTGATCATAGGCTTAATCTTTCAAATTTTACTTTTATCCATTAGGTTCATAATCATCATTAGCATTAGCTTGACCTTAGGTTTTCATTTTGTATACTTTGGAGTAGGCCAACCTTATCACAATTTGAAAAATCATTGCTTTTGAAACTAGGTTATCTTGGACTTCGTCATTTATTTCTATCTTCAATCTTTGTCACATTTTGTGAGGCTTCCCAACTCAGCAGTCTAGCTAGGGAAACTCACTAGTCCTTTTGACTTTGTCACTTTTTCATTTTGAACAAGTCCTTTGGTAACAAAAATCGAACACAAAGTTTAAGATTAGAGTGTTTAGGTACCTCTTTCTCCAAATTGCATTCTAGTTTATACCTTGCATACTTTATTCCCAAAAATACAAAAATATTATTCATCCTAGTCGTCATTTTGAACCTAGACTTTTCATTAGTTGCCTCTTTAGTTGACATAATCATCTTAGTCCTTATTTTGCACCTTGTCATCATTTTCATCCTAGTCATAATCGTCACTTTCACTTTTCGACATTTCACATTTCGTTAGGTACACATTATCATCTCTTTGCATTGTCATCCTTTATCACACAAAAAGAAAAAAAATGTAGACTAGTGTCATACTTGCATTGTCATCATCTTCATTTGAGAAATCTATTTGATGGCGGAAACAAGACTTCAAAGAAATAAAAGACAAATGGCAGACTTTGGACAAGACTTTGACAACAACACCAACATCAACACCAATCCAAATGACTGGATCTTTGATGACCCATTTGGAAATTTGAACACACAATCTTCCATGAACATATCAACTTCTTTTCAAAATCCACTTTTTGAACAATTCATACAAAGAGACCAAAATGGACAAGTCTATGCTAAAAACTTAGAGGCAATAACCAAAAATCCTGAAGTAGCTTCCTTTGTTGAAGACTTGGTCTTGAATGACCTTGAATGATACCTCGCTATGGTTTTAGACCAAGGTGTAAGATTACCAAAAGGATTTGACATTAATACCATACGACCTATATCTCCTAATAATACGACACAAAACACAACATCCCAGCATGACATGAACAATACCTCAACCAATAACATTGTCGTTACTACACAAGTGGTCACTACCACCATTAACGTGACATCTAGTGGCACCATAAATCAAAACACCTCCTCTTCAACCAATGCAACATCTACTGGAAGAACATCTACTATGACCAGGCCTACAATGTCCACATCATCTTCGCAAATGATAGGAGCTACCTTTTCATAGACCATGCCTACAACATCCACATCATCTTAACAAATGGAAGAATCCACCTTTGCGTCCATATCAGTAGGCACCACTTCCTCAAATCCTATGTTTGGCTCTTCATCTATGAAAATGGGGGCATTTTCATCACATCCTTATAGTGGAACCTCATTTAATCCCTTTGGACAAAACTCACAACATGTTTTCATTCAAGGCCCTCAACACAACATTAACACATCATCACAAATGAACATTCCACATGGACAAGGGCACAATATGCATATACCGTATGGACACTTTCAAGGACCAAACACTACCATGCCACATCAAAAATTCTTTCAACTAGGACAAGGAACTCAAATGACACAACAAATGTGTAACTTTGGCAATCAAATGAGTCAGGGATTTTAGATACCTCAAATGTAAACAAAAATGGCTTGATCACATATTCCCACATACTCGTCCCAAATTCATACTCAACAACAAATTCCCACTCACAACTGGCAATATCAACAAAGACCTAATCAGAACATACCGTACTTTCAGGCAACCAATGACCCCCATTATACATGCCTTGCTAGCAAGAGTGGATGACCTTCAAAAAAATATGGAAAATATGAAAACCTCTGACAAGAAGACGCAAACGCCATATGACTTATGTCCATATCCTTTTGATAAAACTTTGTACATGCCACCATTTCCACATGGTTATGTGGCTCCAAACTTCAACAAATACAAGGGTAAAAACAAATCCACTTGACCACATTAGAGAGTTCATAACAAGTTGTGTGGATATTGCTCATGAGCACAGATATTTAATGTGACTATTTCCTAAAAGCCTCGCAGAACCAGACCTAGAGTGGTTCTATACATTGCAACCTGGAATTCAATCATGGAAAGAACTTGCTGAAAAGTTCATGAAAAATTACACATACAACATTGACATAGACACCTCCATTACTAATCTATGCCAGCTCACACAAGAAGATTCAAGTGAAACCTTTTTACCATTCTTTCAAAAATGGAGGGGCCTAGCGAGTCACTATCATATAAACATACCTGAAAAGGAAAAATTTGACATGTTCATACAAACGCTATTAGGCCCACTAAAAAATGGCTTGCGTGTTCATTGTTTCACAACTTTTGTGAACCTAGTTGAATGAGGTGTCCAAGGTGAACAAGCCCTTATAGCTAAAGGAAGTTTAAAATACGGTCCTAAAAAAAAAACACAAACCCTCCCTCTGCTGACAAAACAAAATTCTGGGTTAAGAACAAACATGTTACCAATGATGGTGTAGCCGATGCTAAGGTTGTCAATGCTATGTGTCCTATGATTACTCTAAAAGGGACACAACCAAAAAACATGCAGATGATGGCACAAACCTATGCTACTAATGTTGTCTAGAAAAATCAAAATAACCAAGGCAATCAAAACAATCAAATTCAAGGGTAGCCTAGACAACCAAGACAATTCCCTAGAGGTCGCACATACACCCCTTTAGGTGAACCTATTGAAGAAGTCCTCAAGAAATTCCTTCAAAATGGTGTCATCACACTTCAAGACCCCAAACCATACGACCCCAGGTAGTTTAAACCATCTTGGTGGGATGATAATGCATTTTGTGACTATCACCAAATAAAAGGACACAAAACTTCTTCCTGTAAAAAATTGAAAAACTTGGTACAAGACCTTATTGAAAAGAATATTATTGAAGTCGGTGGACCATAGTTTGCTTCTAATGCGGATCATACAATACACAAAAACCCACTACAAGATCATGGTTCTAGAAACCCTTCTACGTCAAGTACAAACAATTGTGCCAGCCATGCCTGTATTAGATACAACTATTCCGGGGGACCTATCATACATCACATTAGAACAACCAATGATCATGTTTGCATAGTCACTATTAGAAAGGCCCCTGAATGCAATGTCACCACTCGTGGCAGAAAGGTCACCATAGCCGGCCCTCCTCCTCCTAGACAACCAAAGGTAACAATAGTTGGCCCATCCACTTGGAAGTTGCAATCGCATCCACAAAGGAAGCAACCCCAACCTAAAGGAAGCTTTAATCTTATTGACTAGCTTGGAAAAACACTGGCACAAATATCTTTCCTTGAGTTGTTATGCATCTTTCCTGCCCATAAGGCCATCCTAGATAAAACATTGGAAGAATCCTCTGTGCCCCAAGATATTGATGTCAACCAATTTGAAGCCATGGTAGGATATCTCATGACTCCCCACCATATTACCTTTTCTGACCAAGACTATTCATCATCCAAATCACACCATAATGATGCCCTTCATATTGAAGTCCTTGTGCATAAACATAAGGTCAGACGAGTCTTAGTAGATGGTGGAGTAGGACTAAATATATGTTCCTTAAAATTGGTCAAGGCACTTGGCTTTTCTGATGCTTGCGTAGATGCCACAAGAAGCATTGTTATCAAGGCATATGATGATGAAGAACGTTCCTCTCAGGGTGTAATTACACTCCCAATTCAAATCGGGCTAGTCATTGTAGACACCACCTATCAAGTTCTAGATTTAGACCTGACATACAACATTTTACTTAGTCGACCTTGGATCCACACTCTGAAAGCCATCCCTTCCATGTATCACCAATGCTTGAAGTTTCCTTTTGAAGGAACTAAGATTACTATATAAGGAGACCCTAATCCATTCCAATATTGTACCAACCTACGAGGTGTCTCAGAATGCCAAGTCCCTATCAATAGGGAAGCTTCGACATCCTTGTCTTCCAAATTCATTGACCCCTCGGCACTCGTGAAGTCTTCCACCTCTTCACCCACCACATCCACTTCTGCTTCTTCCACCACCATGACCACTTCCATATCACCTACCACTTCATTTATCATCCCAAAAGTGAACCTGAGCTTCCAAATTTAGGACCAAGGATGTGGAGAGTACAAGATAAATACGACCTATTAAATAACAAAGATTCCCAAGTCTCCCTAGGTCTATGGAAAGCCTTGTTTTAGAATACAAGCAAAAGAAACTTTCAAGGTTTCTCCAAATATAGTTTTCATAAAGTGGGGCGAAATGAGTCAAGAGGAAACATATGATATACTATCTTGGATTTATAGAGAACCATGAGACTTAACTCCCTTTCTAGTAACAATATATGGAAA
This sequence comes from Sequoia sempervirens, assembly GCA_007258455.2. Taxonomy (NCBI): domain Eukaryota; kingdom Viridiplantae; phylum Streptophyta; class Pinopsida; order Cupressales; family Cupressaceae; genus Sequoia; species Sequoia sempervirens. The sequence continues at coordinate 494,120,883 of VDFB02000003.1, forward strand.
AGGATATAGCGTGATAAAAAAAAGGTTATGATGGAAAAAGTGGTCTTGGCAAGGATAAAAATGGAAGGCATGAGCCACTATCAATTTTATAAAGACCAAAGCATCTTGGGTTAGGGTTAGGTCCATGAGAATCTGGTGACCCAAGTACCAATGTGCTTCCATGTGAGTTAGTGTATGCTTCAGACTGTGTTGAGACAATTGAGGACACCTCCTCTAAAACTAACTCTCACAAATGGGAATTTGGCTCTCAGCAATCCTTAAGTGACTGTTGTATGGATGAATTATTCCTTGAAACTGGCAAGCCTACATTTGAGGAACGATTTTGGCAAAAGGTTAAGATCGATACAACGCCAAATGATGTTAATTCCAGATCATATTCTATTACCATTCATCCTAGCCCTAACATATCAACCCAGTCATCCAAAACTGACGACCATCATTTAGAATCACCTAAGCCATCACTTGCCACTACTGATCCTAACCCTAATGCTACTCCCTTTGTCCCTTACTTTGCTGGTGAGTATGAAACAAGTGAAGGAGAATATTGGATAGAATTTGACATAGAGCTAGATGATGACAACTTCATTTTTAATGTCTCGACATCCTTTTGCATGCTCTTCGCATAGTCTCCTCAATTTGCAAATGTTGATGATGGAATATCCCTAGTTTACCTTGATCTAATTGACTGGAACCAACAAGGCCCACCAATAATGGACACTTTTCAAAATGATGAGGCTTTAGCAGTGTTTGTAAGACTACGTGAGGGCATTCCAAATGGGGATCACAAAGCTGAATTTGCAATTGAATTGGTTTGTGCTACTTATTTTGGGGAGAATGTGCCATCTTCTAGTCAAAAAATTAAAAATAAAAATAAAACAAAAAATGACATGTTTCTAGGTGAAAATCGAAGGCAGCTTCTGATGACAAAATAGTAAAAATAAAGGACGTATCCAAGGGTGAAAACCTCCTTGAGGTGCCCAAGGGTGGAGGATTGGACTTTCTCCCCATAGATAGAGAAAAATCAATAACGCTCATAGAAGAAACCATACTAGTTAATAAAGCTACTGTGGAGGACCCCAAAATGGTTCTCTTTGCGACATCATTGACATAAGCTGAACAACTAGAATTTCAAATGTTTTTCTCAGAACACAAGATAAAATTCACATGGTCTTATTCCAACATGCCAGGGTTAGATCTTGAGTTAGTATTACATCACTTGCAATTATTTCCAAATTCCAATCCACTAAAACAAAAGCTAATAAAAATGCACCCGCAAGTTGCATTGTTGGTTAAACTGAACTCAAAAAGTTTTTGGATGTAGGTTTTATCAGGTCAATTGAATATGCTAAATGGATATCCAACCTCATCCATGTCATCAAGTATACTAGATAGATTCACATTTGCACAAACTTCTGAGACCTCAATAAAGCATGTGCTAAAGATGATTTTCCTTTACCGAACATTGACATCATTGTGGACCTTATAGCTGGATATGAGATGTTGTCCCTTATGGATAGTTTCTCTGGTTATAATCAGATCTGTATTGCCCTTGAATACCAACAAAAAACCACTTTTACATGCCCTTGGGGTACATACTATTGGACTATAATGTCGTTTGGTCTTAAAAATGTAGGCGCTACATATCAAAGGGCGATGACAACAATATTCCACGACATGATACACACATTAATGGAGGACAATGTGGATGATCTTCTGGCAATGCCATTGACAAGAAAAGACCACCTTTCAATATTAGACAAAGTTTTCAAGAGGCTAGAAGAATATAAGGTCTGGTTGAACCCAAAAAATTGTGTTTTTGGTGTAACATCAAGCAAGTTATTGGGATACATAGTCTCCCGTAGAGGCATTGAAGTTGATCTCGCTAAAGTTAGAGCTATATTGGATATGCCTCCTCCTAAGTCAATCAGTGACCTAAGAACGCTACAAGGCAAGCTTCAATCTATTAGATGGTTCATTGCTCAACTCGCAGATAGGTTCCAACCATTCCAATATCTACTACGCAAAGGGATCCCCTTTGTGTGGACAAACAAATGCCAAGAAGTATTCAACCAGATCAAACAATACTTATTGTCATCTCCAGTTCTCATGCCTCCCATCCAAGGAAAACCATTAATTTTGTACATCTGTGCAACTACTTCAGCACTAGGGGCATTACTAACATAGAATGACTATGAAGAAAAAGAAAGAGCCATATATTATATTAGTAGAACACTGGTGGGGTATGAGCTAAATTTCACACCCATTGAACGTGCTTGTTTGGCAGTTGTATTCGCAGTCCAAAAATTAAGGCATTACATGTTAAACCATAAGACATACTTGGTAGCCAAGATAGATCCCTTGAAGTACCTCTTGAGTCGAGCAACATTGATAGGATGTTTAGGAAAATGGGTCACGATCCTTAGTGAATATGATATTCAATATGTCGAGCGGAAAGCCATCAAAGGACAGGTAATAGTAGACTAGCTCGCAGATGCACCAATACTAGATAATCATCCTCTTACAACAGATTTTCCAGATGAGCTTGTATTTCATGCAAAATCCCAATAGCCTTGGAAATTATACTTTGATGGATCTCATCCTAATCATGGATCAGGAGTTGGAATATTATTCATTACCCCACAAGGAGAATCCATCCCAAGGCCATTCCACATTGCATTTTCATGCACTAATAACGTGGTAGAGTATGAAGCACTAATTATAGGACTCAGAATGGCTATCAAGTGGAAAATCAAGAATTTTCAAGTCCTCGGCGATTCTCAGTTAGTTATCAACCAAGTCAATGATGAGTATGAAACCAAAGATGAGAAGCTAATGCCTTATAAATGGATGGTTGACAATTTTCTAACATATTTTCATAGGCTATCCTTTGAATTGATTCCAAGAACACATAACAAGGCTATTGATGCTATGGCAACAATTGGATCTTTGCTTGATATTCCCAGCAATGTCCCACTATTTGAGTTTTTGGTTGAGCACTTATTGGTTCCTACTTATGATGTCCCCGAATCTGAAGTGGTTTATGAGCTTGTTGGTTCCAGTTCCCCCTGGTATAAGGAAATTTTTGACTACCTCCATTCGTAGATCCTTCCTCAAAACCTTTCCAATAACCAAAGAAAATCCTTTATCTACAAAGCTGCACGTTATACCATCATCAATGACACCCTTTACCGACGTAGCTTTGATAGTACCCTTCTCTGTTGTCTTGAAACTAATGAAGCAAAAGCAACCTTATAGGAAGTACATGAGGGTATATGTGCATCTCATTCGAGTGGCCCAACCTTAGCTAAAAATTATATGAGACTTGGGTACTATTGGCCAACACTAGAAAAGGATGCACTGGAATTTGTAAGAACATGTCGCCAATGTCAGATTCACAGTGATTTGATTCATGCTCCAGCACAAGAGTTGAGGTCGATCACTTCTCCTTGGCCTTTTACACAATGGGGACTTGATCTCATGGGAAAGGTTCACCCTACATCCTCCAATTTACACAAATTCATTATCACCGCCACTAAGTATTTTATTAAGTGGATTGAAGCCATCTCGCTTACTTACATTACTGGCAAACAGATCTCCAAGTTCATCCTCAATTACATCTTTTGTTGGTATGACATTCCACAATCCATCATCATGGATAATGGTTTTCCCTTCAAAAATTAGGAGGTCTGTGAACTGTGCCAACGTTTCTATATCGGTCGCCACTTTTCCACACCTTATTGCCCACAGGGAAATGATCAAGTTGACGCATCTAATAATACCATTATCAAAATTCTTAAAAATACTATTAATGACATTGGTCGTGAATGGCACATACTACTCAACCATGCTTTGTGGGAATACCACATGAGCATTTGTACTCCCACTGGTGCCACTCCTTTTTCCCTTGTCTTTGGAGCTGAAGCCATCTTGCCCATAGAGGTCAAAATTCCATCTTTACAAGTCTCCATGAAAGACCTCATCACTGATGAAGAATACTAAAACTCAAGATTGCATGAGTTAGAAATGCTAGATGAATGTAGAAACAATGCTTTGAATCATTTGAAAGCATACCAAAACCATCTTTGTAGAAGTTATAACAAAAGGGTGATGAATCAACAGTTTGACATATGTGACCTAGTTCTCATGCAAAATCCCAAGAATCAGTCAGATGGGAAGAAGCCAGGAAAATTTGAGCCCAATTGGCTGGGCCCTTACATCATCATAACATCATTTGGTTTTAGAGCATATCAGTTAACTACTCCTGAAGGTGAACAATTGATAGAGCCAATCAATAGTTTACATTTATGCAAATTCTATGCATAGCATCAAAAAGCCTATTCGAAAACCAGTAAAAATACAAAAAAATGTCACCTTGATGAAAACCTAACAAATAGGCATCCTGGTGACATAAAAGAAAATAAATAAAATGACAAAAATAAAGAGAAATTATTCGTCCAATAGTGAAAACATGGTAAACAGGCATTTTGGATAAGTACCATGGTGAAAACCTAGCAAACAGGCGCCATGTGTTGTCAGTCATTGTTGGGCCATCTACTGTCACTATATCTACCTTTGTCCCTAATGAACAAACTCTTTTCTGACATTCGTCATAACACTTCACACTGACATCATGACATTTCCGTCCATGGCTGACAATGGTTAAAATCAAGTCTTGCATACTGTCCACTATCCATGCTAGTCATGCCTTTTCGTTACATTCTATTTTTCCTGGCTCATTCTCAACTCGACTAGGGGAAAACTTTCATCATGAGACTATATTGGGTACCGCACATGATCCTGAAAATTGAAAAATTCCTAAAAAAAGACTTAAAATTAAAAAATGTCTTGAAAAAAGACCTAAAAATCATAAAATGTCCTAAAAATGACCTAAACATCATAAAATATCTTGAAAAAAGACCTAAAAATTGAAAAATGTCCTAAAAAAAGACCTAAAAATAGAAAAATGTCCTAAAAAGACCTAAAAATCAGAAAATGTCCTAAAAAGACCCAAAAATAAAAAAAGGTCCTAAAGGAAACACAAAAAATTCCAAAAATGGAGTCATGTTAGTCAACATAGTCACGTCAATTCAAGTCTTGATTAGTCTTTGTCATTGTCGAACTACATTGTCTTTGTGAATTTTCTATGTAGGAAAGGCTCATGTTTGAGCCCCCAAGACATTAGGTCAGTCCTATTAGGTTGTCAAAATAAATCATGACTCAATCTGTGGTCAATAAGACAGTCATTGGTCATGTCAAACTACGAGGTCTCTAAGTGTATGATGTAGGTAAGGCCATCTGTTGATGAGCCCCTGAGGCCACATTAGGTTAGTCCATTAGGGTTCATGGAACTACACTGACACGTCAAAAGTCTACAGGTCAAGGAAAATCATTAAAACAAAGTATGGCAATCATTTATTCAAGCATGACAATCATATCACCATGACATATCATCATATGGTCAACACAAGTTAAACTCAATCAAAACAAGTTAAATGATTATAACCTGTCAAACTATAAACTATTGGTTATCTTTCAGACATGTCCTTCTGAAAGATACCTTTTGTCATTCATGTCCTAGGATTTGTCCTTCCTAGGCATTGTCATCGTCATTCAACATTTGAGGGACCCTCTTGATAGCCAAGGATCACTCTTCTCGACATCAATAAATTCTTCAGATGTGTCCTTCTGAAGAACAACCTCTATCATTTATGCCTTAGGATGTGTCCTTCCTGGGCAGCGTCACTATCCCTATCACTAGCATTTCATCGAGGGATCCCTTTTGATATTTAGGGATCAATCCTCTCGACATCAACATTATTCAAGATGTGTCCTTCCTGAATTTGGCAATATTCGACATTCATCATCTTGGCATCGTCAAAACCTTGACACCCTGGCACCTCATCGTCATCAAACTTGACACCTTGAGATTAGAACAATGGGTATCTAGGAACACTTGGCAAACACTTGGCACTTGTATTTTGACTTTTTATCATGTTACTATTTTTTCAACGAGATCCCAACAACATGATTTAGAGAAGCAACAACATATCATGGCATTGGTCTTGACTTTTGACACGCATGATTACTAGTTTCTCAGCGAGGTCTTGATTTTGGGATTTAGAAAAAGAACGACGTATCATGATAATGGATCTATTTTATATTTTGGCAATCATGCTGCTAGTTTCTCAAGGATGTTCTAGAAACAAGATTTAGAGAAGTAACGATGTTTCATGAATTGTCCTTGTCTTTTCTGCTTGTGGTTGGTTATGACAAAAATATTGGGGAAACCACACCCTTAGTATGATTCGTGATCATCCTTTTCTATGATTGCTTGTCTTATATGATGGTACGACCTTGTACACTTTGATGTATGTCATATCATGGTGTTTGTTGGCCATTACAATATTCTTCCCAATGATGATTAAGAACAATAAATATTAAAGTCCTATGGTAAAGTGTTGAAGGATTTGGTCTAGGAACTAACATGCATCTCCTTCAATCTAGTTATCTTCTCTTGTCCATCTCATGATGATATCTTGTGACATACAAAAATATAAGTGCATACATGATCATATAAACATGGCATTAGGTTCATACATACATCATCCATACCATTAAATCATATACATGGCATATGGCATTAACATAATTATAAACATGTCATCCATTCAAATAAATACATTATACATATCGTTATCATCATCATCACAAAATCAAAATAACACATGAATAAGCATTACATCATCATGGCATCATAATCATAAGTAAGCATCATAGGACATACATGATACATCATAAATCAAATTCATACATAAAGTATCTCATAATGCATAAATCAAATAGCATCGCATAAACACATATATGGCCCACATCAAAACTACATCATCATATAGCATCATCTCACAAAAGAATACAATGTCACAGGATAGAGTCAAGGTATATCCCAAAAAATGGAGCTCGTAGGCTCAGTGGTCTATACGTAATGTGTCATAACAAGAAAACAAATGTTGCAAACATGCCCCTAGGAAAGGCTCTCATCATCCTCTCATGGAGAAGAGTGTGGCAGCTGAGAATCTGTGACTAGCAGTGAGATAAAGGGTGGACCTGTAGTAGCCTCTGTTTGTGCAACCAATGGAACTGACATTGATGGCATCATCTCCACAGTAATAGACACCTGTGATGACACTGTGGCCTGAATTTGAGAGGCTGAGGGATCTGTCACTGGTGGTTGCCTCTGTATAGACCTTTGCCCTGAACTAGTGGACCCATGATTGCGACTCGAATGATGACTCAAGGCATGTATGTGTGAGTGGTGGGACCTATGCCCTGATGTGTGCCCTGAAGAGGTAGACCCTCCTAAACTAGTATGACTCCTATTGCTGCTCCCACTCCTTGATCTGTGACCATTGCCTATCCTTGTCTGTGAGAGCGATAGTGTAGGATCTTGTCACTTGGGCGGCACTGCCTACTAGTAGAGGGTCTTGTATTTCCCATAACGAATGATCACCCTGGCTAGCTCACGAGCAATGTATCCAGAGGGTCCTGAGGATAAAGCTACAAAGTCCACACACCACTGTGTTGACTCTGCCTCCCGATCTCGGCCTAATCCCACTCAACCCTTGCTACCTCTAGCTCTACTCACAATTCCCTAACCTCTGTCACACTGTCATCCAACCTCCTCTATATATCTTCCACCCTCTGATCTATCATGGCATCCTGAGGAAATGTTGAGGAAGATGGTATCTCCTCCTCTCCCTCCACCATCCTTCATTTCAGGAGTCTCTCAGCCTCATCCATGGAATCATCATCATCATCATCCTCCTCCCCAACATCCTCTCCACTGACTCCCACATCCACATCCACATCCACATCCTCCTCTTGTCTGGCCTCCTCCTCAGCCACAAGATCCTCCTGTCTCTCCTCCTCTTGCTCCTACCTCGGCTACTCCTCCGCCTATCTCTCCTCCTCTTGCTCCTGCCTCGGCTACTCCTTCTTCCCTCTCTCCCCCTCCTTGGCCACCTCTGGGATAGCATCTAGTTCCACTCTAGCCACACATAGTCAAACCCTCCTACCCTATCTCTGGCCATCCCTCCTCCGTCTTCGGCCATCTCCTCCATCATCCCCATCTCGTCCATCATCTCCACCCCGACCTCCATCTCTGCCCCCATCTCATCCTCAACCCAGGCCTCCATCCCTCACCTTGCCTCCATCCATACCTCCAACCCTCCCCTAGCCTCTGCCTCTATCACCAGCTCTATCTCCTTACCTAACCCTTGACACACGGGGTATAACTAACCTCTTGTCCATAGGTGCAGGCCCATCGGGATCTGTTGGTGGCATTGGTCAATGTGTCTGCCACCATAAGTCACAGTCAGCCGTAGTCCCTGGATCTTCCTCTTCACCTTTCCATCCCCACTTCTGGTCTACTAGCCCATCAATCTGCTAGTTGGAAAAAGCTACAGGAATCACTGGACCCCAAGCTGGCTCTCTGGAAGATCGAGCATACTCAGCTGTCCTTGTAGGTACATCCTGCTACTCACCGAACTATCATAGGACACGCTGTGGAAGGTACATCTCTATAATTAGCTAGCTCTACACTATCCTACCAATCAGGTATCGATACTATCTGCAAAGGTTGAGATGGTCAACCTGATCATCCACTGCTGACAGTCTCTGTACGGACTCCAGATGAATAACACCATGGTATCAATCTGATGGCGCCACCAACCCGTCTCTCCCATTTGTGTTTGCTATAAAGCACCAACATAGTAATACACATAGGGCATCCCCTCAGCTAGCTGTGGTCTCTAAATAGGTGGGTGAAATATCGATATGTGCTCCCAAGCCCAAATCATCATTAGTGTAGTGCCACATGATATACTCTCTGTGCTCCTGTAGGCAACCTCGTGAAGCTGGTGGTAGAGTGTGCCTAATAAACAAGGCCCCTAGGCATACATGGTCCTATCTCTCCTCATCCCCACTAAGACATCTCCCCAACCAATAGGAAACCCATGTCCGCGACGATTAGGAATCAATATCCCACCAATCAGTGTCGCCAGGAATGCATCAAACTGAGCATAATTCTCTGCCATAAAATCCCAGCAGATCTTGTAACCCTGGATACCGAGTCCTACTCCCTCATCCTGATAGTATGCTATAAAATTCTGGTGGCCATGGCGAGGGTCATAAATGATATGCTCTTCTCGGATCAGCAGATTCATAATGCAGTAAACGTTCTCAATTTTAACTGTCACCTCTCTAGTCGACAAATGAAATGAGCATGTCTTTGAATGCCATCACTCACATAAGGAAATCAATAGTCCCCTATTTTATTGAATAACAGACATATAGGAAGCATAAAATGGACCTAGCCCCATCAACCGTCATCGCTCTCGCAGAGTCAGTTGATCACCAAATCGGAAAGTCGATGGCCTACTCTCGCACATATATATAGGTGCTAGCTGTCAATGCATCAATACCTTATGAACAATTGTCATTATGATAAAAAATAATTTCAAATTCAAAAAGCATCAAAGTTAGCCCTAGTTAAATTCAAAGTCAAATGCATCGTGTTGACTACAATTGTGTCACAAAACAATGGTTGCATCGTTTCGTGCTTCAAATGCATCACGACATATCAATTACATCTTTTTGTTGCTCAATTGTTTCGCATCAGTTCGATTGTGTCACAATATTATACAAATGCATCACTTCATTCGAATGTGTCTCAAAATGACATATGCGGTGTTACAACTGTCGATTGCGACACGATATTGCGAATGCGTTGTACTTTTTGGAAAATGTGTTACACATCACCAATCTCCCCTAAAATTTCCTTTCATTTGCATCACAATGCATCAAATTCTTTGAATTTGAAGTCAAATGCGGCTTACGCGCATGCATATGCGTTGCAGCGCATTTGTTGTTTTTCCTAAAACCCTAATTTTGGCACACAAAATGAAAAAATTACAAAGTGGGCTAGGGGTACATACCACTGTCTCTAAGCCCTTTGGCCACCTGAATGTTTGCATGATCTCGCCACGATGCTCTGTCACTAGAATCACCATCCTCGTTGTAGTCCTCTTCGCTCTTCGCTCTGAAATTTGCAAAGGTAAATAGTGAAAATGAATTGACTTTTACCCCTTTATCAACTTATTTATAAAGTCAAAATGACATAGATCAACTAGGTTAATACTGGAGGCTCTTTTGACCAACTTTGACCACCTTGTTGGTGGCCTTAAGTATGTCAGAATCTGAAACTGTCTACACCATTGTTTTTCTGATTATCCAATTGACTTATCGAGACCCTTTCCAAATTTTTCTATCACAGGCCCAAAATTTGAAAAATTTCCCAAGGGGGCATCGATACTCTGTACCTTCGTTGGGGCATGACTTTGAACTATTTTTCTTTGTCACAATGCGACGGGCTGCATTATGACAAAGAGGGGCAAAATGTAGACACTGAAAATTGACCTAGGCTTGCAAGCTCTATTTCTTGCCATTTTCATCCTAGCATAATTAAAGTACTTAATTATGTTATTTGGTCCATTTCCATCTATTAATTAAATAATTTTAATTATTTAATTAATTTATGTCTCTTTATTCTTCTTGATTATTATTTTTTATTCAAGGGGTAAACGCTTTTGACCGGAGCTATGAACCGAAATACAACCATTCAACAATACCACCCCAACAGGGTTTGAACCTTGGTGGCAAGAATAAAAATGCCACCTATAAACCATCACACCATGACAATATCAGCATTCTTCTTGATTATTTAAATAAATAAATTTTATTTATTTATACATGTGTGTCGCTACTTTTCTAAGGTCTTCCTATAATTAAATAAATTTCTTAGTTTATTTAATTATTTATGTCTACTAGTTCTTCTAGATTATTTAAATAAATAAATCTCATTTATTTATTTATTTAAGTATTTCAATAATTTACATTTTCCTCTTCCAATCAAATAAATTCTTTAATTTATTTAATTATGGCCACATGTCATTTTCCCCATTTTAAATAAATAAACAAAGCATTACTTATTTAAATTAGTCAAATTTCCTTATTTTGGCTGAAGGTGGGCATTTATTGCCTACTGTCATTTGATTCTCTTTTTTTTTGAATTAAAATGATTTTTAATTCAAAGAGATTCCTTTTTGCATGCAAAGGTCAAATTACTTTTAATTTGACCCCCCCTGCCTTTTTTTAGCCATCCTGTCTCAACTTTTAATTTGGTCCGTCTATTCGCCTTTTGATCTCATCCGTCCATTTGAAATTGCCTTTTCTTATAAAATGGTAATTTTGAATTCATTTGCCCTCTCTTAAGCATTCACGTGAACTTTCTGGCTCTCATTTTTGTTGTCATCTTCTCTTACACTTTGCATACTTTTGAGTCATTCACATAGTCATTTTCATAGAGAAATCCTTCAACACTTGTGTAGGACATGTCATAGTCTCAAGTTGCTCAAAGAATCTGAGGGAAAATCATTATTTGCAGCAAGCTAGAAGGTATAATGGAGGTTAGACATGGAGATTTAAGGTTTATGATAAAATATTTTCATTTATTTTCATGTTTTCTCCTTTGCACTCCATTATTTCTTTGGATTTTTAGATTTAGTGTTGCTAACCTATTATCGCCATGAAATTTCTAGAGATACAAATAGTTTTGGTTTCAGGTTGGAATTATTTTTTGTGTGTTTGTAGGACCTCCCTTGATTGCATCAAATTGGTATCAGAAAAAAGGTACCAGGTCTTTGTGGAGAAGGTTGAAGATTGTGAAAGAAAGCTTGGAAGGTGAAGAGGAAAGATTGTGAAGATGCCTCCAAAAGGAAAGAATACAACAAAGGAGATGAATGAATTTAAGAGTTAGTACATAAGAGAGATTAGAGGACTGAAAGAGAGATTGGAAGCCTTATAAACCAATAAGAGAAGAGAAGTAATTGAAAGTAGTGAATCAGAGGAAGAAGATGATGAAGAGTTTGAAGATGTTGAAGAAGATCTTGATCCAAAAGATCAGAGAATGGCCAAGTTGTTGAAAGTAGTTAAAAGTGACAAGTATAAGGTGAAGATTGATGTGCAAAAATTTAGTGGAAATTTGAATGAAGAGGAATTTTTAGATTGGATATCTTCTTTGGATAATATTTTGAATGTGAAGAGATTCCAGAGGAACAAAGAGTTAAGATTGCAAAAAAAAAGCTTAAGGGTCATGTACTTGTATGGTGGGATTATCTACAATAAGAAAGAAGAAAACAAGGCAAGTCCAAGATTGTGGCATGGGACAAAATGGTAGCAAAGTTAAAAGGTAAGTTTCTCTCTTTAGATTATTCAATTAAAATGTTTAATATATTGCAAAGTTTAACGATAAAGGAAATGGATGTAAAGGAATACATTGAAGAATTTTATAAATTGAGTATGAGATCTAACCATACTGAAAATGAAGATGAGAAGATAGCTAGGTACTTGGGTGGCTTGAGAATGAACATACAGGATGGGCTGGCCTTGAAAAATACTAGGAGCATGGATGAATGCTATCAAATGGAATTGAAGGCTGAAGATAAAGTAAAGAGAAGACAAAATAAAAATAGTAAGAGGAAGAGGTAGCACCATGAGAGGAAGATGATCTTTCTCCACTCCAAGACAAGCAAATTAAAATCAAGAAGAACCAAGAAAAAGAGATACAAGTTGCAAAATTTAGAGGAGGATATAGAGGCACAAGGGGCATATTTGGAGGTGGAAGGAATTAAATTACTTTTGCAGGTAGGTGTTATCATTTCCAAGAGTATGGTCATCCTACTTGGAAGTGCCCTGAGAATATAGGTTCATTAATAAGTGGAGGAGAAATAAAACCAGATAGGAGAGCACAAATTGTTCATGAAGATGAAGCTAAAATTAGTTGAAGCTCAAATAGATTGGTAGCTACTCTTGAAGTTGGTAAGATGTCGATGATGAAGAAGCAAGTTTTGAAGACCACAAAGGAGGAAGAGTTGCTTCAAATAAGAGCATTGTTTAGGACATCCTGTAGATGTAAGAACAAGATATGCAAAGTGATT
>VDFB02000003.1:494134034-494215450 GCA_007258455.2 Sequoia sempervirens
GTCTTGCCGATAGCATGATGGTATCCTTTCGGTAAGAATTTGGTGGCTTCGGCGAAGGGTCATAATGAATGGGTCGGGTCTTGCCGACGGGTAATGATGGCTTTTGGTGAAGGTTCTATTTTCTCTTAGCGAAGATGAGTATAACAGGGGATGCTTTGGTATAGGTTGGGGTGATCGCCATAAGGTATCGACGAGTGACCTTCAGTCTCGCTGATGGAACACATGAGGATCTTTGTCAGCATAGGAGTGGCTTTGTATGGAAAACATGAATGACTACAAGGCTTTCGGTATAGCATGAACACTCTATATGATGTCTCCCCGAGTGTGATGGGCTACAGCGACAAACATGAGGCGGGTGTTTTCTGTCGGGCAGATCGTTTGTGTCTTGGTGATATATTGTGGCTCGAGGCTTTCAGCAGAACTTAGTTAATTCGCTATTGAGTCTCACCGATGTTGTGTGGTCATAGCGAAACTTAAAGAATCAGAAGAGTACCCTTTGGCTTCGGTGTAACATGTGAGGTGTTATGGCGACCTATGAGTGGTGAAGGACTTTCGGTGTAACTCAATGAAATTTATATGACATCTCACTGACAGCCTAAGGTTATAGCAAAACAAAGGATTACTTCATGGCTTTGGTATGACAAATAGATTGCTATGGTGACTATGAATGAAGTGAAATATGCACCTCGGTCTGTGATACTCTTGCATTATGACAGAAGGTTTGAATATTATAGATAACATTCGGGGATCCTCTGTGAGATGTCTCACTGACATCATAGAGTCATAATGAAAATAGAATGAAGGACGAGTGGATTGCCTTTGGTATGACTATCTGACTATCTTGCCGACTATACACTGGTAAATAACAAAAATGCAAGTCTTGTGGCCAACATGTAGAACACTTGAAGACAGTTGCTGACCGACTTAAATTAATCATGAATCTTGTGGTGGGCTGACGTGATGTTTCATTTTGATATTTTTCTCTTGCTGGTGTATAAATAAGCATGTTGTAATTGTTAATCACTACCATAAATTAGATTTTTGATAGATTGCAAATAGATACTTTAGAACAAGATTATCAGACCAGAGACTATTATTACATGATTTTCACAATGGAGGTATTTTTTGAGATTCAGTTGATGTTGTTGCATTTCTCTTGTATCAATTATTTGTTGAATTGAATGAAAAATATTGCTAAGTTGTCTCCATGGTTGATTCTTCTGGTTGTTTAAATTGACATGACAAGTTTATGTTCAATTTATTGATACACATTTGCTGTAGTTGTGTGATTAATCAATTGGTTCTTTCAAGCAAAGATTAAATCCTTTTATTAATCACAGTAATCAGAGAGATTCATTTTGGATTATTGAATTAGAACTTATTAGTCACAGTACTGCATGTTTATACAAGTTGTAAAAAAAACATATGCCAGATAATTTGTGTCCCCTCCAGAGAGTGTTTCTCATCTTGATCTCATTTGACTCCACATGCCCAACAAGGTACTAGCCTTTGCACTTCATTTTTGAACTTATTTAGTTTTCTTTACATCTACTAGTCATGCATTCACTCTAGAATTTAGATTAAGAGTATTGTCGCTGCTTTCAAGTTGGATTTCATCTATTCACTTCCTATTGCCATTGTGAGAAAATTGCTTTGAAAGATAATCACAAGTTAAGTCTGCATTGTTCAAGAGAGGTACACCCGCCTAGGTCTAGTAGCACCTGAAGAGTAGAAGGTTTAATTGTTTCAAACCTTGTTCTGTTACCCTAAAATGTTGTGAAAGCTTGGCAACCTTTCGTGGTTCAAACCTACATTTTTGAGAGCTAACACTCTGGAATCCTAAAGAATTCACTATTGATGCCAGCTGGGACTCATAGGCCAAGATGGGCAACTTAGTCCTGTTTCAGGAAGATAATGCTAGAATAGGTTTTGGACAATTGGGTACTCAAAATTGCAAAAATCTTTGTTTGAGCCTGGGCAGTGGGACTCATTTTCCATTTATGATGAATCAATCCACTTATTGATTTCTAGAATTTCAAAAGTGGAATCTATAGCTCTTGGTGTACACTTATGCTCCTAATAGGTTTCCATATTTGAAACTGTAGAATTTATCCTGTAGGTGTTTTCCAAGGTTCTTTTAGGGCTTTGATAACCTTGAATAGCTTTGAAAATTTGTTGACAACTTTTCCAATCTTTCTCTTTGAAAAATTTGCAACCTAGACTTGTAAAACACATGCAAAGAGAGGGAATTTTTTTTGAGGATTAATGAATAGGGGCTTTCCTTGGTAAAACCTTGGATTAGTAATTAAACCCTTGAAAATGAAATGAAATATTGAAAGAGTATGATGAATGAACAAAGACAATTCTACAAATCACATAACCGTTGAAGTAAAAGTCTGCAAACATGTAAGTAATGGCTCCAATGTGCTTAAATTCTCTTGTAGAGAAAATTATTGAATGCTAAATCACTTGATTTATTGTTGGATTGATTAAGCGATTAGGGAGGATGAAATGAGTAGAAAAACCCTATATTTATACACAATTATGCAATAATTCTCAAAAATACCACATCACAAGCCGACCTTAGATCTTAGAAAATAGAAACCTACTAGAAATTTGAAATTATTTTTAGTTTTGTGCCAAAGGGGACTCATTTTCCCCCAATGGTGAATGGGTCCCACTTACGACATTTTATGTGGTTTTGGAATTTAGGTATTTTAAATGATGCTTATCAGGATTATTTTCAAACACACTTAAGGCCTGTAAGTGTAAAATGGGGCCAATTAAAGCATAAGAAAGCTCCAATTATTAATGAAAAGCCTAGACAAGTGTGAAATTTTGTTACAACACTTTACAACACTTTGAAATAAGGCTTGGTAAGTGATAATAAAAGGTTATTTTGGTGAAAGACATTAACAAGACCCTAGAAAAGTGTTAAAGTGTGTTACAACACTTTATAACACTTAAGGTACCACTTGATTTTTTTTAATTCAATAGGGCCCAAGACCTAATTTGGATGTGTTATCCACATTACAACATTAAATCAAGGCACAATTAAGCCAAAATCACAATGACCCAAATGAGAAAAAAAATAGAAGGATTAATTTTTTTGGTGTCCACATTTATCCCCCACTTTAGTGAGAGGATGAACCTACTTCAAAATCACACTAAAGTAGATCAACATGCATCAAGAGAGATTCCTATGAACCAATTCTAGCAAGATGGGACAAAAATGATCAAGAGGGGTGATGAAGCCCCCAGAATCAAGATCCCATGTCAAACCATCATAAGTAAAAAGGGAACACACATGATATCACAAAAAATGACAAGGAACAAGCATACAATTCCAAAAAAGAAAGAGAGAAAGGGAAAATAATTGGATCAAGCTTCGACTGTTTGTCCAACATGATGAGGATCAGATCTAGGTTGTTTTTTAGGACAATCATACTCACTTTGAGGTGATGAAACTCATGAATGTCCACTGGGTGAGAAGGCCTAAAATGTGAGAAACATACACTCATGGCTGGTATGCACTCACACAAATGCAGGTGGCTATGGGGAAATTCATGCCTCAAAATAGGCTTCCTACTCAACCATACCAAAGTTATACCTCCTGGTAACTTTAATAAGGTGACAAAAAGGAAAATGTCTTTTTGAGCTTCATGAGACAAGAAAAACTTTGTATGCTTGGAGCTCATGAACAAATGTGATGGTACCACATGCTTGCAAGTTGTGTTATGCAAGGTGGCTATATAACAAATGAAAAATGCAACATGCAAAGGATTTTCAAAGGAGTCTTACTTATTTCATGTGAGGTCTTTAACTTAGGGAACATTGTGTCTAATGTCTCCAAGAGAGGACCAATCAAAGAATAGAAGATTCACAACTTAGGGGATGCAATGTGTCTCATCAATCCACTAAGAGGAATGCAATATGATAAGATAGATCACACTTGTGAAAGACATCATACCCACTATCATCCACAAAGCAATAAACACATCATATCAAGTAAGAAGGCTGCACTAAGAACCAAGAAAACAAAAAAGAATAATTCCAATGTATTCCCCCACTTTAAAGGAATTGCTACACACCATACTGTGAGCAATTAATTTAAAGTAGAAAATGAAAAAGGTAAACAATTGAAAGAAGATATGAGAGACAATTAGGAAATACCTATGCCAAGTCATATGTTTTTGAGTAAGGATACATCATGCAAGAGAAAAGAAGAAAAGAGAGGGGTTCCCCCAAAATAAAAAAAACCAAACACATAAGGGATCTATGAATTTGAGGTTAGTATGTTCTTTGCTGCAATGCTTTTTAGAGAGCTTGGAACTGTCATCATCCCCCAAATACATAAAACTGAGAGAATGACACAAAGAGAGCATAAACAAAGAAAAACCTTTTGTCTCAACAGGAAGCTCTGATATTCTCATGCCTGTGATCACCAAAAGGAAAACATAAGAAAAATACAAAAGTGAAGAAAAAGAAAAAGAAACTTTTGTCAACATAAGAGACTTGATATCCACGTTTTGTGTCATCCAAAAAGGAAACACAAGAAAGACAAAGAAAAGAAAATAAAAAGAATCTTTTGGGATCAACATGAAAGAGACCTAGATGTGTCAATGCTTATGTCATCCCCAAAATAAAAACACAAGAAAAATACAAAAGAAGAGGGAAAGAAAAAGAAAGCCTTTTGGGTCAACATGAAAGAGACCTAGATGTCTCAATGCCTTGCATCATCCCCAAAAGGAAAACATAAGAAAACCCAGAAAGATAAAAAGGAGAAAGAGATGCACAACATAGAGACGAATGAAGGTACAAATAGAAGAATGTCACAAAGAGAGAGAACATCAAAAAAATCATCACAGGGGATCACATTACACACATGCAATCACACAAAAGAAAAAAAAATAAGGAAAAGAAAATGCAAAAGACTAATAAGGAAAATGTACTTTTCAATCTACTAGAAAATCATCTACCTCCCAATCTCAGTTTGTATAAGTGGAGGTGAACAACATGGCTAAGGGACCACAAAAAATGCATTACCAGGACAAGGCTAGCAACTTCTTGCCCCCACTGGGTGCAAGGAAAGAATGAGCCGAGGTAGGTGATGGAAAATGTTATGTAATAATGAGAAGGGAATGTTCTATAACTATTACATAGCAAGGAGTAGGAGAGTATTTTATGGGAGCACTGGATAGCAATTATCACCATTGAAATGATACTTGCTTAGTATTTCTGTCAATGTACAACACTCATCACTACTATGTCCAAGAATGTGATGATATGCACAATGTGGAATGTTGGAATCTTTAGGATATATCACCAACTTATTCATAGGTGGTAATAGTATTAGTTACTTGTTTAAAAGTATTTGTAATTTATTTTCACTTTTAGGTGGTGGATGAAGAGGAAACTTTAGTTTTTGTAACTTGTAAGCCCTCATTCATTTCCTAGATTCACCCTTCTCTTGAATTGGAGGAGGAACTGAAGTGATCCTCTATCCTTGTCATTGTTATCAGTCAAGGGTTGCTCTCTAGGAAGGAGTACATTCATATCGGGAGGGGAATCAAAGATCACCATGCCATCATCACGAAGCCTCAGATATTCTCTTGGAGGCTCGCTGTTATGAAGGAGATCTTGATATTCTAACCTTTTTGTGTTTTCATCTTCTAAATTATGCTCTAAGAGTTGATGAATTCCATGTTCATTTGTTGTGTCACATCCTTGCTTGCTTAAAATTGTGAAACCTTTTCCATATGTTTCTTCAAGGTTGATGGGAGTGTTTGTTACTTTGTTATCATAAAATGGTTGAGTGTTTTCTCATAGTCTAGAAGAACAAGATTCACCTTGTGTAGGGAACTTAGGTTCTAATTTTGTTTCAAGATGCATTAAGTAACCAAACATATCAGGAGGTGGTACTATAGGAAGGTCTTGTTTTGTGGATGGATAAAACAATACATTAGCTTCAAGGTTGTCAAGACAATCATTTAGGAACTTATGCATGCTATCATCATCTTCTCCAATGATGTCAACATCATGAGAAGGACATGAATGAGGAGTGGAAGGACCATACATGTAAGTTCAATTTCATTAGGATTAGTTCTAAAGGCACAACTTGACATATCAACTAAGGATTTTAATGATGTCCAAATCTTATTAAAACACATATCCATGATGCAAAGTTTAGATTGCAAAAGATAGATGAATATAAACTAAAGGAAATAAATTGAATGAAACAAAAATTATGGAAACAAAATAGAAAGGTAACAACAAAAAATAAACTCTGAAATTGAAGATTAAATGATAGAAAATGAAATAAAAAATATGCAACTAGACTGATTCACCTAGGGTGGCAAATGAGTCCAGTCAGTGATGTTTTTGAAATTTTTTAGAAGTTTTGAATTGGTCTTTATGCTTTTTGCAAGGTATATGAACTTTTGACTAATGCAAAGTTTGAAACCCTAAAATGTAAATTAAACAATTCAAACTGCAATGCAATGTCAATCCAAGCTATTCCTAGGATATAAATGCACTCCAAAGAAGAATTAAAATTTTCTAAAGTTGGGTTTACGAAAATGTGGATAATGGAAATGGAATGCACAACTTCCTTTATCCACGCTAAAAGGGGAATGAAGAGGGATCCGATTTCACAATGCTCACACTCAAGAACAAACCCTTGAGATTCCAATGCAAACAAGATTGAAATATATCAAAGGGGATTGTCCTCAAGGCTAGAAATTGATAAAAGGAATTAAGTATTCATGCAAAACCTAGAAAATGAAAGATGTTTGAAAACACACTGTGATATGCAAAATGACCTAGAAATGCAAGTAAACTATAACAAAAACTTATGAAATTGAAAGTGTGCACCTGGAAACTATAGAAGGATGGAATGGAGCTCTGGAATCTTGAAGAATTGTTAATGTGAACTGGGACTTATATGCCAAGCTGGGTGACTTAGTTCTATTTTGGGAAGATTTTTCCAGAACAGGTTTCAGACAACTGGTTACTTAGAACTGCAAAAATCTCTGTTTGAGCTTGGGTAGTGGGACTTAATCACCATTGATGGTGAATCAGCCCACTTCCCAATTTCTAGAATTTCAAAAGTGGAATCTATAGCTTCTAGTCTGCACTTCTACTCTTGACAAGTTTTCGGATCCGAAACTGTTATTCTACTTGTAGGTGTTCTCCAAGGTGCTTTTAGTGCTTTGACAACTTTAAACAACTTTGATATTTTTTTGACAACTTTTCCAATCTTGCTCTTTGAAAAATTTGCAACCTAAACCTACAAAACACATGAAAAGAGGGGGAAAAAATGTTGAGGGTTAGTGAATAGGGGTTTTCCTTGGTCAAACCCTGAATTGGTAATTAAACCCTTGAAAATGAAATGAAATATGGAAAGAGAATGATGAAAGAACAAAGAAAATGCTAAAACTCACCAAACCCTTGAAGTACTAATTTTGTAGACATGCAAATAATGGCTCCAATGTGCTTAAGTCTCTTGTAGACAAAATGCTTGAATGCTAAATCACTTGCTTGCTTGTTGGATTGATTAAGAGATTAGGGAGGAGGAAATGAGTAGAAAAACCCTATATTTATCTACAATTATGCAATAATTCCCAAAAATACCACATCATAGGTTGACCTTAGATCTTAGAAAGTAAAAACCCACCAAAAATTTGAAATTATTTTGAGTTTTGTGCCAAAGGGACTAATTTATCCCTAATGGAGAATGGGTCCCACTTAAGGCATTTTAAGTGGGTTTCAGAATTTAGGTATTTTAAATGATGTTTATCAGGATTATTTTCAAAATAACACTTAAGTAAGGCCTGTAAGTGTAAAATGGGGCCAATTAAAGCATAAGAAAGGTCTAATTATTAATGAAAATCCTAGAAAAGTGTGAAAGTTTATTACAACACTTTACACCACTTTGAAATAAGCTTGGTAAGTGATAAAAAGAGGTTATTTAGATGAAATACATTAACAAGACCATAGAAAAGTGTGAAAGTGTGTTTCAACACTTTACAACACTTAAGTAAGGTACCACTTGAATTATTTTTAATTCATAAGGCCCCAATACCTAATCTGAATATTTTATCTACATCACAATGTTAAATCAAGGCACAATTAAGGAAAAATCACAAGGAGGACCCAAACGAGACAAAAAAGGTAGAAGGGTTACTTTTTTAGTGTCCACACTTCCATTTTGAGGAAGCTAAATTCAAGTAGTTTAAGTTGTTAATTTCCATTATATAGGCTTATATGGTAGAATAATAACTTGTGAAAACTGGATTATGTTAGTGGTCTTCTCAATTTTTTTGAAGGGTTGTTGTTTTGTTAGATTATGGTGTATTAGCAGAGAGAGTTTATGCAATTTTTGAATTTTTTTCTGGTAATCTTGGAAATATTTATGTTTGATCAAACCTTAATGAACACTACCTACAAGAAGATTTGAAAGTCTACATTATGCTTGTTGTTAGCCTTTGTTATTCATTCTCTTCCCAACAATGAAGGGTTGTGGTGTTCTATGTATAATTATATCACTCATAGGAAAGATTGGGTTCAAAATATTGTAAAAGATTTGGTGCATCTCCATTTTTATATTTTATGTTTACATTTCCTTCTACCCTTTTCTCTAAAACCCAAAGAAGATCCGAATTTCTGTAAAAATATTAGAGGTATTCAGTGAGGCATAAATCAGTCCCCCACTCACTGAATTTCCCATAAGATTGTTGGAGAGGCACAATATTTGATGATCAAATGTTAATAAGTGTGTATGTTCTCTAGTTGCTATCCATTTTTTAAACCATCTAGTTACAATAGGGGTTTCAGATGTGAATGTTTCAAATGTGAAAATTTTTCCTTTAGGTAAACCATCTAAGCCCTAGTGTATGGGTTCTCCTGTTTGTGTTGATGGTGTAATTATACTCTTTTTGAAGGAAAAATTTCTAGGTTTAGGGTCCAAATTTTGGTTGGGATTAATTTATTTAAGTAAATAAAATAGAATAGGTTATGGATACAAGTACCTCATAGCCAATTACATATTACACTTACCTGGCCCCTTACTTTATTCTGCTGCCTGCTTCCTTCTAGTCTTTTATCAAGATTTTTGCTAGTCTCATCCACTTCTCAGAGTTTTCTTCTATTATGAATTCTTCAATTTGCTACAAACCTAAATTTTCTAGTGCATCTGCCACCTTGTTAGATTCTCTGTAGTTATCTGAGATCATGTAATCTTCTAATTTTTCTAGTTGCTCCCATATCTTGATTATCTTGATATCTTTAGTTTCTAATTTGGGGTGTCTCTTTTTGATATGGATTGTATACATAGTAGCAAGTACCCTTCTATGTCCCTTCTTTTTGATGTTTTTTGTGCACACTTCCACAAACCTGTAGCTAAGGCCTCTGTTTCTGCTTCATTATTAGTTGCAAATTCAATTTCTTTGATATTTTCCATACAAGTTGGACTTTATTATTCCTTAGTATGCTTCCTACTTTGGCTAGTCCATTATTCCCTTTTGTAGAGCCGTCAAAGTTTAGTTTGCATCTTCCTTGCTCTAGGCCTTTCCACTTGGCCTCTTTCCTATTCTTTGTTTTGTATTTGAATTTCCCTTTTTCTCCTTTTAGAGTTTCCCATTTCTTTTGTAGGTCTTCATCCCACTTATTAAATATAGTGTCATTCTTTATCATGTTTTTTGCATTAAGAACTTCACAAATCCCTTCTTCTATTTTATGTATAACCTTATCTGCCTCCATGGTTTTTTCTTGAAAGATTCGATTGTTTCTCTCTCTCCATATGTGCTATACTATTATGGATGGGGTTACTATCCATAGTTCATGATCCCATAGTGTATTATTTTTACCTCTTTTCCAACTGATTATCCATTCTTTGAAATCCTTTTGCCTTGGGCCATGCCATCCAATTACACTCTAGATCCAGTTTAAACACTTGGATGCATATGTACTATTTAATAGCAAATGGTTGATAGTGTTGTAGTCACTGTAGCACATAATGCACCTATTTGGACCTTGAATTCATATAGTGTTCAAAATTTCCATTGTGAGTATACCTTTGTGAACTACTGAACAAAGAAAGGCTCCAACCTTAGGGAGGACTACAGGGTGCTAACATAGTTTTGCAGGCCAATGAGGGTTTTCCCTTGTATTTATTTGTATCAAGTATCCCATCTTAACATAATATTCCCTAGATTTAGTGCCACACTAGATAACGTCATCATCTTCCTCAGACATTAATATCCTTTTGTTGTTTAATTCCTTCTTCAATCTTGTTTTAGCTTCTATAGGGATCAAGAGTGTATATATCCATTCTTGTTGAAAGTTGTATTTGGAGGTGCTTGGATTGACATAGTCTACTACCTTGCTTCCAAATATTCTTATAATAACATCCTTGTGCTCTTTTATCCCTTCTATCTCTCTTAGTGGCTTATAACCATTCCAAGAATCCATCTAGAAATTGGATAGTTTCCCATTGTTTAGTTTCCAATTGAGATGATCTATTATTAGTTTCTTGCTTTCCCATAAGAACTTGCATATTGTTGAGCCCTCATTCACTGCTTCTATTGTTACTAGTCTTTTTGGATCAACAATATCTAGGTATTTGGCTTGGAGTATCTTGCGCCATAAATGACCAAGATCTCTATACATCTTCCATGCCAGTTTGGCACATAGTGCTAAATTTTTTTCCTTCATCCTTCTCAAGCCTACATCACTATCATTTTTAGGTAGGCATGCCTTATCCCAATGTACCAATGGTATTTTCTTCTCTTATTTTGTGCCTTCCCATAGGAATTTCTTAAAGCGGCTCTCTAATTTGGTTTCTATTTTGTTTGTAATTCTAAAGAAAACATTACATATATGGGTACTACTGATGCGTTAACCACTTATTTTTCCATGCCATGGATTTTTGTCTATATTTCTCTATTATCTCCATCCAATGCTATTTCTTATAAGGCTTAGAGAATAGGGGAGCCCCAAGATATTTAGTTAGAACAATTTCTATGTAGAATTCCAAATGCTTTACTATTCTTTTTTGTATGGATTTTTTGGCATTAAAGAAGATTATTGAGGATTTATCTTTGTTCACTAATTGTCCTGAACATTCCATATAGTCTACGATCACTTTGTTGATTATTTCCGCTTCTCTCATGTTAGTTTCCCCAAATAGAAGTGTGTCATCTGCAAACTATGTATGAGTCATTGTATCAATATTAGGTGCTAACCTTATTCCTTTCCATATGGTACTTTCCCATTTTTGTTTGATAGACCTACCCATAACTTTTTCCATAATGATAAAAATAAAAGGATACAAGGGGTCCCCTTGATGTAGGACGTTTGTTCTTATAGAGAAGGGGGATTCACTACTCATGAGTTCTCTTCATTCAAAGAGCCTCATGAGGTGAACTTCTCTAAAATACCTCAAGGAACAACATGAAAGTTCAAGAATCAGAAAGAGTAGGTCACAAAGATTCTCTAGACAAACTAAAAAGATTTTGGCCAAAGGCTGACAACATTGGATATGAATGAAAACGTGATGCACTGGCATCTCATATGAACCAGTAACTGAGTTTATCATAGAGAACAAAAAGTGACTACTTCTACTCTAATTGCTAAGAAATATTAGAATGTGAGAAAGCAAAAAAATATAATAGAGCTCAAATAAATTAAAATAAAAATGATAAAGATAAGGAGAAGAAAGGAAATGCTTACAACCACGCAAGTGATAAAACCTCCAGCAAATGAAAGTCTTCAATACTTGCATGTGCAAGATATAGAGAAAGTGTTGTGGCTGTATAGGGGTTTTCCTAAGTCAAACCCCTATTTTGGTGTTCCCAACTCCACAGACAACCAAAAGATAGAGTGAGAAGTAAGAAAATACGATGTGATAAAAGAAAACCCCACATGCAGAGGAGAACCCATATCACAAAATGTAGGTGATAAAAGCAATCCTGGCTCGAGGAGGAGAACATGTATCATGAAGTAAGGATGCAATAGATAGGGGATATGGAATCCTAGGATGCTCAAAAGCATGAAATGAAGGAGATAGAGCTACAAGGCTTAATGAAGCCAAACGGATAGAGCAAGGAAAAAGGAGAGGGTTGCGAGAGCCAAGAGAGCTACAAAGGGTGCTACAAAAGCTTGAGAGTCTTGTAAGACTATGAAGTCTTGTATCTATTGTAATAAATAAGGGAGATGCACAAGAAAGAGAGTAAAGAGGGAAAAGGGAGAAGCTAAGATGATAAAGTGAAGCTAGAAGTTAAAGAGACAAATGAATTGAAAGAATAACATTTAATGAGGGAAAATAAGCTTCTCCAGCTGTTACAAGGCGTCTTGGGCTATTACCACCAACAACATGTGAGGAAAAGTGGAAAACGTGCTCAGAGATAAAAATTTGAACATTGAAACATTGAAGGACATTAGCACGATGTGTAGACGTCCATGTGGCATGCTAGTGTCTAGACACATCACACTATAAAATGATGAGAATGAGAAAAACTCAAGGTTTGATACAAAGTTGACGTATGAAGATAATTGCTGAAAAGGGGTGCTGAGCATTCAAAGAAGGAAAAAGGCTAATGTAGGGGCTAAAATGAGCCTAAAAAAATGCTAAGGGAGTGGACACGAAAGTAGGTACAAGAATGTATGTGAAATTGCAAGGGGTACAATTTTACAACATTAGATTTTTCCCCCACTTTAGTGGGTATATGAATCTATGCTAATATGCATGCTAAAGGAAATCTATTAAAGATAAATAACATAATTTTTCTAAAAGGATACTGTAGAGGAAGTAGAAAACTCTTTGAACCATAGAAGCATGTCCCTAGGCTAAAGACCTACAAATCAAATGCATTAGACAAGGGAAACCTGCACTAGATAACATTGTTAAAATGAAAAAAACTAAAGGATTTGAGTTAGCAAAGTGAAAGAGACCTCGATGTAGAAGGTTGTCTTAGTACTATGCATCATCCCAAAATTAGCAATAACACACATCGATGAATGCTTAAATGGAGAGAAGAATGAGCATATACCCAGGATGAAGAAGACATAGATATTTGATTCGGTATATACAAAAGAGAAGAGAGGAGAGAAAATAATTTAAGAGGGATAAAAAAAAGAGAAGCTAGAAAAGGAATGGACATCCCAAGAGAGATGGTTCCACAAGTCCTCAAACCCAAGGAGAGTTTGAACAAAGTGCATCAAAGGCCCATAGACCAATGATGGAAAAATTCCATAGGATGAAAGCGTCTCATAGGACCATAGACCTACAAGGAGCCAACCCCCAAGATCTCTCACATGAAGTAAGCCCTGAGAAGTAAGTTCCTTATAGGCCTACAAACCTGGAAAGAGGCATCCCCCAAGATCTCTCACATGGACAAAACCAAGATGAAAGTTCCTTACAGGCCCATAGACCTACAAGGAGGTGTCCCCGAAGATCTCTCACATGGAGGAAACCAAGATGAAAGTTCCTTACAAGCCCACAGACCTACAAGGAGGCATCCCTCAAGATCTCTCACATGGAGGAAACCTAGAAAAGGGGACTCCGTAGAGTCTAGAAAGTAGCTTTACAGGTGTACCTGTGAAGGAACATGTTAATTCATAGATAAAACATGCCAGAAAACAAAGCGACCATGTAGGAAAGTAACAGACAATCACACAAACCATCGGTAGATTGGAAAGATTTCAAAGGGGTCCCTCAAGAACCCTTCAAAATAAGAGTGGTCCACTCAAGGGACACACTATTTGAAAAGTGAGGTCTAGTTAGGCTGCCCCCAAGCTAGATGCAAATCATTTCACTCAAGATAAAAGCTTTCAAAGGGGGTCCCTCAAAAGAGAAAAGGGTTCCACTTCAAGGTAAATTAATTTTAAAGATATAGAGAAGAGATGGGGTCCTTAGAAGGACGTACATCTCCAAAACAAGTTATTATTGTCCCCAACATACATGGGAGGAGAACCATGCAAGATACTTAGAACATGTAGGATAGAGGTAGATCTGAATATCACTTTTCATTTGAAAAAGAGGTAGATGCATCAGCAAATAAATGAATGATGACACTTGAATCATGAATTTTTTGTATTTTATCCTTCAAGGACTTACATTCATTAGTGGAATGGCCAAGCACTTAATGGTATGCACAAAAATAATGTTTTTATTTATCACATTCATGATATTTTTTACATGTAGGAGAAGGAAGAGTAATTAAGCAGGATTTTAGAAGCCACAAAAAATACACTCTTTCTCAGATAAGGAATGAGGAGTAAGAAGCAAAAATTTCTCTTGTGGAGAAAAAATAAACTGCTTAGAAGAAAAAAACATGCAAATAGAAGACAATGGAGGATCTACATGGAGAGTATTATTCTGGAAAAGGGGGTCATACTCCTCTACGAGATCACCATAATCTTTCCTGACAAGATTACTAGCATTAACCTCTGTAATAGAAGTGTGATCATCTTCCTCAAAAGAATGAGGGTTGACATTAAGAATATTACAACTATTGCTCACATTACCCCGCAATATAGAAGAGTAACCATCTTTGATAGCAGGTTTGGATGAAGTTATCAGAAGGTCTAGGTGGATTGGGTCAACTTTACATTCCCTAGTGAAGGATTCTATAAATTCTAAAGAACCCCAATCATCACCAAGACATGCATTCTATTGAGAAAAGGTAGAAGGAGTAGACTTAAGATTTCTTGCTTCAGAATAATCTCCTTCAAGGACATTTATCTCAAGAGTACCCTTTCTAGTAGTTACTATAGGAGTAAACATTAAAACACTAGAGGACACTAAAGGTATAAGAGTAGGCACAACCAAAGTCTAATCAGTGAATGCCATCTCACATAAGTGCATAGCATTAAGTTCAGCTCTAACAGTGACTAATTTATTATTGCAAATGAACTTAATAGATTTATCCAAGGTAGACAACACTACACCCATAGCATGAATCCACATTCTACCAAGAAGAAGGTTATAAGGTAAATTTTTTGATATAATATATACGAGGGTGGGTACGGTAATGGGTCCAAGCTACAAAGGTAATACTAATGTTCCTAGAGCTTGTTGCACAACATTATTAAACCCACAAATAACAATAGAAGAATCATTAAGAGAGGGTGAGTCAATATTAATCTTAGACAATAGATAAATGCTACATACATTGAGTTCCGAACCAACGTAAGTGAGAGTATGTATAATGCCGATATTATTAATGTTAAAAATAATCATCAAAGGATCCACTTGGTTCTGTACTTACAAAGGTGGGAGTTCCTGTGGATAGAACATAATATTCAACGAATCCACATGAATATGAGCTATCAATGCATCAACATCTTCTTCGCTATCAGAAGAAGGAAAGAGGATCTTTTTCAAGGCTTCTTGAAGAATACCTAAATAAACCAAAGTAGACTAAAGCAAGTCCCACAGTGAGATCTTAGCTGGAGTAACTCAAAGTTGCTTGACAAGATCATAATCACTAGGTTCTTTTGTTGTGAGTTTAGGAGTTTGAAGAGGACTTGGTTGTTTACTCATTCTATTCTTATGAGTATGGGCTACCACTCTATAATAGGGAGCCTTAGAAAGATCAATAGAGTCACTATCAAATGGAACACTATAAATAGAAAAAACCCTTTTAGGAGAAGGACAAGTTGGAGTCATGTAAATGACTAGTCTCTTAGGCCTTTGAGGGGCAGTAGAGACATATATTATATTTGCAGACTCATCACAACTAGTGGAATAATTATTTGAAGGAATATTCTCAACATCAATCTAAGGAGGATTAGATGTGGAAGGAGGTTCATCATTTGCTAATGCATCATCTTTAAAAGAGAGTGCATCAGAATGAAGATGAGGTTCATCATTCACCAACACAACATCTCTAGAAGAGAGTGCATTGGAAGGAATAAAAGATTCATCATTCACAAATGTATCATCACTAGAAGAGGGTGCATTGGAATGAATAGAAGGTAGATTATCATTAAGAATGTTATCAATGATTTCATCTTCTTGCAACAAAATATCCTCCGAAGCAAGAGGACTTTCGTGAGAAGGATCAAACATATCAAGTGACATTGGCAAATCCAAGTCACCATCACATACATAAAATGGAATATCATTAAAATTTAGAACAAAGTAAGATATTGAACTAATAAAAGAACATATTAAATTCATTTTGGGGTGATAGAACTGAGAAAAACTAAAAATATAGATTCTCTATTTCTTTTTATATTTTATATGTTCTAGTAATTCATGTTTTTAGAGGCCTTTGAAGTAGAATTTAAGGTCAAAAATTGCATCAATCCCTAAAATTTGATAGCCAAAGGCATATTATTTTAGGGATTGAACTAGTTCTCTTAGAGAGCTTTCCAATAGTGGAAATGGTTCTAAATTCCAAGCATCGAGTCAAAATTTATGACCCTACCAAGTAGGGGTAAATAAATTCCTAGTTTTCCTCATCACATTGGGTTCACCAAAATGTAGAGAAGGGGGATTCGCTACTCATGAGTTCTCTTCATTCAGAGAGCCTCATAGGGTGAACTATCCTAAAATACCTCAAGGAATAGTGCAAAAGTTCTAGAATAAAAAAGAGTAGGTCACAAATATTCTCTAGACAAATAGACAAGCTCTTAGCCAAAGGACAGTAGCATGGGGTATGGACGACAATGCGACATGTTGATGTCTTGTACAAACCAAATATTGAGTTTATCATAGAGAACACAAAGTGGCTAATTCTACTCTAATTGCTAAGAAATATTAGAATGTGAGAAAGCAAAAAAATATAATAGAGCTGAAATAAAGTGAAATAGAAATGATAAAGATAAGGAGAAGAAAGGAAATTCTTACAACCATGCAAGTGATAAAACCTATAGAAAATGAATGTCTTCAATACTTGCATGCGTAAGATCTGAAGAAAGTGTTAGGGCTGTATAGGGGTTTGCTTGAGTTAAACCCTCATTTTGGTGTTCCCACCTCCACAAACAACCAAAAGATAGAGAGTGAGAAGTAAGAAAATGTGATGTGATAAAAGCAAACCCCACTCTAGGAGGAGAACCCGTATCACAAAATGTAGGTGATAAAAGCAATCCTTGTTTGAGGAGGAGAACCTATATTGCAAAGTAAGGATGAAATAGATATGGGATATGGAATCCTTGGATTCTTGCAAGCATGAAGTGAAGGAGATAGAGCTACAAGGCTTAAGGAAGCTAAATGGAGAGAGCAAGGAAAAAGGAGAGAGGACTGCGAGAGCCAAGAGAGCTATAAGGGTTGTTGTAAAAGCTTAGAGTCTTGTAAGAATGTGAAGTCTTGGAGCTGCTATAAAAAATAAGGGAGATGTGCAAGCAAGAGAGTAAAGAGGGAAAAGAGAGAAGCCAAGATGATAGAGTGAAGCTAGATGTTAGAGAGACAATGAATTAAAAGAATAGCATTTAATGAGGGAAAAGAACCTTCTCCAAACGTTACAATGAATCTTGGGTTGTTACTAGTAGAAACAAGTGAGGAAAAGTGGAAAACATGATCGGAGATAGTTTTTTTAGCATTAAAACATTGTAGGACATTAGTGTGGTGCATAGACATCCGCACAACACACTAGTGTCTAGACACATCACACTACAAAACGATGAGAATGGGAAAAGCTCTAAATAAGGTAAGATTAGGTTTATTTAGTTTACAAGGGCCCATGACCTAATGCGAGTGTGTTAAAATCATTACAACACTAAGTCAAGGCATCATTAAGATTAATTTTATGAGGGCCCAAACAAGTGTGAAAATTCCATCGACAAAATTTTTTGACACTACATTTAGTCCCCACTTTAGTGACAGGATGAACTTGATTCAAAATCACACTAAAGTAGACAAAATTATGTCAAGAGGGGTCCAAGTGCACTAATGTTGAAATAATATAGGATGACAATGATAAAGAGGGGTGATCAAGCCCCCAAGATCAATATCCTATGGAAAACCAACATAGGCATAAAAGAAGACACATGTAAATGATATAAAGAGCATCATCAAGGCACAAGCATACACTAGAAAAGATAGAGAGAGAAACAAAACAAAAGAGGGTGGTTGGATCAATCTTTGATCATTTTACCAACATGATGTGGGTCAGATCTAGGATGTTTGTCTAAAACATTCATGCTCACTTTGATGCAATGAAACTTTAGGTCATCTGCTAGGTGAGGATCTGAAAGAGGTGAGACACATACACTCATGGCCAATATGCATTCACACACATGCAAGTGGCTCTGGGAAATCCATGCCTTAGTTTGGATTCCCATCAAACATTACCAAAGTTATACCTCCTGATAACTTTGATAAGGTGCCACCAAATAATGAGGTTCAAGCTTCATGAGGCACGAAAATCTTCATATGCTTGGGACTTATGAACAAACACGATGGCTCCATAGGCATGCAAGGTGTATTATGCAAGGTTACCATATAACCAAAAGTGTAAACATAACAATAATGTAACAGAAGTTCAAGGGAGTCTTGCGTAGTTCATATGAGGTCATAACTTAGGGAACATTACGCCTAATGTCTCCAAGAGAGGACCAATCAAAGAATAAAATATTCATAACTTAGGGGATGCAGTGTGTCACATTAAGCCACTAAGAGGAACATAATATTATAAGAGAGATCATGCTTTTGAAGGCCACCACATCCAATGTCATCCACGAAGAGAGATATGCACCACATAAAGTAAGAAGGCTACACCATGAAATGCAAAATAATAATGCCACTGCATGCCCCCACTTTAAAGAAATTGATAAACACCATGCTATTAGGAATTACTTTAAAGTATAAAATGATAAATGCTAACAATAAAGAAGACATGAGAGCCAACTTGGAAAGCCCTATGCCAAGTCATATGTTTCCAAGTAAAGCTACGTCATGTAAAAGAAAAGAGAAAAGGGTTGCCCCCAAATTGAAACTCAAAACACATAAGGTATCTATGGATTTGGGGTTAGTATGTTCTTGCTACAATGTTTTTTATAGAGCTCAAAATTGTCATCATTCCCTAAATACTCATAGAACTAGAATAATGACACAAAGAGAGCTAAAACAAAGAAAAACCTTTTGGGTCAACATGGAAGAGACATAAATATCTTGACACCTTGCGTCATTCCCAAAAGGAAAACAAAATACAAATGAAAAGATAAAGGAAAAGGTTTTTGTGTCAACATGGAAGAGGCATAAATGTCTCGATGCCTTGCATCATCCCTAAAAGGAAAATACGAGACAAATTAAAAGATTTAAAGGAAAATATTTTGGGTCAACATGGAAGAGACATAAATGTCTTGATGAATTACGTCATCTCCAAAATAAAAACACAAGACAAATGAAAAGGTAACAGATTTATGACATAAAGAAGAATGTAGGTACAAACAGAGGAATATTATAAAGAGAGAAAGAGCATCAAATAGAATGTCACGGGGGATTAAATTATGCACATGTGGTCACACAAAAGGAAAAATAAATAATGTAAAAGAATAGTAAGGTACATGCAAGTCAACCTAAAGTAGGTCATCCGCATGCCAATCATTTTCATTATATATAGAAGGTGAACAACTAGCTAAAGGGACAATAACAAGTTCCAAAATAGGGTCATTGCAAATTTCAACTATATTCCTAGGAGAATTGTTGTTTAAGCTCATAGAAGAGGAAAAAAATGTATTCAATTCAAATGTTATGCACCTCCTCATCAATTTTTGTAATCTTCTCATTGTCATCTAAATTAATCACAATATGAGGTCAAATGATAATTTCCAAAGAAGGTTTTAACTCTTGTTGTGATATAAGAATTTGTTGTTACAAAAAAGGGGAGGACTCATCCTGCATTTCTTCAATCAACTTTCGAGCAAGGGCATGATGTCGACGCCTACACTCTCTAGCACCTTTGTTTCTTTTACTTTGGTTTTCAAGTCGTGTTTTTGTAGGAGTGGGTTGGTAAACCATAGGTTTATTTTCTTCCCTCAGGTGAGGATTGGAATGAACCATGGAAGGTTGTTAAACCACTTTCTCCTTAACTTTGTAAAAAAAAAAAATTCTAGGAGGTGTGATGGGATTATTTTCATTATCTCTTGGTATTTTGTAGGAAGTATCTATGGAGGTTCTATCTTAGGTTAGTTGTGGTTATTTAGAATTTCTTTAGGTTCAATCATGGTTTCATCAAGGATGGTTGGATTAGTGGTGAGTGGAGGCATGTTTCAAGGGGATAATTTTGCTATTTTCTTTTCCTTGAACTTTTGATAAGATTTGATAGGTTCCATAGGTTCAGGCCAAAAAAAATCTAATGAAAATTTTCCACAATAAGACAAATGGTTAAAGCCACTATGATGCAAAATGAAAATTTCATTTTCAAAGGGGAAATTTAAGCATTTATATACAACTGAAGGGACTGCATTCATGGAATGAAGCCATGGATAGCCTAGCTTCACATGAAATTGGTTTGACTACGGGATGATGGAGAATTAGATATCTAATGTTTTCATTCCTATTTGTAAAGAAAGTGTGATTGATCCCATTGTAGGGCAAGCAAAACCGTTATGCATCTTGATCCATGCTTTCAAATTTATCATATATATATATATTGATAGAGCTCATGTAGAAGTAATAATTCCTTGGTGATCATGTTCTCTCCACATATGAGATCTATTAATATCCAATTAGTGGGATTATCATAGATTTGACTGGTTAGGTAAAGATGACCATCAGGTGCATGTTTAAGTATGTCTTTAGAGGAGAAAGCAATGTCAAGAGTATTTTTATTTTGGTCCTTATGATGTTGAGTTTCGACCAATGCAACTAAACCATTGATAGGATTTTGTTCTTGTTGATCAGTATCCATACGTCTTTATTGAATTGTGTCTATTTCTCATCATCCATGTCAATATTCATCACATCAGTCTTTATAGTTTCATTAGCTTTGGAAAATGAAATATTATGTTTTGGCATTGGGTTTGTAAAGATTTATAAGTCTTGGTTAGGAGGGGAAACAAAATTATTTCCTTGATGGGGAAACAAAATTATTTCCTTGATCATTAACACCTCAAACAGAAAGCTGTTTGGAATCAATGAGGTCTTGCACAAGATGTTTAAGAGACTTGCAATATTCCATAGTGTGTCCATTTTGTCAATTATAATGGCAATAAGGATTTGATCTAAAGTTCATAGGTAGAGGAATATTAGGATTAGATGTTTTTATGGGAGGAAAGGTAATCATTTTCTGTTCTAAAAGTTGTGTCATTCTATTATGAAGGGTATT
The DNA here is from genome assembly GCA_007258455.2 of Sequoia sempervirens. Taxonomy (NCBI): domain Eukaryota; kingdom Viridiplantae; phylum Streptophyta; class Pinopsida; order Cupressales; family Cupressaceae; genus Sequoia; species Sequoia sempervirens. The sequence goes on from VDFB02000003.1 coordinate 494,155,310, forward strand.
AGGAAAGGGAGTGAATTGTCTTTTCGGTTCCCCAAAGTTAAAGGGTATTGTAGCTTTTACAACAACTACTTGGGTATTGGTATTTTGACTTATTTTTTGAGGGAGATTAAGTTGAAGGAAACCTTTATTATACTTTCTAAAAGGTTGGTAGTTTTTTTGGTTTGTGGACTCAGACTTCTAGGTTTGGCTAGTAGTGGATTTTGCATCATGACTACTAACCGAGTTTTGATAATGATAAAGGGCAGTGCATAATTGCATGAAGGAAGGGAATTTCATCATGGTAAGCTTGTTGTGTATCTTATTTTTCAGATTCTTTATGAACATGTATATTTTGAAGGTGAGGGTCAGGAACTTTGACATTGATTTGGGAATAAATCGATTGATAGTGTGAAATAAAGTCAATAATCTTTTCTTCTTATTTTTGCTTACATCTCATCAAATTGGCCAATGTCATGTTAGGAGTCATATGCAATTGGAAATAGTTTATAAATTCCTCAACAAGTTCATTGAATGAAAGAATTGAGTTGTTTGGTAGAAAAGAAAACCATTCTAAGGTAACTTATCCTTCATGGATCAAGGGAAAATTTTAGCCAAGAGTTTATCATCAAGGAAAAAGTCACTACACAAGGCAGTATAGGTGACAACATGGTTAGAAGGATCACCCATCCCTCCACTTGAATCTAGGCACCTCTAATACTTGTGGTATTAGTGTTCACAATATCTCCAAGGAAAATGGACTACTTTTGACATAATATGTAGGTGGGCCATTTTTATTTTGGTTGATAGTGGAAACTTGTTGTTGAAGGGATGAAATAATTTGCAAACGTTGTTTTATGAGAGGATAATTGATTGTATTATGAGATGGTGGTGAAAAGTTGACTTTGCACATGTGTTTGAAGGAAAAGTGAATAGAATTATTATAGGTGGTAAAGTGGTAGGATATATGACGTGCAATGCCACAAAGGTACAGGGGATGCTAGTGGAAATACCCAAGGAATGAATTATATCACTAGTCGGTTGCATTGTTATTGTAACTTGAGGGTTGGTGTAGGTAGAAATAGAGGAAATTGTTGTGGGAGGTGGAACTTGAATTCCCCCTTGGCTTGCAAAATTTTTCGTAGGTAAATGAAAACTAGTGTTTGAGTTAAGGCATGGTCTAAAAATCTGAATTATGTTACACATAAGATCAACTCCTTCAGTTCCAATCATGTGATGTATGCTATCTATGGTAGGGATAACAGTGGTTAAAATATTCTTGATACTTATTTGATTTTGAAGGTTTGATAATTCTTCATGAATTTGGATTCTGTTTTCTTGCAAAATACTAGCAACCATTATTTCAACATGCGTCACACTAGTTCAAGGTAAGGAATTGTTAAGGGTATGGTCCATACCTAGTGAACTAGTGTCAATACTAGGAGTGAAAGAGCTAGACAACCCAAGATCCATGTCAATTATGCTATCATGGGATGAAATGAGTCTCAAACTTCATCTCACTATAGTATTAGCAATAGGACACCAAGTAGAAATTCTCATGCTAGGGATACTAAATGCAAGATGAACACAAATGCAATTTAAGCTAAATACAATGAAATGAATATAACAGAAATTCTATAAACTAAAATAGAAAGCTATCAATAGAAAATAGAAGCTCATAAATAATGTTTTAAATTATGGAAAATGTAGTTCAGAATCAACACTAGGACTAAATCACCTAGAAGGGTGTATGAGTCCTAGTGAGGGCTTTCTTCAAAAAAATTAGAAAATTTTAAGTGATTTTTATGTTTTTTAGTTTCTATGACCTATAACCTAAGTGAAAATGCACATTTTATATGATTTTAAATTATTTAAGATGCAAAAATGCAACCTATATGCACTTTCACTAATGCAAAATTAGAAACCCTAGAATGCCAATTAACTAATGCAAATCTTAATGCAATGTTAATGAAAGAAAGAGCTACGATGATGATGCACTCCAAATCAGAATTATGATGTTCTAAATGCAGGTTCACTAAAATTAAAGGTGGAAAAATATGGATTACTTTATGGTTTAGGACATAAAAAAATACACTTCACAACCATTTCACTAAAGGAAAACCCTAGATATCTCAATGAAAGGATAGGATTGGGTGAAAGAGGTCTTGCAATAGGGCTATTATAGATTTTGATTATAAACTAAAGAGGGGTTCACCACCAAGCGATGGCTTGGAAAGAATAATTAAATGCAAGATCTAATGCTTAACTCGAAATATGATGCAATGCTTCACTAAATGACCTAAAAATGCATGTGAAACAAAATAGAAAGATAAGAGATGAAAGGTGTGCACCTGGAAACCTAAAGAGGATTGGATGAAGTTCTGAAATGCTAAAAACATTGATTTTAATGTTGAATGGGACTCATATGCTAGACTGGGTGATTTAGTCCCATATTAGGGGTTTTGGGTATAAACTAAAATTTTGCAAAATGGTGTCTAGAACTGTAAAATTTTGGAAAATGATCTATATTAGAACTCATATGCTAGAACTAGCGTATCAGTCCAGTTATGGTTTTCTAAAACTTAAAAGTCTAAGTATGCTCCTCCATATCTACAATATCCTTTCCAATTGGTTTCTAGATCTGAAACCTTGATCTACAACCTATAGAAGTCTTCCAATGATCTCCAATGCAAGGTGACAACTTTGACAACTTTGAACACTTTGACAACTTTCTCCAAACTTTCTCTTGAATGTGCCTTCAACCTAGTCCTACAAATCACACAATAAAGAGAGGGAAAAAAAATTTTTTGTTAGTAGAAAGGGGTTTTCCTTGGTCAAACCCTGTTTTGGTAATCAAACCTTGAAATGAAATGAAATAGGAATGGAGAATGGTGAATGAACAAAATGAAATGTTACAAGTCACAAAAACCTAGTAGTAAAGTGCTACAAACATGTATGAAGTGGCTCCAATGGATGTAGATCTTGACTTGAATGCTTGCTTGAATCATAAAACCCTACATCACAATTGTTAGCTCAAAAACAAACATGATGAATGGAGATTTTGACATGATGCTTGATACTTGAATAATGAGCTCTAAAACACTTGATAATCTACCCTTCAAGATTCTTGAATTCTCTTGTAAACAATTGAATGGTCTTGAATGCTTCCTTGATAAAAAATTTGCTATAATGCATGAATAGTTGAATGCTTGGGGTGAAAATGAGTGAAATAAACTTGTATAAATTATACTTTTTTATGCAAAATTTCCCAAAATTAGAACACTACAAGCCAACATCAGATCTAGGAGGATAAAATCCCACCAAGAATTTGAATTAATTTTAATTTTGGGCCATACATAATTCATATGCCCAAGGTGGTGTATGAGTCCCATTAGGCATAAATTATGGGACCAATTCCAAAAATTCTTAGAAAGGTGTAAAATCTAGATTGGTATCCAAAACCCTAGGTGGGACTCATACATCGAAGGTAGTGTATGTTTCCCAGATCACTAAATTTGGGCCACACAACTTGAAAACACTTGAATTATGATTGGTTATTGATTTATGTCAGGATTATCCACAAAAAGATACATTAAATGAGGCTTGTGGATGTAAAATAAGGCCAATTAAAGCATAAATAATCCTAATTATTAAAAAAACCCTAGAAAAGTGTGAAAGTGTGTTACAACACTTTACAACACTCTAAATAAGGTAAGATTAGGTTTATTTAGTTTACAAGGGCCCAAGACCTAATGTGAGTGTGTTAAAAACATTACAACACTGAGTCAAGGAATTATTAAGCTTAATTATATAAGGAGGGCCCAAACAAGTGTGAAAATGTCACCAACTTGACATTTTTTGACACTACAAGTACTCTTCTAGCTTTCATTGTCGGATGAAAATACTTGGTATTTGTATCACCTTTTTGAAACCAAGATTCCCTACTTTCTTCCCTCTAGAATACTTCTTCTCTTGCTAAAATTTTCTTGTGGTAGTCTTCTAATTGTTTTTCATTTTCACAATATTGCTTAAACATTGAAAATTATTTATTATTTTGTTATTTAGGTCTTCAAGTTCTTTCTCTATTTTTCCTTTTTCTTGAAAGATATTTTTAAATGCCTCGTTATTCCATTTCTTTAGTTTTGTCTTTAGAATTTGAAGTTTTTTCATGAATATGTAACTTGAAGTGCCATCGATTCTCCTTTCCTTCCACCATTTATCTATGGAAGGGATCAAACATTCCTCTCTCCACCATATATTTTCAAATTTGAAGTAGTTTTTGACTGTGGTGGAATTGCATTGGAAAGTGATCTGAGATTGAGATAGGGAGAATGGTGGCTCCCAAGTTTAAGTCCATCTCCATATAATTGTTAGATATAAAAAGTCGTCCAACCTTTCCACAATGTTTGTAAACCCTTCCCTCCTATTTGTCTAGGTGTATATCCCATTACAAGTCTGACAGTCTATGGCCTTGATTTCCCTCCACAAATTCTATGAAAGCTTGCATATTTCTTGTTATTTTCTTTAGGTCATCACTTTTTCTTTAGAGATCCATGATGAAATTGAAGTCACCACCTGTTATGTATAGGTTAGTATTGGACTAGATTTTCCTACTGCTTAAGGCTGTCAAAGTTTCTCTTTTGTCTTTTTTTTGTATGGGGCTATAAACATTAAAGAGGTGAAACACCATGTTGTTGTTGAAATTAGTTAGCTTGCATTCTATCCAATGGTTGTATGCTTGGATTAGATCTAGTTTGACACTTGTGTTTTTCCATAGAATGGACAAACCTATAGCCATTCCTGTAGATTCTTGAAATATACCTTCGCATGTTTTGCAATATTTTATAAACCTCTCAGCTTCCTGATTGTTAAGCTTTGTTTCTTTAAACATCATTATGTCTTAGGCTAATCTTTCCATGTGATGCTTGACCAAGCACCATTTTTTAGGGGCATTCAAGCCTCTGAAATTTCATGTGGTTATCTTCATTTCTTTCCAAGGGAGGTCTTTCCTCCCTTAGATATCAAAATTTACTAGATATGCTCTTAAAGCCATTCTCAATTGCCTCCTCTTCTTTCTTTTGTTTTCTTGTCTTTCTTACTCTACCTTTCTTAATTTTTCCCAATTCCCTTTCTACAGAATGACTAATACATCTTAGATCTATGATTTCTAGTTCATCTACTTCTAATTGATCTTGTTCAACGTATATGTCTTCAAAGTCCAACTCTTCTTCCTCCATGCATTTTTCATGAGTTATATCTCCTATTGCAATGCGGGCCTTCAGATTTTTGGGGTCTTTCCCTTCACTTGATTTTCTTTCTTCCCCAATTTCATTTTATATACCAGGGCTAGTTCTTGTGGGTTTTGTTTCCTTGCTTCATGAATTGGTTTTTTGTATGGGTGGATTCATATTTTCCTTTCTTATCCAAGCCAATTTTTGGTTTTCCTATTTTTTATTTTGTAATATCTGATTGTTGATGGTCTTTTGATTCTTGAGATCACTTTCTTGTTCCATACCATCTTCGCTCCTTTCTACATCTTACAGTTTCCTAGTGAGGGTGCTTTGTTGATTTCTTCTTGTTCTCTCTCTTTTTTTAAAGTTTTTTTTCGTGCATTACTCTTCCCTATGTTTCCTACTTTGACATTTGAGATAGAAATGTTTATCTTCCTCTATCTCCATATCTTGTTTCCAGTGTGTGCCATTAACATAGAGAAGAATTTCCTTGGGAATTTTTTTGATAGCTGTTATCTTCATTCTGACATACATGCAAGAGTCACCATTAAAGAGCTATGCATCTATATCCACCATAGTTCCTAGAGTCCTGCCAATCTTCTGCAAGAATTTCTCTGACCAATATTCTAAAGGGAGATTGAATAGTTAGATCCATACTGGTTTCTCATATGGCTATGTGTTAATGGGGTTAAAGTTTGGTGCCACTTTTGAATGTATATAGGGTGCCCTTCGATCTCCCATAGTCTCATTTCTAGAATTTTTTCTCTTTCTTCCATAGTGGAAAAGATTAATACAAAGAACCCTCTTGGGAGAAATTTTATTAGGGTCAGAGTCTTCCATGTATTTTCAATCCAGTATTTAATATTTTTTCTCTCAAATTTGGGTTCTATAACTCTACCAATAATCACATTTTTTTCTAAAATTCCTAGATCTTCTTCAGCTTCCTTGGATAGGTCTATTGTTGGATATTCCTTATGTTGTATTGACTCACACTACTTGATTGGTTCAGTCCTTTGTTCTTCCATAGTGCATGCCTTTGGGCTACAAAAGATGTCATATAATTTTTTTGCTTATTTCATCTTTTTGCCAAAGTTATGCCCTTTTGCTCTTTGCTAATGTGTATTTGTTGAGGAGGAAGATTGGAGATTTAATTTACTATGCTTTCTATAATTTTCTATTCTGCAGTTCATAATTCATAATTCACAATTCACAATTCGCTATTCTATAATTGACAATATGTAATTCACAATTTGTATTTCACAAGCAGAGCTATTTTTTTCATCATAGCATGTTGCTATTATTTATTTTAATATTATATTATTATTATATTCTTCTTATTATTTTTATATTTACAATAATATTTTTATATCAAATTATTGTTATCATTTTATTATTAATATTAATATTATAATTATAAAATATTATTACTATTTTATGATTGTGATTAATTTGATTTTGTGTTCCATTTTAAAATATTAATTTAATTCCAATATTGGCATGGTGTGATGGTTAAGTCATTATGTTGTTATTCTTGCGATCAAGGTTCAAACTCATTGGGATGTAATTGTTGAGAATTTATAGTGGGGATGAGGTCCTGTTTGTGACCTTGCTATTTGATAAATGTTAAATGACTAATTTATGTATATTAAATAAATTGTATTAACAAAATAAATATTCATTATTTGATTAATTAAAATAGCATTCATTCATTTTATGAAGATTTAGTGAGATGATTTTATAAAGCTAAATGTGGAGTAATAAAGTTTTTACGTTTTAATTGGTTCAAAAACATCTTATTAATAACTAATTAACAATTTAAATCATTGAAATAGTATTGCTAACAAAGGTAAGTGTGTGTGACCGTAACAATAATTGCAAATTATTCATCAACTCAGCTCTTTCTTTGCAACTTTCCCACTCTGGCTATTTTTGAATTCTTATTTCCATGCTCTAATTTGACTTCCTCATGGGTCAATCGGGTGGGGGGGCCGGGAAAGCTCCCCTTTCCAAGATTGTTGTCCCTTTGTCTAGTGTTGTGTCTACTTTGGCAACTTCCAATGTTGTTGTTCCCCATGTTGGTTCCCCTCCTCGTACCTCTGTCCTTTCTCTTGGGGGAAGGACTAGGAGTACTTCTAGAAATTTTCCTCTATCCTCGACTCTTGGGTTAGACTCTTTCTTTTCTAAAGAAGATCTGACCTCTTTTGTGGAAAAATTGGTGGGTGTCAGCTTGCCAACTATGGGTAAAAGGTTTTTGGAGTCTACTTCCTACTCTGTCACTAGATGGGAAGTTGACATCCTTAAAATGTTAATGATAAAGGTAATGTATGACCTCAAGTTTTCATTAGTTGGAAAATTTCTAGCCTATTGGCCAAATATTAAGTAGGTATGTCTTTGGGTTGCTTCAGTTTGGAACCTAAAAGGTAGCATCTCTATCAATGCAATGCCCAAAGCTATCTTACTTTTCTCCTTTGTCGTTTATGAGGATATGTTAAAGGTATTTATGGGTGGACCTTGGGAATTTTATGTTGGATTCAAGAACTTCCTCTCTTTGTGAAAATGGAAATTGGGCTTTGACCCTTCTATAGACCTAGGGGCTACGACTCCTACTTGGGTTCACCTCCCCGGGTTACCCCTTGAGTTTTGGGAGACAAATATCTTGAAAGGGATTTCTAACTCTTTTGGTAGCCTCTTAGTGGTTGATAAGATAACAAGATTAGTTTATGCTCATATTTGTGATAATGTTGTTGATAACATGGTTCTACCAACCTTTGTTCTTCTTAAGTCAAAATTTGGAAACTAGTCCCAATGCCTTGAATATGAAAATGTGAGAAATTCAGTTGTCTTATAGACTCATGTAATGAAAGGAATCCTGAGGAGCCCAAAAAAGTCTTGCAATCCTTTATTGAGTAGGTGCCAAAGGTCTCCAAGGATGTCTCTGTCATCTGCCCCCTTATGGAAGTCCTTGTTCAAGAGGGAGCTATTCCCCCAGAGAATGATTCTTCTTCTCTTGGCTTTGATGCTACCTCCATTACAACTCTTACTATTTACAAATTTAAGGATAGTAAGGAAATCAAGGATGTTGTCCTAGAGGAAGGAATTCCAACCCCAAGATTGCTGAAGGGTTCAAATCCAAAGGAAGACAAGGAAACTCTCAAAGTTAAATTGATTGAAGAGATGTGAAAATCCCATATGGAGGCCAATGTTTGGGTTTAAGAGGAATATGTTCTTGGTGCTAATGAAGGGGATGGGATGGAAGAAGGATAAATTGTGTCTTAAACCCCTGCTCTATCCTTGGGGGATTTTTCCATTCTATCTCAAAAGGAGGGTAGAAACCTGAGTGAATCCCTGACCATTTTAGGTTTTCCCCCTCACCCCAATGATAGAGAAGATGAGGAAAAATGGTTACAAGCTCCAAATAAGTCTAAAAAGAAAAAGAAGCCAGACGTTGGTGGGGAAAACAAGGTTGGAAGACCTTCTGAAAAAGAATCAAGAAACTAAGATATTGTAAGGGATGTGGTTGCAGGTAAGTAAAGAACCTTGAACTCAATCACAGGATCAAAGTCAAAAAATCTTGTAGTGTAGGATGTTCTCCTAATGGCCTCTCGGTGTTTTTGTAACTATTTTGTTCTCTTAATAAAGTTTTTTTCTTGGAATATTAAGGGATTCAATAGCCCTTATAAACAAGTTTTGGTCAAAACATGTATTTTGGATAATAAAGTGGTTTTTATTCTTCAAGAAACTAAAATGAAGAAAGATACCTCTGACAAGATGAATTTGAATATTTGGCCTAGTGAAAACTACTATGTTAGTAAGGCTAAAGGATCCTAAGGGGGGTATAGTTACTCTATGTAATCCTTTAAAATTCAAAGGGAAATTTGGTTTTTTTGGAAGGAATATTCTAATGGTATCTTTGGAAGACTTATTTTCTTAGGAGAAATGGAATTCAATCAATATCTATGCCTCCAATTTTAGTAGGGATAGATTTCAACTATGGGATTCTCTAAGTGATGTTATAAAAAGATCATATGACTATTAGATGCTGGAAGGAGACTTCAACTCCCGTCTTCTACCCTTTGAAAAGTCAGGGGGTTGGATGACTATACTGATAGTATGATATTTTTGGATGGATTCTTAAATTTTATTGGGCTTTTTGATATTCCTCTACTAGGATCCAAATTGACATGGTCCAATAGAAAACTTAGCAACCAATTGATTCAAGTGAAACTGGATAGGTTTCTCATCTCTTCTAATTGGAACATCTCCCAATATCTCTCACTCTCTTCTCTCCCTAAATTTGGATTAGACCATAATGCTATTGTGCTAAAAAGAAATGTTGATCACAATAAAGGTTATTTCCCTTTTAGATTTGAAATAATGTGAATTATTCATCTTGATTTTGTGACCTTAATCAAAAATTGGTGGGAAAAACCTATAGGAGGTACCCCTATGCTTTTTTTGGTGGAGAAGCTAAAAAGAATGAATTAGAGAGTGAAAGGATGGAATAAAGTTACCTTTTGTAATATCTTTGAAACTAAAAAATCCTTGGGAAATAGCTTAAAGGAAGTGTAGGATAAAGTTGAAGCTAGCCTTGTGAATGATGAGATTTACATTCATGAATGTGATCTTAGAGCTCAATGGTTTAAGGTCAACAAACATGAGGATATTTTTTGGAAGCAAAATTATCATGTCCAGTGGCTTACTGAAGGAGATCGTAACACCAAATTCTTCAAGCAATCCACCATGAAACAAAAAAGTAGGAATAGGATAAGAATGCTAAGAAAGAAGATGCCTCCATGGTGACAACTAAAAAGTAAATAGTTGAGGAATTTTTTAACTTCTTTTCCTCCTTCCAAAATTCTCAAGGGGATGTTAATTAGGTGTATGGTGATTTCCTTGAAGTGATTCCTAAAGTTATAATTGAACAAGACCTTAAGATTATGAGTAATTCTATTTCTATGGAGGAAGTCAAATAGGTTGTTTCCTCCTTTGGGGCTTACAAAGCCCCAGGACCTGATGGGTTCCCTCCTACCTTTTTCAAACTTATTGGGATATTTTTAAAATTGACTTATTTAATGCAGCTAGAGATTTCTTTAGATTAGGGAGGCACTTAAATCAATCGAATGATACCTTTATTTCCATTATCTCAAAGGAAGAAAAATCCCCTTCTATTGAGGACTTTAGACCCATTAGCCTCTACAACATTGTCTATAAAATTTTCTCAAAGTTACTTGTGTTCAAACTAAAAATTGTGTTAAGAAAAATGATTGCCCCAAATCAGAAAGGATTTTTGCAAGGAAGAAATATTTTAGATGTTGTTATTACTACCCATGAAATCCTTCAATCAATGGATCTTAGTAAAAACCCAAGGATGGCCTTGAAAAATGATATTTCTAAGGATTATGATAGAGTTTCCTGGCTATTTTTCTTTACTATTCTAAGGAAATTTTGGTTTGAGGGTAAATTCCTTAAGTTGCTCATTTCTTTTGTTACCACCCCTATGTGTTCGGTTCTTGTTAATAGTGTCCCCCAAGGTTTCTTCTCATGTGGCCATGGTCTAAGACAAGGAGACTCCCTCTCCTTGTATCTATTTATAATTGTTGTTGAGGTCCTTGGAAGGAACATCTAAAAGCTAATTGAATATAAATTCCACAGAGGAGTTAAAGTTGCTTTGTCACTCCTGCCTAACTCTCACCAATAGTTTGTTGATGAGACTATCCTGTTTAGTGAAGCCTCTATTGGGGAAACTAGACAATCAAAATCTATTTTAAATGACTATGGTTCTATCTTTGGTTAGTATATTAATTATGATTAAATCAAGATATAATTCTCCAATGCTAAAAAATTAGTGAAGGAAAGATTGGTGATGGTCTTGGGTTGTCAGGAAGCTACTCTACTTGCGGTTTACCTTGGACTACCTCTAATCTCAATAAATTTGGATAATAATTATTGGAATCATCCAATTGAAAGAGTCCAAAAGAAGCTGACAAGGTGGAAAGGTAAACTTCTAAGCTTAGATGGGAAGATACAATTGCTAAAAGATTCTTTACAAAATATCCTGTTTTACTATTTGTCTCTCTTTAAAATCTTGTCCTTCATTGGGGGAAAAATATAATAGACTCAAAGAAGATTCATGTGGTCTGAAATAGAAGAGAAAAATAGACTGGTGTTGGTATGTTGGGAGAAAGTTTGTACTCCTACAAATATTGGAGGTTTGGGGATAAGGAGAATAATTTTTTTTAACAAATCCCTTACTGCTAAGATAGGATGGAATCTCTTGGAAGGGTGTAAGGACCGGGTTAAGATTTTCCAAGCTAAATATCTAAAAAACAAAGACCTGGGCCATTTCCTCTTTTCCATTGATCTACCTTATAGGCCAATTTTTTGGAACCATCTTATTAAAAAAAGAGTGCTGAAATTGGGTGTGAGAAAAAGGATATGCAATAGGAAAGACACTAGTTTTTGGAAAGACCCTTGGTTTGCCGATTTCCCTCTCTTCCTTAGAAGGATTCAACCACTTAAAAAAATCTTGACAAGAATATGTGGTAAAAAGGTGGAAGACTACATCAATTGGGAGACTGATGAACATAAATGGAAGGAATTTAACAAGCTTCTTAGGAGTTTAAAATTGAGAGGTCAGAGATAGCTTAATTAGGAGTTGATTCTACAAAGGTCATACAACCTCATTGGGGAGGTGACTTGATTCTCTAATGAAAGGAAAGATGAATGGTTGTGGAAGGGGAACTCTTCTAGATACTTCTTAGTAAAAAAATGCTTATAAGGAACTGGAGAAACCTCTCACCGACTATAGAGACCTTCATTGGGATAGGTTGTGGATAAAAAACCTTACTTTGAAAGTCAACTATTTTTGGTGGGCTGCATCACATGGTAGAATCCTAACTATTGATAACGTTTGGGGGAGAGTATTTCAAATTGTCAATAGATGTATCCTCTATACTTGCAGGAAGAAGAGTATGTAATGCACATATTCTTCCATTTTTCAGTACTCTAGAGAAGTGTGATCATTCTTCCTCCCATTGTTGCTCACGGATTGGGTGTTTCCCCCTACTATGAAGAGATTTGTTGAATGTTGGTCCAACTATCCTTTTTCCAAAAAGGTTATAATGGATCTCTGGAATCAAGCCCCCCCTTTCATAACTTGGAATATTTGGAAGGAAAAAAATAATAGGATTTTCAAGGAGGTAGAGAGAAGCAACTATGAGGTTTGCATGATCATAAAGGCCCAGATATAGAAAATATGAAAGTTGGAGGATACAACTACTCAAAATTTTGGCCAATCTATAAAGAATTAAGAATAAAGTAGATATGGGGAATAAAAAGGTCCTTACTAATGGGTATGTGCAAGATCATCATGGAAAAAACAAGCCCTTAAGTGGCAAAAAATTAAGAAAAATCAGAATTTGAAAACTCGATGTTAAAATTTGAATAAGTTATCTGTATTATTTAAAAAATATGTAAAAATAGAATATGTAGCAAATTGAATGTAGTTTCTAAACTAATAGGTTTTTAAAAAAAAAATCTATTTGGTGAAAATTTGAAATTTCATTAGTTACTTAAATTTCAGGGAAAAAATAAGAAGTAGGTGTCTATTTGACCACTAACCATAATAAAATGATAATATTTTCTTATAATATTTTAGATATAAGTAGAGGACTCATGCCCATGTGAAGCATATTTTTTGTAATTTTTTCCATGTAAATAATTAATTATGAATTTTTATTACAACTTTTAAAATCTATAAAAACTTGTATGTCGACCACCTTAACTTGGTCAAAAATTCATGAAATTCATTTTTATTTTTAATCCTATAGTATGCAAAGAATATAATGTGTATGTTTTGATTCAAAAAATGTGATACCGTTTGAAAGCTATAGGTGTTTTTCAATCAACCTATCAATCATGACTTTAGTCATAATTTGAATAGAAAATGAATAATAATTACTTATTAAATTCAAAGTAAAAGATAATTTATATCATTGAAAGCTGAGAATCTCCTTTAAAACCCTTTTGTTTCATCAATTTTGGGTAAAAGAATAGTCATCAGCCACATACCCATCATATTTCCACTTTTGGCCCATCATGATCTTGCACATACCCTAATCTCAATTGGTCCATGCTTTTGGCTAGGAAGCTTACTATTTGGGTCCCTTCTAAAATGGAATGAATTAAATGCAACTTTTATGGGTGCTCAAAAGGAAATCTGGCATTGGGGTGAGAGGACCGCTAAGAAACCATATGGGTGATTGGATTATGAGCTATAGTATAAAACTATGTGTTTGTAACAATAATGAAGTAGAGGCTATGGCTGTTTGGGGTGGAAGAAGACACTAATAAACTAAGACTTTAAGAAGGTAATTTTTGAAGGAGACTCCAAATTAATTATGGACATCTTGAATGGTGGTGCTACAAACTTAGGAATTAAAAGATGTCATTGACAATTGCAAGTTCCTAATGAAGTTCTTCACTCATTGTCATATACAACATGTGTTGTGGAAGGCAATCTCTCTGACTATGCATCCAATGAGCACTCATGTGTAATATGTGGACTTGATGGGAGTACAACCAATTTTCATTGAAAGACAAAGTGCTAAAAGACAAATATGATAATGTACATATAATCTATAATGTTGAGAAAAAGCGTCGACATAAGAAGGATTATTAAATATTGTGTCATAAAGGGCTCTCATTATAATCATGATAATTTTGGTACAAGTACCTAAGTATGAAGATATCCTTAGGTGAGAAAGAAAATTATTATTTCATTCCCAAAAATATAATGTATCACATGGCTAATATCAAAGCAAAGGCTAGTGTCAACTATAAGAGTAACGACGTGCCTAATGTCAAATCTAACCTCCAAATTGAAGATCAGTTTGCTACGAATAATCAAGAATAATTTATTATTTGTAATGATAATAATGAAATTTTTACTTAGGGAAATGGGATAATGACCATATCTTTAAGAAAGTTCTCAAACCTCATTTCAGAAAGAGATTATTTTCAAAACACAAGCAATAGTGTGCTTTGCAAATTTAGAAGGCTGTCAGGGTGTTGTGGTGTTATGAGGAAAGGTTTGTAGAGGATTAATCCTAAAAGCTTACAGTGCTCTAAAATGGGTGGGCCTAGAAAGTGAGCTGAACCCTCGAATTTCCAAGCTCTAAGGAAAAATGTTGTTCTTTGGAGGTTGTTCAGTAGAGCGGGAATGGTTCCTTTTTTAAAGCCATGAAAGGGTATAATGAGAATATCATGGAAAAATTCACCAAATCATGGAGAAATGGGAAAGTATCCATAGGGGCTATTAGATTTGAGTTGAAAAATTAGTTCATAGCGAAGGCGATGATCCTAAAAAATCAAGGAATTAAGGTTGTGAAGAAGAGCAAAGCTGATTACAAGATGTTTGTTGATAATTTCCTACATGATGGTGAGAATCTCACTTAGTTTTGAAATGGATATGCGCAACTCAAAATCCCATCACCCTATGCTTTGGTTAGTATGTTTGTGATGAGATATTTTACTCTTGAAGGTAGATATATGAGTGTACATGCATATCTCTTTCCTCTGTTGAATCACATCTATCACAATGAACATATAAATTTTCCTTTTTATCTTCTCTCCTCTCTCTAATAAAACATAGAAAATGGTGTGAACCCTCCCTTGCACTAAGACCTTATGCTTGCTCTTTATAAACATTCCCTAGCTCTAAATCCCCATGGTAATCTTTTGGTAGCTAGATAGGATATTCAAGATCAACATGTTGGAAAAAATGTTCAACCCCTTGCATTGGCTAACCCCATTCAGGAGCCTAACCATAGGCCCCACCCCAAATTATTGAACGTGATGAGAATCACATTGTTAAAGTATCTTCCTCTATTGCTAAACATATCACTCCCTCTACCCCAATGGGTAAGAAGACTCTTGCTAAAAATCCCCTTGAGCTTGAACTGGTAAAAGTTATTCTTAAGAAGTGCAAGAATTCTTCGCTTCTCTTAGAACCTCCTAAGTCCAAGAAACTGAAGAAAGAATTGGAAAACAAAAATGTGGTTATCACTATACAAGAAGAAAAAGATGGATTTCAAATGGAGGACCTAGAGGAAAGGAAGCTGCGTCTAGACAGTGGAGACAAAAGATCTACTCACCTTGTAAAGACTGCTTCCCAATATAAAAAGGGTAAACAAAAATCCATATTTCAAGAGGAGGAAGAGTTGGAGGTTGAAGATTTTGAGGCTCAAGTTGATGAAGATAGTGAGGGATGAAATTTGAAGAGACAAAGTTTACGATATGGGAGAGGAAGAAATGGAGGAAGAAAAAGAAGACAATGAGGAGGAAGATGTTGAGGTTGAAGAAGAGCCAAGGAATGAAATATTGAAATCTTTTGAAACTATGAACAATGCTAAAGATACTAACACTATTGATGATTCTAAGATTGAATTTCTTAAAATTAGGTTGAATTACATGTAGGTCCAGATGGATGATTTGGAGAAAGCCATTATAACTCTGATGAGAGTAACCAATGGTCTCATGCGTAGGGCTATGGTTGGTGCTATCTTGGGCCAAGCCAAGATTAGAAAAATGCTTAAGAAGATGGGAAAGATCGATGAAATGATGGAATGGATTGAAGATGAGGGACTTGACTAGAGGGAGTATGTCTCCCAAATTGGAGAGTACTAGGACCTGATTGCTAAAGCCAAGTAATGGCTCTCTTTCTTTCTTCTGGTTATGGGTACTTTGAATTTTTTCATAATCTATTTTACTATATCAGACTACTATTTTAATATGGATTTGTTATGGTTAAGAACCTACCAGACTCTAGTGGACATTATTAATGGTCTTCGTAGTATTAGCTACTTTAGTAGTAGTACTTTGTTTTTGATTAAGTATATATCCGTTCTATGGTTACAGTTTTTGATAATCAACCTATGTGCCACCCTAGTTTTTGTTGTTTCTTGTTGTTGGTTGGTGTTGTTCTCCTAGCTTGTTTCCTTTTTTGAGTTTTTGGCTTTGTAACCATGGGATCAGGGCCCTTCCCTACTTAATTAATAAAAAAACAACAATAGTAATAAATATAATTTAAATAATATTTATTATTATTAATAATAATATATAATTTTAATTATTGGGTTCATACCATAGTGTGATTGTTAAGTGATGGAATTATTAAATATATGGAGAGTGGAAATTGGTCAATTAAAGGAACATGCTAAACTTTGACTACTTAAGTGGCACACATGAGACTTGCTTAACTTCTTCCTTTTGCTAACCATTCTTTTGTTGTCTTAAATAATCATCATTATAGTTAGAAACCAATATTTTAAATGATATTTAATCATATTAAATAATTGGATCACATAAAATGTTGTTATAAATGTTAATTTTTAATTAATATTATTTAATAATTTTGTGTGTGTTAGATATAGTAGAAACACTTACAATTTATACATCTTTTTAAAGTTTGTACCATCCATTAACAATGTTGAACTATCAATTTAGCAAAAGTCTATCTAATACTAGTGCTGACTTAGCATTAGTATACCAGGGCATCCTATACAAAATCATATCTAGCATAGTACATATATTGAAACTATCATATTTAGCTTCATGTACAAAAGGATTCACATATCATTACAATTGCATGTCTTCTAGTAGGAGATTTTTTTCTCATTGAACTTATCCCAATTTTCCCATTCTAAGGGAGGATCTGATAGGTCAGTATTAGATATAATAACTTCAACTATTGAGCATTCACCTTCATTTATGAAGAATCTAGGTCCTCTATGTTTGCTAACCACCTTTTTTCTTTAGTTTTATTGTTGAATTCCTTCTAAAATTCATTAAGGGATTTTAAGAAGGTGTCTATTCTAGGTTGACCAATCTTCCATGTGTGCCCATAACTGACCTCACTCATATTAAGCCTTATTGTGCCATCTTGCACTAGTTTCAAGAATTTGCACTCTGATATTTATAAAGTGATACTAACTTGCAAGGAAACATTGCAATAAATGAGTCTTTTTGTTGACTTAGTAAGTACCCTTCTAATCCCATTAAATTTATCGTCATTTCTCACCTTCCAAATCATCCATAAGGTTTCAATTGAAAAAAAATCCAAAATAAATTCAAATCTTTATCTAACTTTATATCAATCCCTATTATACTTTTTTAGTTAGCATCATCGCATTCATTCCGTATTTTTAGCTTTTCATAAAATAATTTCTAAATTTCTTTTGCATAAAAGAAATTAAAAAATATATGCTTAATTCTTTCAAGAACTCTATAGATGTTACAATATCATATGAATTAATTTTTCAATGTAATCTATTTAGCAAAAGCAACCATTTAAATCAATCCTTTTTAGGTTATAAATCACTTGACTAGTTCACTTTTAAGATCTTTTGCCATTTTTTTTCAAAAAGGTTGGTGTTCCAACATTTATTAACATGTTTAACAATAGAATTAGAATTAGACAAGGAGTTGTAAATTATTTTGGGTTTAATACTTGCTAAGGGAATTCCACTATGTCACTTGAAATCTTTGAATTGACATTCATCATGCTTACAATCTATAGGGAAGTTCAAATCCTTACAAGAATCTTTTAAAATTTATATATCCTTGAGTATATAGAAGGTAAATAAAATTCATATCTCAAGGCATCCCAATCCTTTAGCATCCCCTTATCTAGGAAATTGTTAAAGCTCTTGACACCTTTCACGGCCTAGTTTTTGGCTAAGTATCCTTGTAGTAGAGCTAGCTTGGGTTCCCCTTATGTTCAAGATTCCACCAATTCAAATTATTAGTGAAAATTAGATTATTAGTATTGAAGAATTGGAAATTTATGATAATTTATTAGTGATAAGTATTAAATATTTTTTTAAAGGAAAAGGGTTGATAGGAGGTTTGTTTTCGCATAAATTGCTTAAACAATGCCAAGGTTGTCAAGAGATTTATGAAGCAATGAAAATGGGTCTTCAATTTAACAATGATCAAATTTTTCTGAAGGCATTGAGGAAGAATTCTAATTGTTTCTGTGTTGGGATGGAAATAGCCATAAAAAAAAAGTATTTTGCAATTTCCTTTCTAAAATATCATGCTTGTGTGCTCTTTGTAAAAAACCGTAATATGGGGAAGGTGCAAGTTGCTTCTCAAGAAAATGTCGTTGTTGGAGGAAAGTTGCTGCTAGAGAAAGAATTGAGGAAAAGAACGTTGGTGGATTTGGCATCAATAAAAGTGAAAGGAGTGGTTGTTGTTTAAGAAGGCCAAATGAAGAAATTTTTTGGGAGGAAGAGAACCCAGGTGCTAGAAATTTGTGACTCAGAGGAAAGCCAAGGAGGAAAAAACCCAGTTGATATGGAAGAATGATTGCTTCAAATGGATATTTTGGTCAAATTTTGTTAAGCTTAATGTTCATAGTTATCTATAGTTTAATCAAATGGGGTTTTTCTATATTCAGGAATGTAGTATCTCTATTTGTTTGATACAGGGTTATAGTTAGAATGCTCAATGTATGGGAATATTCAGGGGATGGGTCTTTAGTACTTTGAAATGATATGTAATTAATGTTACTAGTATGGCTATGACAAATAGTTATTGATGGAGATTGTATGACCAAAGTTTTAAAATGCATTGCCAGTCACAGGTGGAAATCGGACTTATTTTTGTAATCTCATTTTATATATCAATATATATGTGTGTGTGTGTGTGTGTGTGTGTGTGTGTGTGTGTGTGTGTGTGTGTGTGTGTGTGTATGTGTGTGTGTATGTGTATATATATACATTTATACAAATATACACAGACACATAGACACACACACAGATATATATATAGATATATATACACATATATATGTATGCATATACCCCTGTGGTACAGGAGGGCATGTTGCACCAGCACCGCCGGTCATGTTAAAAAGTTTACAAGGTGCACTGCAATTTATATGGGGTCGTGCTACCCGATTCCTACAGTCTAAATATATATATATATACACAGGCACTCTGCCTCTTGACCTAAAAACAACATATTAAATATATAGTATATTTAATCATATACTATATTATTAAACTTAAAACATTAATATTAATAATAATTATTAATTATTATTATATAATTATTATAGTAATTATATAGTATTTGTCATGCCCAACACTTTACAACCAAAACATAGCTAAGGAGATGACCCAAATTTCAAAAATAGACCACATACACTTGACTAACTCACAAAAGTTTGTTTCCAATGCACACATATTAAGAATAATTACAAATTAGTTATAGAAAGACAAAACCTAAGGGCCAAACCTATTCCTTAGGGGCTCATCTTTGATGGCCTTGCCTAAGTAACAAATAAAAACTTTATAGTTTGAAAAATTGAAACATAACCAACACAAGCTTTGTCAATAGGAGGGTACATCTTCTAGGTTCAACTCACATTTGATATGTCTACACCTTGATGAGTACATATAACGAGCCATTCTAAATTTAGTAAAAAAAAACTATATTTAGGAATCAAACTAATCACCACTAGACACAACTATAGGTTTTCTCAATAAATTATCAACAATCAATAGACAACCCAACTCTCCTTGTAATTTCATTTGAGCACAATAATACATGTGGATGCAAATTATGTAAAAGAGATATACAACACTATAGCACATACAACCTCGAAAAAAGATAAAATATGTTAAGGTTGAATTGACATCCTTTATGTGACAAGATCTATTAATAGAATTGTAGGGTAAAAAATGAAGAGACAAAAGTCCACAACTATTCCAATATACATAATAATTAATTATTCCCTTATAGAAACTATAATTTATCTATTTAGAACCAAGGGTTTAATTTACAAAATACGATCAGAGAATTACCATTGTCAAATGATCTAGTGTACATCTATCATACAAAGATTAATCAAAATTTATTCTAGAGTTCTACCTTCTAATAATTATGCATTGCCTCAATTATCATTGAATCTAACTCAATGTATAAACACCTATAATCTTAACATAATTATTTAAGTTCTTTTCCCAAAAAATCTATTCAAAAGTCATATATAACTATAAGATCAAAAGATTGAATATCAACCAATAATTTTATAATAGGTTTGCACGAAAAATATTCACTCTTTACTCTCTTATATTCTAATTTAAAATTTCCAACTCAAGGAAGACTATAAGATGACAATATCCTTGCACTATATCATATATGTAAATAATCCTAAAAGATTGTCATTTTACTAAAATGAATATTCTTCTATAAATATTCAAGTGAGTTTAATTCACTAAATTTAAAATCAATTAAACAGCTAAAAATTGTATGGCCAAAATCCAAATCCATTGCACCATAGAAAATAGAACTATACTATTTAGTCACACTTCTGACCCGAGTATAGACAATTTTTATGAAGGATTGAAATCGAAGCCAATATTTTTTCCTTGATAATTTTAAGGATAAATATGTGGAATCACATAACCTCATTTAGTTGGTTGCAATGGTTAAGGATTATGAATAATTTAGGAGAAATAATTTTATATTGGAATTATAGAAGAAACCAACTTGTAAATTTCAAAGGGGTTATTATTTCAAAAATATATGCAATTATCATATTTCCTAACATTATTTTGATGTTTACTTTAATTTCTATTAGCCTCATATTTTAACATAGTGGAGTACATAATAAGTTGAAGGCATTTTCTAAATGTAAGAATAGGCTAGAAATAAAATATTGAAAGTACATACTCTCAATTGGAAATTATCAAATAAATTTGAATGCCTAAACTATACTTTCTATTTTCTGACAATAATCTCAAGACCCTTAATCATTTAGGATTAGTTATATCTTCTAGTCTATTTTCAACCAACGAATAAGAGGAAAAATATGTTTATATAGATCATGACAAGATTGTGAGTATAAATAATTAGGGCAGTTTATCATGGATGTAAAAAAAAATACAAGAATATGTGATTGAATCCTATTCCATCGAAGGTAATGGTATATGATGCCCTTATAACCATTCTTTTCTATTATATTTCTAGTAATACTAACCTTAATAAGGTTAGTATTTATGGTATAAAGACATGACATAAAATACACTTGACAAACACCACTAAAATGTATTTAAAAAACATGATATTTTGATGGATGATCCACTAATAATTGTAACAAGTATATATATAATACTTCAAAAGAAGTGAGGCTTCATTTTTAGCATTAATAACTTTCTTATATAGCCAATAACCTTAAGGAGAATGCTAAATCTCAATCTTGAGTGTAAGGATTAGTGTAATTTACACTAAGTTTTTTGATATGGATGTAGAGGCTATTTGCTAGTTATTTAAGCCATACAAGTATACAAATATTTACTCTTAAATGTTTTGTGAAGGATTCTTCAAAAAGATCATCATCCAAGAGTAATGAAATAACAAATGTGAGTTGTGTAAACTAATCAATAGAATTTTTAAGAAAACATAATACAACTAAATCTTAATGATACTTTCACTGATGGATTAGTATGGGCTGACAACACTTGATCCATGAGGATACAAAGCATATTCGAGCCACTAAATGTCAATCCAATAAGATCAATCAACAAAACTAAACTAGGAATCCATTAAAACTTAGCATATTAAACTACAAAAGCTTTAGAAATACCTATTCTAATCCATTGAAACTTATCCTATTGGGGGAGTGGTGTCGCATTGATGTGGAATGGCAACCATTTCCCAATCCCATGGATAAATGAACCTGTTCCAATCGATTTTATTGAAGAGAATCGACGAAAACAATAGAAGATGTGTGATGAAACATGATTTAAAGCTAAATAAACATGATACAAGCTATTTTAACATGATTTATGCTAAGATGATCAAGATGTGTCAATACAAAGCTAATCTAAATGGATTTTAAACCAAAAATATTGAAACACTATTTAACAAATAAGCTAAGTGTATGCGTCTGTGTTACCATGCAAGCCATTAATGGAAGTTAAGCTAGGATGCAAGTAAAGCTGAAATGATGTAAAATGTGAGTGAAAGTGAGAGCGATTTTAATAGCATAAGTTTGATGTTAAAAGATGGATCCTTATTAAATAGATGCAAGCCCTATTTATAGAATAGGAAAAATGAAATTGATGCTCAAGATTGAAAGAATCAGTCAATAGTCAATAATAGATGAAGGGTGAGCACATGGATCAAATATTCTCATCAATGGATGAGAATAAATGTTCACATGGATTAAGGAAAGATCAAAGGATAAGAATAATTCAAACAAATAAACTTTGTAACAACTTTGAAAGCTTGTTACAAAGTTTTTTTGAAAGAATATTTTATTTGTTGCAGCAAAATAGGAGTATTCCTTTGGAATATTCCCTATGCAAGTGGATGAGAGGTAAATTAGGAAATTTAGTAGTTAAAAAAAAAAATTAATTTGCAAGATGAAGAATGTGAGGATATTCCTTAAATTATTGATTTATTTAATGAAAAAGGGATTTGAAGATTTCATTAAATAATTAGGATTTTTTAATCAAAGAGTGAGTAGAGAATGAATTTGGATGAATTTAATTAAATAATTTAGAGATTACTTAATCAAATAGGAGGATTAATGTTATCATGATGAATTAATCAAATAATGCGAGTTATTCAATTAATATGAGACTTAGGTGAATTTAATCAAATAATTGATATTATTCAATCAAATAGAGGAATTAGGATGAAATTGAAAGAGATGATGTTAGATAGGCAATGTGATCCATTGAGACATTTTTAAGTGTCTACATTTTTCCCCTCTTTGAAGTAATGTACTCATTGCATTGGTTCAAAGACTGATGCTAATTTTGATGCTGATGATGATGCAAAAATGGATATAAATGATCCTTTTGAGATGTTGATAGCCAAGCTAAAGTTGATTGATCTGATTGATTGATTGATAACATTATTTAGGATTCACAACAATGCAAGGATAGTGTTTTCAAGATATGAACAAAACAAGAATTGATAGGGAAAGATATCCCAATGATGAATGATTTGATAAAATGATCAAAATTTGCTAGCAAGGCTAGGAAAAAAATTCATTAGACGATTTGATATCGATATGATCAAAAGATGGTTGGTTGCCTCCTCAAGAGATTGATCGAAGAATAAGGTGTTTTGATTGGGCTCACGATAGGTGAAAATAAAACTTATGCTTGAGATGCTTGAGATTTAAGGTTGTTTTTGAATCAAAGAGCTACAAATTTGAAGATGATAAAGATGCCCCATTTTGCCTTAGTGGAACATGGATTGTTGGTGAAGAGGATGAAACATAGTTCCTAGAAAGCTTAGATGCTAATGTAGAAAGATTACATGATGTATAGATAGTCATCGACTATGGGTATCCTCCTGTATATTTTGATGTAGATCACATAGATTTGATGCTTGGATAGCAATGTTAGTAAAGATAGAAGAATAAGAAGATAATATGGATAGAAGTAGAAGAATGAAATAGATTGACCATTAATTTTGATGGTGACGAGAGATGCATTATTATTTGCTCATATCTTGGGATTGTGATTTTTCATCATCCCTTATTTTTGATATAAAACATAGAAATGATGCATCAATGTATTGTTAAGGGTATGTGTAGGATCATCATGGAAAAAATAGGCCCTTAAGTGGTAAAAAATTCAAAAAAATCAGTGTTAGGCAACTTGACGTAAAAATTTGAATAAGTTATCTATATTATTTCAAAAATATGTAAGAATAGAATCTATAGAAAATTGAATTTAGTTTCTAAACTACTAGGTTTATTTAAAATAAATAAAATCTATTTGTTGAAAATTCAAAATTTCAATGTAGTAGTACTTAAATTTCAGGGAAAAAAATAAGTAGGGGTTTGTCCGACCACCCTAACCATAATAAAATGATAATATTTTGTATAAGATTTTATATATAAATAGAGGACTCATGTTCAGATGTGATGCATATTTTTTATAATTTTTTTCCAAGGAAATAATTAATTATGAATTTTTATTAGAACTTTTAAAAAATATAAAAATCGTAGGTCTGACCACCTTAACTTGGTCAAAAATTCATGAATTTTTTTTTTTTTAAATATTATAGTATGTGAAGCATATAATGTGACACGTGTTTCAGATTCAAAAAATGTGATACCATTTGAAAGTTATAGATATTTTTCAATCAACCTATCAATCAGGACTTTAGTTGTAATTAAATAATAATTATTTATTAAATTCAAATTAAAGCATAATTTATATTGGTGGAAAGCTGAGAATCTCCTCTAAAAACTCTTTTCATTTCATCAATTTTGGGTAAAAAAAAGTCATCAGCCACATACCCTACAAATACCCATAATATTGCCACTTTTTGGCCCATCATGATCCTACACATACCCATAACTGGGATGACATTATATCTAGTGTAATGGGATTTGACTTTGCAAACAAATAGGATAGTTCTTGTTCACATCTTGACATACGAAAACCTTTTCAGAATGTAGTTTAGTAGTTCAAAATATCTTGGACCAAAGCATATACAATAGTTAACAATCTAATCCAAATGACCTCCCTACACACAACTAACCAAGTGTGCATCAAGATTATTTTACAAGAATACCCACAAGCACAAAAAGAAAAAGAAAATGATCGATGCATCATTACTTTCTCTCTAAATCATTTAGAAATCATTGAGAGTTCATCAAAATGGGTCATTTTCAAGATAAATCAGAAGAAAAGGTTAAAGATAAACAACCAGTGTTATTGATATCTCTTGCTAGTTTATTTTAGATAAGTTGATTTATGATATTGATGTCCATTGCATGAAGGATACATCCTAGGACATGTTATCAGATGGTATGATTAAGATGAGGTGTGTGATAAGCCTTTGATACAAACTCCACTGACTTGTTCACCTATGATCTAGACTTTAGATTTTCACACGTAGGCTCTCACTTTACGACTTGTGGTACTTGTTTTCTATTTTTTTTTCCAAAGGTTGAAGGTGATGTTTTGATTTATTATGGGTGAAGGTTATTGTGGGTGAAAGCAAAATGGGATGAATTGTTTTGGATTTTTTAGAATATTTCAATGTTTTTGATGTTTTGAAAATGTTGAGGTTGTTTTTGATCTTTTTGAAAGTTTATGTGGATGTTTTGGTTTTTGATTATTTGAGGTTGTTTTGGGTTTTCTCTAAGATATTTGATGTTGTTTATGTTTTTTTAATGTTTTATGATTTTTTTTGTGTTTTATATTATCACAATGTTTTGGGATTTTTCAATATTTGGATGTTTAGGGGTTTTTTGAGATTTTACAAATGTTTAAGGTTTTATTGATATTTGAATGTTCAGGGATTTTTTGAGATTTTTGAATGTTTTTGGATTTTTCAAGTTTTTCGACCAAGAACCTAACCTAAAAGACCCATCCTAGGCGCCTCAAGGGCTAATCAATGATAATCCTTTCCTATGTTATACACGTAGAGACCACATAGTTCAACTGACTTAACTTATTAACGATGAGAGATTGAAAGTTGATTGAATGTCAGTTTATTATGACAGACTCCTAAAGAATGACCTAGGGTGTCTCAAGGGCACATCAATGATGGCCTTGCCTACACTCAAGCTTAGAGACTTGTAGTTCGACATGGTACTAATTTTGGATTTTCAATGTTTGACCTTTTTAGGGTTTTTGATTTGTTTTGGATTTTTTGGATTTGACTTTACAAATTTTGAATGTTTTTTGGATTTTAGCTCTACAGGATTTTGCAAGTGTTTTTGGATTTTTGGCTATATAAGATTTTGATGTTTTTGGATTTTTTGATGAACGTTTAATGAATTTTTTGGGGATTTTTGATGATATTTTAAGGTAAACAATACCTAGATCATGATGTCAATGCCATGTTGCAAGAGAAAAGACATAGATCAAGAGTTATTTAGAAAAAAGAGTTCAATAACCTTCCCCCAGTGTCTATCAATGCTTGATAATGTAATGGATAGCCAAGATAGGTAATGTATATGCAAATAGCTTGACAGATTTTTCTCATGCTAGATATGGGTGATGGGACTTCATGGGGTGAAATGGTAAAGAGCCTATCAAGAGTTTTCCATGAGTAGAGTTGAAGTATACTCTGAATCTTTTTCAAGATCAAGATAAATTGGAATATCTAGATAAATTTGGATTGGATGGATGGAGGGAACATTGGATTTATCATGATAAGGATGAGGTGCTTCTGTTTGAGAAGGATCATATAGACACTCGATTCTACTCATGATGCTTGTTTGCCAAGTTTTCATCATAGTACTTTCCCAAAGTTCCATTGTAGTGGTTTTCACTAGAGGATGATTTTTATCTTTATTGTTTTCAATCCTTTTTCTCATTTTTTGGAATTTTATCATTTTTTGATTTTTTTAATTTTTTAATTTTTTTGAAATGTTACCCTCATGTTGAACTACTTCATGGTATTGATGTAGAGGTCACTATCATAACATGCCAATGATATCTTGCTTGAAGAAGCTTCTTTGCTAAGATACGAGAACTAGAATTCAACTTTGAAGAACTCTAATTTGTCTTGTCGGTACTAGAATTAGCCTTGTCTATGTGTGCACATCGCGATAGAGTGCCTTCAAAATCCCTATCATAAAGATTAGTCACCAATAGACGGTCAATGTGAGAATTGGATATTGTGAATGGAGTGTATGGTGTCATGCATGAAAGAATATGAGATGGATTGGCTAATGGTTTGGAACCTTTGAATCTCCAAACATGGGAAGATGAACAATGATGGGTGGGAACAAAGTTTTTCATGGAATTAGGATGAACCACTAGATATACTTTGTTCCTTGTTTGAGAAGCTTTCTTTTGTGTTTGAGGACTCTTTTGATGGATACACTTACCTTTTTGATTCTTCCCCATAGTTTCTTTGACTAATGGAGTTTTAGATGGATGATTTTCTTTATTTTTCTTTGGTATTCATTTGTATTTGCTTTGTCTTTTTTGCTTTACTACTTCATTTTTTGTGATGATCTTCTCTTTACTTTGATAGGAATCTTTCTTTTTACATTGGTACTGATTTTCATGGGAGATGATGGATGAATTCCAATTCATGATACAAATAGTTGCAGTGTTGACTATATTTTCATCATAAGGATTCTTCATGCCCCATATGTTGATATTTGCTATAGATAGGATTTCCCCCAGTGTTGTGAAGGTTTGATCAATACGAGATCCTTTTCCCTAATAATCTATCATTTGATCCATACAAACTGAATATGACTTGGAATGAACACATGATATTGATGGGTTCTTGTTGTTCAAGAATATGAACTACTTACTCTTATTCTAGATGACATTTTTATTTGTTGATACTGCTTCAAAATATGTTGATGCTGACTCAAAATATGTTGATGATGCAAAATCATTGTAGGAATCAAGAATCTCGATGGTTTCTTGCTCTTGTGAAGAAATATCAAGAGTAGGAGACTTTTGTTTTGGATTAAGAATGTCTATGTGTCCATAAAAGAGAATCAATAGTGATATTGGGGATATATTTGGAGTTTAAAATGGTTTGGAAGATGTCCCTCAGCTCTTGGTGAAACTCTAGGGATAGGGGTTCTTGATCTTGACTCAATTCAGAGTAAATTTTATTATCCTCAAGAGCCTCCTCTTGACATGATACTTCGGTGGATGATATATCATCAGCAAAAGACTCTTTGCAATAGTTTGTGGTGTAGGATCACCATTGAATAAGTTTTGTCAATCCATGAAGATAAAGTGTAGGCTTTAGGAGTTTTGAGAACTTTTTCTAAATAAGGTCTTGAGACAATTTTTATGATGTAATTAGCTATTTTTGTGTCATGATTAGGTGTCTAGTCATTTTGGTTTTCAAATTGTAGAAGGAGTTCAAAATTTGCAAAATTGTGCAAAATTGTAAAATAGGAAATGTTGCAAAAAGGAAAAACTAGAATACCAATGGTTATATATTTTGAAATATTAGTTTGTGGAAGTTGTAGTAGTTGTGTTTTTGTGGAAAATAGCTTAAAATCATGAAGAACTTGTTGGGATAAGTTGTTGAAGCATTGTAGAAGATTGAAACAATAAAGAATTCTAATTTTTCACTCCATATTCTATATTTTCTATAGTTTGCTGGGACTATACAGCCCGTTCAACATCTCCTTGACTAATTTTGTTTTGGAATAACAAATTAAATTTTTTCTTCCCTCTTTTGAATCTATTTTGAGGAATTTACATTAAGTTTGGTGCATTTTAGAGACAAATCTCTCTAACCGGTCTGAAAATAGGTTTCTTAAGGGTTTGATAGTTTAAAGCATGTTTTAACCCATTCCACCTTATGTCTGAATTGTTTCTTAGTGGAATGGGTCAAACTTATTAGGGAAAAGTGTGTTTGAGTCTTGTGAGAGTAGGGGAGATCTGAGAAAGAGTTGGGCATGAAGCCCTAAGTTTGAAAATTGTGTTTTCCATGAGGAAAAGTGAGGTTTTGATAAATGAAAGTGAATTTTATGTTGGAGAAGCAATATTTCTTATTTTTTTGATTTTTTACAGGTTATGTTGGACTAGTTTGAAGCATTGATAAGTTTTTGTGAGCATTGGATGGTTGATTTTCAATAAGCCCTAGGCTTTTTAGGCTTAAAATGAGGGTTTGGTAGTTTGGCCATTGAGTGATTATAGTTCTATCAAAAATTGGTAAAATATTTGGTTTGAGCATCTAAGAAGTGCTTCCCAATTGATTTTACAAAGTTAGGAAAACATTGGTGATTAGTTTCTTTAAAAAAGAGGGCTAATTTGAGCCCTAAAAGGTGTAAAAAGCCAAGTTTGAGATAGTTGCTACAAAAGAATCATTGGTGACTTGTTGTTATGTTTTGGAACTTCTAAATGGGCCCCTAAAAAAGGTTAGGTCTTGAACTGAAAGGAAGTGGTTGTGAAGATATACCCGATTGAGTGGTTTCCCAATGCTACAAGGGAAAGAGTGGATTTTGGTGAATTGATGAGGTTGTGAATTGATAGTGTAGACACTGAAAATTGACCTAGGCCTACAAGTTCTATTTCTTGCCATTTTCATCCTATGTTATTCAGTCCATTTCCATCTATTAATTAAATAATTTTAATTATTTAATTAATTTATGTCTCTTTATTATTCCTAATTATTTAAATAAATAAATTTTATTTATTTATTTAAGTGTGTTGCGAATTATCTAAAGTCTTCCTATAATTAAATAAATTTCTTAGTTTATTTAATTATTTATGTCTACTAGTTCTTCTAGATTATTTAAATAAATAAATCTCGTTTATTTATTTATTTAAGTATGTAAAAAAATTACATTTTCCTCTTCTAATTAAATAAATTCTTTAATTTATTTAATTATGGCCACATGTCATTTTCCCCATTTTAAATAAATAAACAAATCATTACTTATTTAAATTAGTCAAATTTCCTTATTTTGGTTGAAGGTGGGCATTTATTGCCTATTGTCATTTGATTCTCTTTTTTTCGAATTAAAATGATTTTTAATTCAAAAAGATTCCTTTTTGCATGCAAAGGTCAAATGATTTTTAATTTGATTCCCCCTACCTTTTTTTAGCCATCCTGTCTCAACTTTCAATCCAGTCAATCTTTTCACCTTTTGATCTCGTCCGTCCATTTGAAATTGCCTTTTCTTATAAAATGGTAATTTTGAATTCATTTGGCCTCTCTTAGGCAATCACAGGAAATTTTTGGCTCTCATTTTTGTTGTCATCTTCTCTCATACTTTGCATACTTTTGAGTCATTCACATAGTCATTTTCATAGAGAAATCCTTCAACACTTGTGTAGGACATGTCATAGTCTCAAGTTGCTCGAAGAATTTGAGGGAAAATCATTATTTGCAGCAAGTTAGAAGGTATAATGGAGGTCAGCCATGGAGATTGAAGGTTTATGATAAAATATTTTCATTTATTTTCATGTTTTCTCCTTTGCACTCCATTATTTCTTTTGATTTTTAGATTTAGTGTTGCTAACCTATTATCGCCATGAAATTTCCAGAGATACATTTGGTGAACCTGATGTGAATATTTTTTTTTCTTGTAGTTTCGTACATTTTTTCTTTTCTATTTTTTTTGGTAGGTGCAAGTACGGTATGCCACATTCGTCTTTCATCACATCACATCTGATGCATTGCAACACATTCAAAATCTAGAATGCCACAACTACTCTCATGAACCGCATACGCATTATGAAACACCGCAGTTGACAGATCGAGTTGCATCTGCTTCTTCAAATGAAACATCTGTATTCCTGAGACACATTTACCTATTAGACCATAATGCATCACCTGGGCCGCATTTGCAACATAGAGAGATGCATTCGCTCTATCATGACACATTTTCTAGGTAATATTTTTGTTCATTTTTTCATTTAGGTTTCATCAAATTTATTTTGGCATTCTAGTTTTATTTTTATGCATTTTTCCTAGCATAGGTTTTTGGTGTTACTAATCTTAATTTGCAGCGTGTGGCAGTTACATTTCGTGGGTCCAAGACTGGTGGATAAATCTACTAACTTGTGGTTTTGTAGCTACGTGTGTCAAAGATTTATCTCTCAAACCACTTGTTTTCAATTTTTAATTTAGGAACATTTCCTTTGGTTCTCTAAAATGAACTCTATTGGCAAGTGTTTGATTGTGTTTGAACAAATGGTAGGTGATTATGCTCTCACCTTGTGAAAACTTGGTGATCAAAAACCCAAACCCATTTGATCTATTTTACAGCCTTAAAGACTTAGTAATCGAAGTATCCTCTCCCCTTGAACTTTTAGGTGAGCTTGGGTGTAAGAGAAATAGTTATTGACTTTAGAACTTGGGCCTGTTCTGGTGGGAAAAAGTACTCACCCCAGGATGACTCAGACCAGTAGCACCTTGAACCCGAGGGACTTCCAGCTAGTATATAAAAGTGGATTCTTAGGGAAATCCCAAGAATCACATGTATGGTTCTGATGAGATGGATCCGAAAGGGGACTCTCACCGCATGGATCATGCCCTATGAATGAAATTCCCTTACTAGAAACCTTTTGTTTTAGAGGCCAACCATTTTTAGGCGTTGGTTGGTATAGTACAGGGTATAGTATCATGCCCGAAGATACTCACTACTGACTCCCTTGAGTAGAGATAACAATTCTTGGTAAGTGACTACCTAAGAATCAGAAGTTGGTGTGCTCGAATGACGTTAATGAGCTATGAGGGGAGCTAGTTCTAGCAAACTTCTAAGCTATCCGTTCTCGAGAAGGAAAGGTGTTTAGCACCAATTTGGGGTATATCGGTGGGCTATATCAAGTATACAAACCCTTAGCCTATTAGCCTATTAGGATTGTGCTTGTCTCATGTGTGTTTGCATACACCAAAAAATTATGTTTTTCAAGTGCTTGCTGGATTTTAAGACATTGTTCACCACATTTACACTTCTGGAAAAAACATTCAACCTTCGAAAAATCATATTTTCTCTCAATAGATCCAAAAACTGATTTTTAATAGACTGTGACACAACTGCTAAAATACATTCACTTAACTAAAATGCATTTGAAAATTTCTGAGACATAATTTCTTTGTTAAACCACATCTGATTTTGTAAACACTGCATATGAATGCGTCGCGACACATCTGAACCTTTAAGAACTGCATTCGCCAAACACTATCACATTTGTTAATTCCAAAATTGCATTCACTTAAACTGAAATGCATCTACCATACTGTGACGTATTTGCTTCCTCAAACTACACATTTGCCTTATACAAACAAAACCATGATGCAAACTAGAATCTAAGTCTAAACATTGTCAACTTGCTGTCAAACATTTTTTCCAAGAGGTCTCTGTCAGAAACCAACTTTCAAATTGTTGAAAATCTTCATTTTTTTTGCCCATTAGTTTGCATTGTTGATCATAGGCTTAATCTTTCAAATTTTACTTTTATCCATTAGGTTCATAATCATCATTAGCATTAGCTTGACCTTAGGTTTTCATTTTGTATACTTTGGAGTAGGCCAACCTTATCACAATTTGAAAAATCATTGCTTTTGAAACTAGGTTATCTTGGACTTCGTCATTTATTTCTATCTTCAATCTTTGTCACGTTTTTTGAGGCTTCCCAACTCAACAGTCTAGCTAGGGAAACTCACTAGTCCTTTTGAATTTGTCACTTTTTCATTTTGAACAAGTCCTTTGGTAGCAAAAATCGAACAAAAAGTTTAAGCTTGGAGTGTTTAGGCACCCCTTTATCCAAATTGTATTCTAGTTTATACCTTGCATACTTTATTCCCAAAAATACAAAAATATTATTCATCGTAGTCGTCATTTTGAACCTATACTTTGCATTAGTTGCCTCTTTAGTTGACATAATCATCTTAGTCCTTATTTTTCACCTTGTCATCATTTTCATTCTAGTCATAATCGTCACTTTCGCTTTTTGACATTTCACATTTCGTTAGGTACACATTATCATCTCTTTGCATTGTCATCCTTTATCACACAAAAAGAAAAAAAATGTAGACTAGTGTCATACTTGCATTGTCATCATCTTCATTTGAGAAATCTCTTTGATGGTGGAAACAAGACTTCAAAGAAAGAAAAGACAAATGGCAGACTTTGGACAAGACTTTGATAACAACACCAACATCAACACCAATCCCAATGACAAGATCTTTGATGACCCATTTGGAAATTTGAACACACAATCTTCCATGAACATGTCAACTTCTTTTCAAAATCCACTTTTTGAACAATTCATACAAAGAGACCAAAATGGACTTGAAGTCTATGCTAAAAACTTAGAGGCGAAAACCAAAAATCTTGAAGTAGCTTCCTTTGTTGAAGAATTGGTCTTGAATGACCCTGAATGATACCTCGTTATGGTTTAAGACCAAGGTGTAAGATTACCAAAAGGATTTGACATTAATACCATACGACCTATCTCTCCTAATAATATGACACAAAACACAACATCCCAGCATGACATGAACAATACCTCAACCAATAACATTGTCGTTAGTACACAAGTGGTCACTACCACCATTAACGTGACATCTAGTGGCACCATAAATTGAAACACCTCCTCTTCAACCAATGCAACATCTACTAGAAGGACATCTACTATGACTAGGCCTACAATGTCCACATCATCTTTGCAAATGATAGGAGCTACCTTTTCATAGACCATGCCTACAACATCCACATCATCTTCACAAATGGTAGAATCCACCTTTGTGTCCATATCAGTAGGCACCACTTCATCTATGAAAATGGGGGCATTTTCATCACATCCTTATAGTGGAACCTCATTTAATCCCTTTGGACGAAACTCGCAACACGTTTTCATTCAAGGCCCTCAACAAAACATTAACACATCATCACAAATGAACATCCCACATGGACAAGGGCGCAATATGCATATACCGTATAGACACTTTCAAGGACCAAACACTACCATGCCACATCAAAAATTCTTTCAACTAGGACAAGGAACTCAAATGACACAACAAATGTGTAACTTTGGCAATCAAATGAGTCAGGGATTTCAGATACCTCAAATGTAAACAAACATGGCTCGGTCACATATTCCCACATGCTCGTCCCAAATTCATACTCAAGAAAAAATTCCCACTCACAACTAGCAATATCAACAAAGACATAATCAGAACATACCGTACTTTCAGGCAACCAATGACCCCATTATACATGCCTTGCTAGCAAGATTGGATGACCTTCAAAAAAATATGGAAAATATGAAAACCTCTGACAAGAAGACACAAACGCCATATGACCTATGTCCATATCCTTTTGATACAACTTTGTACATGCCACCATTTCCACATGGTTATGTGGCTCCAAACTTCAACAAATACAAGGGTAAAAACAAATCCACTTGACCAAATTAGAGAGTTCATAACAAGTTGTGTGGATATTGTTCATGAGCACAAATATTTAATGTGACTATTTCCTAAAAGCCTCACAGAACCAGACCTAGAGTGGTTCTATACATTGCAACCTGGAATTCAATCATGGAAAGAACTTGCTGAAAAGTTCATGAAAAATTACACATACAACATTGACACAGACACCTCCATTACTAATCTATGCTAGCTCACACAAGAATATTCAAGTGAAACCTTTTTACCATTCTTTCAAAAATGGAGGGGCCTAGCGAGTTGCTATCATATAGACATACCTGAAAAGGAAAAATTTGACATGTTCGTACAAACGCTATTAGGACCACTAAAAAATGGCTTGCGTGTTCATTGTTTCACAACTTTTTTGGACCTAGTTGAATGAGGTGTCCAAGTTGAACAAGCCCTTATAGCTAAAGGAAGATTAAAATATGGTCCTAAAAAAAAAACACAAACCCTCCCTCTACTGACAAAATTGAATTTTGGGTTAAGAACAAACATGTTACCAATGATGGTGTAGTCGATGCTAAGGTTGTCAATGCTATGGGTCCTATGATTACTCTAAAAGGGACACAACCACAAAACACGCAGATGATGGCACAAACCTATGCTGCTAATGTTGTCTAGAAAAATCAAAATAACCAAGGAAATCAAAATAATCAAATTCAAGGGTAGCCTAGACAACCAAGACAATTCCCTAGAGGTCAGACATACACCCCTTTAGGTGAACCTATTGAAGAAGTCCTCAAGAAATTCCTTCAAAATGGTGTCATTACACTTCAAAACCCCAAACCATACAACCTCAGGTAGTGTAAACCATCTTGGTGGGATGATAATGCATTTTGTGACTATCACCAAATAAAATGACACAAAACTTCTTCCTATAAAAAATTTAAAAAATTGGTACAAGACCTTATTGAAAAGCATATCATTGAAGTCTTGGACCATAGTTTGCTTCTAATGCAGATCATACAATACACAAAAACCCACTACAAGATCATGGTTCTAGAAACCCTTCTACGTCAAGTACAAACAATCGTGCCAACCATGCCTGTATTAGATACAACTATTCCAAGGGACCTATCATACATCACATTAGAACAACCAATGATCATGTTTGCATAGTCACTATTAGAAAGGCCCCTGAATGCAATGTCACCACTCGTGGCAGAAAGGTCACCATAGCCAGCCCTCCTCCTCCTAGACAACCAAAGGTAACAATAGCTGGCCCATCCACTTGGAAGTTGCAATCGCATCCACAAAGGAAGCAGCCCCAACCTAAAGGAAGCTTTAATCTTATTGACTATCTTGGAAAAAGACTGGCACAAATCTCTTTCCTTGAGTTGTTATGCATCTTTCCTGCCCATAAGGCCATCCTAGATAAAACATTGGAAGAATCCTTTGTGCCCCAAGATATTGATGTCAACCAATTTGAAGCCATGGTAGGATATCTCATGAATCCCCACCATATTACCTTTTCTGACCAAGACTATTCATCATCCAAATCACACCATAATGATGCCCTTCATACCAAAGTCCTTGTGCATAAACATAAAGTCAGATGAGTCTTAGTAGATGGTGGAGTAGGACTAAATATATGTTCCTTAAAATTGGTCAAGGCACTTGGCTTTTCTGATGCTTGCGTAGATGCCACAAGAAGAATTGTTATCAAGGCATATGATGATGAAGAACGTTCCTCTCAGGGTGTAATTACACTCCTAATTCAAATCGGGCTAGTCATTGTCGACACCACCTATCAAGTTCTAGATTTAGACCTGCCATACAACATTTTACTTGGTCGACCTTGGATCTGCTCTAAAATCCATCCCTTCCATGTATCACCAATGCTTGAAGTTTCCTTTTGAAGGAACTAAGATTACTATATAAGGAGACCCTAATCCATTCCAATATTGTACCAACCTATGAGGTGTCTCGGAATGCCAAGTCCCTATCAATAGGGAAGCTTCAACATCCTTGTCTTCCAAATTCATTGACCCCTCGACACTCATGAAGTCTTCCACCTCTTCACCCACCACATCCACTTCTGCTTCTTCCACCACCATGACTGCTTCCATATCACCTACCACTTCATTTATCATCCCAAAAAGTCAACCCGAGCTTCCAAATTTAGGACCAAGGATGTGGAGAGTACAAGATAAATACAACCTATTAAATAACAAAGATTCCCAAGTCTCCCTAGGTCTATGGAAAGCCTTGTTTTAGAATACAAGCAAAAGAAAATTTCAAGGTTTCTCCAAATATAGTTTTCATAAAGTGGGGCGAAATGAGTCAAGAGGAAACATATGATATACTATCTTGGATTTATAGAGAACCATGAGACTTAACTCCCTTTCTAGTACCAATATATGGAAAAGGATATAACATGATAAAAAAAAAGGTTATGATGGAAAAAGTGGTCTTGGCAAGGATAAAAATGGAAGGCATGAGCCACTGTCAATTTTATAAAGATCAAAGAATCTTGGGTTAGGGTTAGGTCCATGAGAATCTGGTGACCCAAGTACCAATGTGCTTCCATGTGAGTTAGTGTATGCTTCAGACTGTGTTGAGACAATTGAGGACACCTCCTCTAAAACTTACTCTCACAAATGGGAAATTGGCTCTCAGCAATCCTTAAGTGATTGTTGTATGGATGAATTATTCCTTGAAACTGGCAAGCCTACATTTGAGGAATGATTTTGGCAAAAGGTTAAGATCAATACAACACCAAATGATGTTAAGTCCAGATCATATTCTATTACCATTCATCCTAGCCCTAACATATCAGCCCAGTCATCCAAAACTGATGACCATCATTCAGAATCACCTCAACCATCACTTGCCACTACTAATCCTGACCCTAATGCTGCTCCCTTTGTCCCTTACTTCACTGGTGAGTATGAAACAAGCGAAGGAGAATATTGGATAGAATCTGACATAGAGCCAAATGATGACAACTTCATTTTTAATTTCTTGACATCCTTTTGCATGCTCTTCGCATCATCTCCTCAATTTGCAAATGTTGATGATGGAATATCCTTAGTTTACCTTGATCTAATTGATTGGAACCAACAAGGCCCACCAGTAATGGACACTTTTCAAAATGATGAGGCTTTAGCAGTGTTTGTAAGACTACGTGAGGGCATTCCAAATGGGGATCACAAAGTTGAATTTTCCATTGACTTGGTTTGTGCTACTTATTTTGGGAAGACTGTGCCATCCTCTAGTCAAAAAATTAAAAATAAAAATAAAACAAAAAATGACATGTTTCTAGGTGAAAATCGAAGGCAACTTCTGATGACGAAATAGTAAAAATAAAGGACGTATCCGAGGGTGAAAACCTCCTTGAGGTGCCCAAGGGTGGAGGATTGGACTTTCTCCTCATAGACAGAGAAAAATCAATAATTCTCATAGAAGAAACCATACTAGTTAATATAGCTACTGTGGAGGACCCCAAAATGGTTCTCTTTGCGACATCATTGACATAAGCTGAACAACTAGAATTTCAATTTTTTTTCTCAGAACACAAGATAAAATTCACATGGTCTTATTCCAACATGCCAGGGTTAGATCTTGAGTTAGTATTACATCACTTGCAATTATTGCCAAATGCCAATCCACTAAAACAAAAGCTAAGAAAAATGCACCCGCAAGTTGCATTGTTGGTTAAAGCTGAACTCAAAAAGTTTTTGGATGTAAGTTTTATCAGGTCAATTGAATATGCTAAATGGATATCCAACCTCGTCTATGTCATCAAGTATATTGGATAGATTCACATATGCACAAAGTTCTGAGACCTCAATAAAGCATGTGCTAAAGATGATTTTCCTTTGCCGAACATTCACATCATTGTGGACCTTATAGCTAGATATGAGATGTTGTCCCTTATGGATAGTTTCTCTGGTTATAATCAGATCTGTATTTCCCTTGAATACCAACAAAAAACCACTTTTACATGCCCTTGGGGTACATACTATTGGACTGTAATGTCATTTGGTCTTAAAAATGTAGGTGCTAGATATCAAAGGGCAATGACAACAATATTCCATGACATGATACACACATTAATGGAGGACTATGTGGATGATCTTTTGGAAATGTCATTGACAAGAAAAGACCACCTTTCAGTATTAGACAAAGTTTTCAAGAGGCTAGAAGAATATAAGGTCCGGTTGAACCTGAAAATTTGTGTTTTTGGTGTAACATCAGGCAAGTTATTGGGATACATAGTCTCCCGTAGAGGCATTGAAGTTGATCTCGCTAAAGTTAGAGCTATATTGGATATGCATCCTCCTAAATCAATCAGTGACCTAAGAATGCTACAAGGCAGGCTTCAATCTATTAGACGGTTCATTGCTCAACTCGCAGATAGGTGCCAACCATTCCAATATCTACTACGCAAAGGGATCCCCTTTGTGTGGACAAACAAATGCCAGGAAGTATTCAACCATATCAAAAAATACGTATTGTCACCTCCAGTTCTCATGCCTCCCATCCAAGGAAAACCATTAATTTTGTACATCTCTGTAACTACTTCAGCACTAGGGGCATTACTAGCATATAATGACTATGAAGAAAAAGAAAGAGCCATATATTATATTAGTAGAACACTGGTGGGGTATGAGCTAAATTACACACCCATTGAACATGCTTGTTTGGCAGTTGTAGTCGTAGTCCAAAAATTAAGGCATTACATGTTAAACCATAAGACATACTTGGTAGCCAAAATAGATCCCTTGAAGTACCTCTGGAGTCGAGCAACATTGACAGGATGTTTAGGAAAATGGGTCATGATTCTTAGTGAATATGATATTCACTATGTCGAGTGGAAAGCCATCAAAGGACAGGTAATAGTAGACCAGCTCGTAGATGCACCAATACTAGATAATCATCCTCTTACAACATATTTTCTAGATGAGCTTGTATTTCATACAAAATACCAATAGTCTTGGAAATTATACTTTGATGGATCTCATCCTAATCATGGATCAAAAGTTGGAATATTATTCATTACCCCACAAGGAGACTCCATCCCAAGGCCATTCCACATTGCATTTTCATGCACTAATAATATGGCAGAGTATGAAGCACTAATTACAGGACTCAGAATGGCTATCAAGTGGAAAATCAAGAATTTGCAAGTCCTCAGTGATTCTCAGTTAGTTATCAACCAAGTCAATGATGAGTATGAAACCAAAGATGAGAAGCTAATGCCTTATAAATGGATGGTTGACAATTTTCTAACATATTTTCACAGGCTATCCTTTGAATTGATTCCAAGAACACGTAACAAGGCTACTGATGCTATGGCAACAATTGGATCTTTGCTTGATATTCCCAGCAATGTCCCACTATTTGAGTTTTTGGTTGAGCACTTATTGGTTCTTGCTTATGATGTCCCCAAATTTGAAGCGGTTTATGAGCTTGTTGGTTCCAGTTCCCCCTGGCATAAGGAAATTTTTTACTACCTCCATTCATAGATCCTTCCTCAAAACCTTTCCAATAACCAAAGAAAATATTTTATCTGGAAAGCTACACGTTATACCATCATCAATGACACCCTTTACCAGCTTAGCTTTGATAATACGCTTCTCTATTGTCTTGAAACTAATGAAGCAAAAGTGACCTTATAGGAAGTACATGAGGTTATATGTGCATCTCATTTGAGTGGCCCAACCTTAGCTAAAAATTAGATGAGACTTGGGTACTATTGGCCGACACTAGAAAAGGATGCCTTGGAATTTGTAAGAACATGTTGCCAATGTTAGATTCATAGTGATTTGATTCATGCTCCAGCACAAGAGTTGAGTCTGATCACTTCTCCTTGGCCTTTCACACAATGGGGACTTGATCTCATGGGCAAGATTCACCCTACATCCTCCAATTTACACAAATTCATTATCACCGCCACTGAGTATTTTATTAAGTGGATTGAAGCCATCTTGCTTACATTACTGGCAAACAGATCTCCAAGTTCATCCTTAATTACATCATTTGTTGGTATGACATTCCACAATCCATCATCATGGATAATGGTTTTCCCTTCAAAAATTAGGAGGTCCGTGAACTGTGCCAACGTTTCTATATTGGTTGCCACTTTTCCATGCCTTATTACCCACAGGGAAATGATCAAGTTGAGGCATCTAATAATACCATTATCAAAATTCTTAAAAAGACTATTAATGACATTGGTCGTGAATGGCACATACTACTCAACCATGATTTGTGGGAATACCAAATGAACATTTGTACTCCCACTGGTGCCACTCCTTTTGCCCTTGTCTTTGGATCTGAAGCCATCTTGCCCATAGAGGTCAAAATTCCATCTTTATGAGTCTCCATGAAAGACCTCATCATTGATGAAGAATACTAAAACTCAAGATTGCATGAGTTAGAAATGCTAGATGAATGTAGAAACAATGCATTGAATCATTTGAAAGCATACCAAAATCATCTTTGTAGAAGTTATAACAAAAGGGTGATGAATCAACAGTTTGACATATGTGACCTAGTTCTCATGCAAAATCCCAAGAATTAGTTAGATAGGGAGAAGCCAGGAAAATTTGAGCCCAATTGGCTGGGCCCTTACATCATCATAACATCATTTGGTTTCAGAGCATATCAGTTAACTACTCCTGAAGGTGAATAATTGATAGATCCAATCAACAGTCTACATTTATGCAAATTCTATGCATATCATCATAAAGCCTGTTTGAAAACCAGTAAAAATACAAAAAAAAATTAAAAATACAAAAAAATGTCACCTTGATGAAAACCTGACAAATAGGCATCCTGGTGACATAAAAGAAAATAAATAAAATGACAAAAATAAAGAAAAATTATTCGTCCAATAGTGAAAACCTGGTAAACAGGCACTTTAGATAAGTACCATGGTGAAAACCTGGCAAACAGGCACCATGTGTTGTCAGTCATTGTTGGGCCATCTACTGTCACTATATTTACCTTTGTCCCTAATGAACACACTCTTTTCTAACATTCTTCATAACACTTCACACTGACATCATGACATTTCCTTCCATGGCTGACAATGGTTAAAATCAAGTCTTGCATACTGTCCACTATCCATGCTAGTCATGCCTTTTCGTTACATTCTATTTTTCCTGGCTCATTCTCAACTCAACTAGGGGAAAAATTTCATCATGAGACTATAGTGGGTACCACACATGATCCTAAAAATTGAAAATTTCCTAAAAAAAAGACCTAAAAATTGAAAAATGTCTTGAAAAAAGACCTAAAAATCATAAAATATCTTGAAAAATGACCTAAAAATTGAAAAAAGTCCTAAAAAAAGACCTAAAATAGAAAAATGTCCTAAAAAAGACCTAAAAATCAGAAAATGTCCTAAAAAAGACCCAAAAATAAAAAAAAGTCCTAAAGGAAACACAAAAAATTCCAAAAATGGAGTCATGTTAGTCAACACAGTCACGTCAATTCAAGTCTTGATTAGTCTTTGTCATTGTCGAACTACATTGTCTCTGTAAATTTTATATGTAGGAAAGGCTCATGTTTGAGCCCCCATGACATTAGGTCAGTCCTATTAGGTTGTCAAAATAAATCATGACTCAATATTTGGTCAATAAGACAGTCATTGGTCATGTCAAACTACGAGGTCTCTAAGTGTATGACGTAGGTAAGGCCATCTATTGATGAGCCCCTGAGGCCACATTAGGTCAGTCCATTAGGGTTCATGGCACTACACTAACACACACGTCAATGAAAATCATTAAAACAAAGTATGGCAATCATTTATTCAAGCATGACAATCATATCACCATGACATATCATCATATGGTCAACACAAGTCAAACTCAATCAAAATAAGTTAAATGATTATAACCTATCAAACTATAAACTATTGGTTATCTTTTAGATGTGTCCTTCTGAAAGATACCTTTTGTCATTCATGTCCTAGGATTTGTCCTTCCTAGGCATCGTCATCATCATTCGACATTTGAGGGATCCTCTTGACAGCCAAGGATCACTCTTCTTGACATCAATAAATTCTTTAGATGTGTCCTTCTGAAGAACAACCTCTATCATTTATGCCTTAGGATGTGTCCTTCCTGGGCAACGTCACTATCCCTATCACTAGCATTTTGTCGAGGGATCCCTTTTGATATTTAGGAATCAATCCTCTCGACATCAACATTATTCAAGATGTGTCCTTCCTGAATTTGGCAATATTCGACATTCATCATCTTGGCATCGTCAAAACCTTGACACCCTGGCATCTCATCGTCATCAAACTTGACACCTTGAGATTAGAACAAGGGGTGTCTAGGCACACTTGGCAAACACTTGGCACTTGTATTTTGACTTTTTATCATGTTACTATTTTTTCAACGAGATCCCAACAACATGATTTAAAGAAGCAACAACATATCATGGCATTGATCTTGAATTTTGACACGCATGATTATTAGTTTCTCAGTGAGGTCTTGATTTTGGGATTTAGAAAAAGAACGACATATCATGATAATGGATCTATTTTATATTTTGGCAATCATGCTGCTAGTTTCTCAAGGATGTTCTAGAAACAAGATTTAGAGAAGTAACAATGTTTCATGAATTGTCCTTGTCTTTTCTGCTTGTGGTTGGTTATGACAAAAAGATTGGGGAAACCACACCCTTAGTATGAGTAGTGATCATCCTTTTCTGTGATTGCTTGTCTTATATGATGGTACGACCTTGTACACTTTGATCTATGTCATATCTTGGTGTTTGTTGGCCATTACAATATTCTTCCCAATGATGATTAAGAACAATAAATATTAAAGTCCTATGGTAAAGTGTTGAAGGATTTGGTCTAGGAACTAACATGCATCTCCTTCAATCTAGTTATCTTCTCTTGTCCATCTCATGATGATATCTTGTGACATACAAAAATATAAGTGCATACATGATCATATAAACATGGCATTAGGTTCATACATACATCATCCATACCATTAAATCATATACATGGCATATGGCATTAACATAATTATAAACATGTCATCCATTCAAATAAATACATTATACATATCGTTATCATCATCATCACAAAATCAAAATAACACATGAATAAGCATTGCATCATCATGGCATCATAATCATAAGTAAGCATCATAGGACATACATGATACATCATAAATCAAAGTCATACATAAAGTATCTCATAATGCATAAATCAAATAGCATCGCATAAACACATATATGGCCCACATCAAAACTGCATCATCATATAGCATCATCTCACAGAAGAATACAATGTCACAGGATAGAGTCAAGGGATATCACAAAAATGGAGCTCGTAGGGTCAGTGGTCTATACATAATGTGTCATAACAAGAAAATAAATGTCACAAACATGCCCCTAGGAACGACTCTCATCATCCTCTCATGGCGAAGAGTGTGGTAGCTGAGAATCTGTGACTAGCGGTGAGATAATGGGTGGACTTGTAGTAGCCT
Source organism: Sequoia sempervirens (assembly GCA_007258455.2). Taxonomy (NCBI): domain Eukaryota; kingdom Viridiplantae; phylum Streptophyta; class Pinopsida; order Cupressales; family Cupressaceae; genus Sequoia; species Sequoia sempervirens. Next base: position 494,198,901 of record VDFB02000003.1, read on the forward strand.
CTGTTTGTGCAACCAATGGAACTGACATTGATGGCATCATCTCCACAGTAATAGACACCTGTGATGACACTGTGGCCTAAATTTGAGAGGCTAAGGGATCTGTCACTGGTGGTTGCTTTTGTATAGACCTTTTCCCTGAACTAGTGGACCCATGACTATGGCTAGAATGATGACTCAAGGCATGTATGTGTGAGTGGTGGGACCTATGCCCTAATGTGTGCCCTGAAGAGGTAGACCCTCCTACACTGGTATGACTCCTACTGCTGCTCCTACTCCTTGATCTGTGACCATTGCCTATCCTTGTCTGTGAGAGTGATAGTGTAGGATCATGTTGCTTGGGCAGCACTGCCTACTAGTAGAGGGTCCTATATTTCCCATAATGAATGATCACTCTGGCTAGCTCACAAGCAATGTATCCAAAGGGTCCTGAGGATAAAGCTACAAAGTCCACACACCACTATGTTGACTCTGCCTCCCGATCTCATCCTGATCCCACTCAACCCTCGCTACCTCTAGCTCTACTCACAATTCCCTAACCTCTGTCATACTGTCATCCAACCTCCTCTATATATCTTCCACCCTCTGATTTGTCATGGCATCTTGAGGAAATGTTGAGGAAGATGGTATCTCCTCCTCTCCCTCCACCATCCTTCATTTTAGGAGTCTCTCAGCCTCATCCATGGAATCATCATCATCATCATCCTCCTCCCCAACATCCTCTCCACTGACTCCCACATCCACATCTACATCCACATCCTCCTCTTGTCTGGCCTCCTCCTCAGCCATAGGATCCTCCTGTCTCTCCTCCTCTTGCTCCTACCTCGGCTACTCCTCCTCTTATCTCTCCTCCTCCTGCTCCTGCCTCGGCTACTCCTTCTTCCCTCTCTCACTCTCCTCAGCCACCTCTGGGATAGCATCTAGTTCCACTCTAGCCACACACAATCAAACCATCCTACCCTATCTCTGGCCATCCCTCCTCCATCTTTGGCCATCTCCTCCATCATCCCCATCTCCTCCATCTCTACCCCCATCTCATCCTCAACCCAGACCTCCGTCCCTCACCCTGCCTCCATCCATACCTCCAACCCTGCCCTAGCCTCCACCTCTATCACCAGCTCTATCTCCTTACCTGACCCTCGACACATGAGGTATAACTAACCTCTTGTCCACAGGTGCAGGGCCATCAAGATCTGTTGGTAGCATTGGTCAATGTGTCTACCACCATAAGTCACAGTCAGCCGTAGTCCTTGGATCTTCCTCTTCACCTTTCCATCCCCACTTTTCTACTAGCCCATCAATCTGCTAGTTGGAAAAAGCTATAGGAATCGTTGGACCCCAAGCTGACTCTCTGGAAGATCGAGCATACTCAACTATCCTTGTAGGTACACCCTGCTACTCACCAAACTATCGTAGGACACGCTATGGAAGGTACATCTCTATAATTAGTTGGCTCTACACTATCCTACCAATCAGTTATCGATACTATATGCAAAGGTTGAGATGGTCGACCTCATCATCCCACTGTTGACAGTCTCTGTACAGTCTCCAGATGAATGACACCATGGTATCAATCTGATGGTGCCACCAACTCGTCTCTCCCATCTGTGTTTGCTATAAAGCACCAACATAGTAATACACATAGGGCATCCCCTCAACTAGCTATGGTCTCTAAATAGGTGGGTGAAATATCGCTGTGTGCTCTCAAGCCCAAATCATCATTAGTGTAGTGTTGCATGATATACTCTCTGCACTCCTATAGGAAACCTCGTGAAGCTGGTGGTAGAGTGTGCCTACTAAACAAGGCCCCCAGGCATACATGGTCCTATCCCTCCTCATCCCCACTAAGACATCTCCCCAACCAATAGGGAACCCATGTCCGTGACGATTAGGAATCAATATCCCACCAATCAATGTCGCCAGGAACGCATCAAACCGAGCATAATTCTTTGCCATAAAATCCAAGCGGATCTTGTAACCCTAGATACTGAGTCCTACTCCCTCATCTTGATAGTATGCTATAAAATTCTGGTGGCCATGGCAAGGGTCATAAATGATCCGCTGTCCTCGGATCAGTAGGCTCATAATGCAGTAAGCGTTCTCAATTTTAACTGTCACCTCTCTAGTCAACAAATGAAATAAGCATGTCTTTGAATGCCATCATTCACATAAGGCAATCATTAGTACCCTATTTTATTGAATAATAGGCATATAGGAAGCATAAAATAGAGCTAGCCCCATCAACCATCATCGCTCTCACAGAGTCAGTTGATCACCAAATTAGAAAGTCGATGGCCTACTCTCGCGCATATATATAGGTGCTAGCTGTCTATGCTCAAAGCCAAAAAATGCATCAGTACCTTATGAACAATTGTCATTATCATCAAAAAGAATTTCAAATTCAAAAAGCATCAAAGTTAGCCCTAGTTAAATTCAAATTCAAATGAGTCTTGTTGGCTGCAATTGTGTCACAAAACAATGTATGCGTCGTTTCGTGCTTCAAATGAATCACGACATATCAATTACATCTTTTTGTTGCTCAATTATGTTGCATTAGTTCGATTGTGTCACAATAGTATACAAATGCGTCACTTCGTTTGAATGTGTCTCAAAATGACATGCGGTGTTACAACTATCGATTGCGACACAATATTATGAATGCGTTGCACTTTTTGGAAAATGTGTTGCACATCACCAATCTCCCCTAAAATTTCCTTGCATTTGCATCACAATGCATCAAATTATTTGAATGTGAAGTCAAATGCGGCTAACGCACATGCATATGCGTTGTAGCGCATTTGTTGTTCATCCTAAAACCCTAATTCTGGCACACAAAATGAAAAAATTACAAAGTGGGCTAGGGGTACATACCATTGTCTCTAAGCCCTTTGGCCACCTGAATGTCTGCATGATCTCACCACGATGCTCTGTCACTAGAATCACCATCCTCGTTGTAGTCCTCTTCACTCTTCGCTCTGAAATTTGCAAAGGTAAATAGTGAAAATGAATTGACTTTTACCCCTTTGTCAACCTATTTATAAAGTCAAAATGACATAGATCAACTAGGTTAATACTGGAGGCTCTTTTGACCAACTTTGACCACCTTGTTGGTGGCCTTAAGTATGTCAGAATCTGAAATTGTCTGCACCATTGTTTTTTCTGATTATCAAATTGACTTATCAGGACCCTTTCCAAATTTTTCTATCATAGGCCCAAAATTTGAAAAATTTCCCAAGGGGGCATCGATACTCCGTACCTTCGTTGGGGCATGACTTTGACCTATTTTTCTTTGTCACAATGCGATGGGCTGCATTATGACAAAGAGGGGAAAAATGTAGACACTGAAAATTGACCTAGGCTTGCAAGCTCTATTTCTTGCCATTTTCATCCTAGCATAATTAAAGTACTTAATTATGTTATTTGGTCCATTTCCATCTATTAATTAAATAATTTTAATTATTTAATTAATTTATGTCTCTTTATTCTTCTTGATTATTATTTTTTTATTCAAGGGGTAAACGCTTTTGACTAGAGCTATGAACTGGAATACAACCATTCAACAATAGCACCCCAACGGGGTTTGAACCTTGGTGGCAAGAACAAAAATGCCACCTATAAACCATCACACCATGATATCAACATTCTTCTTGATTATTTAAATAAATAAATTTTATTTATTTATACATGTGTGTCGCTACTTTTCTAAGGTCTTCCTATAATTAAATAAATTTCTTAGTTTATTTAATTATTTATGTCTACTAGTTCTTCTAGATTATTTAAATAAATAAATCTCATTTATTTATTTATTTAAGTATTTCAATAATTTACATTTTCCTCTTCCAATCAAATAAATTCTTTAATTTATTTAATTATGGCCACATGTCATTTTCCCCATTTTAAATAAATAAACAAAGCATTACTTATTTAAATTAGTCAAATTTCCTTATTTTGGCTGAAGGTGGGCATTTATTGCCTACTGTCATTTGATTCTCTTTTTTTTTGAATTAAAATGATTTTTAATTCAAAGAGATTCCTTTTTGCATGCAAAGGTCAAATGATTTTTAATTTGAACCCCCCTGCCTTTTTTTAGCCATCCTGTCTCAACTTTTAATTTGGTCCGTCTATTCGCCTTTTGATCTCATCCGTCCATTTGAAATTGCCTTTTCTTATAAAATGGTAATTTTGAATTCATTTGCCCTCTCTTAAGCATTCACGTGAACTTTCTGGCTCTCATTTTTGTTGTCATCTTCTCTTACACTTTGCATACTTTTGAGTCATTCACATAGTCATTTTCATAGAGAAATCCTTCAACACTTGTGTAGGACATGTCATAGTCTCAAGTTGCTCAAAGAATCTGAGGGAAAATCATTATTTGCAGCAAGCTAGAAGGTATAATGGAGGTTAGACATGGAGATTTAAGGTTTATGATAAAATATTTTCATTTATTTTCATGTTTTCTCCTTTGCACTCCATTATTTCTTTGGATTTTTAGATTTAGTGTTGCTAACCTATTATCGCCATGAAATTTCTAGAGATACAAATAGTTTTGGTTTCAGGTTGGAATTATTTTTTGTGTGTTTGTAGGACCTCCCTTGATTGCATCAAATTGGTATCAGAAAAAAGGTACCAGGTCTTTGTGGAGAAGGTTGAAGATTGTGAAAGAAAGCTTGGAAGGTGAAGAGGAAAGATTGTGAAGATGCCTCCAAAAGGAAAGAATACAACAAAGGAGATGAATGAATTTAAGAGTTAGTACATAAGAGAGATTAGAGGACTGAAAGAGAGATTGGAAGCCTTATAAACCAATAAGAGAAGAGAAGTAATTGAAAGTAGTGAATCAGAGGAAGAAGATGATGAAGAGTTTGAAGATGTTGAAGAAGATCTTGATCCAAAAGATCAGAGAATGGCCAAGTTGTTGAAAGTAGTTAAAAGTGACAAGTATAAGGTGAAGATTGATGTGCAAAAATTTAGTGGAAATTTGAATGAAGAGGAATTTTTAGATTGGATATCTTCTTTGGATAATATTTTGAATGTGAAGAGATTCCAGAGGAACAAAGAGTTAAGATTGCAAAAAAAAAGCTTAAGGGTCATGTACTTGTATGGTGGGATTATCTACAATAAGAAAGAAGAAAACAAGGCAAGTCCAAGATTGTGGCATGGGACAAAATGGTAGCAAAGTTAAAAGGTAAGTTTCTCTCTTTAGATTATTCAATTAAAATGTTTAATATATTGCAAAGTTTAACGATAAAGGAAATGGATGTAAAGGAATACATTGAAGAATTTTATAAATTGAGTATGAGATCTAACCATACTGAAAATGAAGATGAGAAGATAGCTAGGTACTTGGGTGGCTTGAGAATGAACATACAGGATGGGCTGGCCTTGAAAAATACTAGGAGCATGGATGAATGCTATCAAATGGAATTGAAGGCTGAAGATAAAGTAAAGAGAAGACAAAATAAAAATAGTAAGAGGAAGAGGTAGCACCATGAGAGGAAGATGATCTTTCTCCACTCCAAGACAAGCAAATTAAAATCAAGAAGAACCAAGAAAAAGAGATACAAGTTGCAAAATTTAGAGGAGGATATAGAGGCACAAGGGGCATATTTGGAGGTGGAAGGAATTAAATTACTTTTGCAGGTAGGTGTTATCATTTCCAAGAGTATGGTCATCCTACTTGGAAGTGCCCTGAGAATATAGGTTCATTAATAAGTGGAGGAGAAATAAAACCAGATAGGAGAGCACAAATTGTTCATGAAGATGAAGCTAAAATTAGTTGAAGCTCAAATAGATTGGTAGCTACTCTTGAAGTTGGTAAGATGTCGATGATGAAGAAGCAAGTTTTGAAGACCACAAAGGAGGAAGAGTTGCTTCAAATAAGAGCATTGTTTAGGACATCCTGTAGATGTAAGAACAAGATATGCAAAGTGATTGTTGATTCAAGTTGTATAGATAACATTATGTCTAGTGAGATGGTAGAAAAGTTGTATTTGTAAAGAGTACTTAGAGAAAGGCCATATAGGGTTTCATGGGTTAGTGATAGTCAATATTTGGTGGTGAGTGAACAAGCAAGAGTGGAATTTCAGATTGGACAATTTAAAGATGAAGTATTTTTTTATATAATAGCAATGAATTGTTGCCATATGTTGCTTGGAAGGCCCTAGTAGTTTGACAGGTTAGCCTTGTACAATGGAAGGAAAAACACATACATTATAGAAAAGGATGGGAGAGTTTTCATTTTGACCCCATTGGTAGAGGAAACAAAAGAACAAGGTGAGATTATTGTGCTTGGGAGAAAAGAGTATATGAATGTACATCAAAGGAAGAACATGAGTTTAGTAGCTAATACAATGCTTGACAGAGATAGGATAGTAGGTATAAGAAGTGAGTAATTTGCAGATAGTGACAAAGAAGAATGTCTATAAGTGGAAGGAAAAAGTACATGAAAGTGTGTCTCGGTCTAAGACAATACAATGCAAGTGTGAAGAACCTTTGGAAAGGAAAAGAAAAAGTTATGGTATCATGATTAGGATTGTTATGTGTCCTATAATAGAAAACAAAGTGAAAAGACAGTCAAGAGATGAAATAATGGTGGTTAATGAAATTGGAGAGATAGTGAAAGAGAAGACAGTGGATGATAGTGATAGGATAGTGAGTTGTGATGTTGATGTGACAAAGGATAGTAAGGCTACTGGAATAGAGAAGAAGCTGAAAAAAGTTTTTAAGGATGAAAAGATAGTAGAGAAAGAGACAAAGGTTTGTGATGGTGATGGGATAGTGGTACAGACAGTTGTAGGTTTGACAAAGTTAGTCAAGACTGATGGTACAAAGGATAGTAGTGAAGGTGCAGATAAAGAACCTAAAGGAAAGTGGAATAAAAAAAAACTTGAGAAACAAGTGATGAAAACTATTGAGAGAGTGAGTATAGTTGAAAATAAAAATGTGACAGTAGTATTTGATGATAGAAGAGTGGAAAAGCACCCCACAGAGCAGAATGGATAGTTGGAGCAACATACAAGTAATGGTAAAGGTAAGATCAAGTGTATTAAGGGAAATGAGAATCAAAGACAACATGAACTTGATGGAGTACCAGAAGGACAAAATCATACAAAGGGAAGAGGTGAACAAGTTAGTGGATCATTTTCCAAGGGACTTGTAAACCTTACAAGTTGGGGTGTATGGTGCAAGAGTGCCATTGAATAAGTTTTGTCAATCCATGAAGATAAAGTGTAGGCTTTAGGAGTCTTGAGAAATTTGTCTAAATAAGATCTTGAGACCATTTTTATGATGAAATTAGATATTTTTGTGTCATGGTTAGGTGTTTAGTTGGTTTGGTTTTCAATTTATGGAAGGAGTTGAAAAATTGCAAAATTGTGCAAAATTATAAAATGGGAAATGTTGCAAAAAGGAAAAACTAGAAGACCAATGGCTATATCTTTTGAAATGTTAGTTTGTGGAAGTTGTAGTGGTTTTGTTTTAGAGGAAAATAGCTTAAAATCATGAAGAACTTGTTGGGAGAAGTTGTTAAAGCAATGTAGAAGATTGAAAGAATAAAGAATTTTGATTTTTCACTCCATATTCTATATTTTCTGGAGTTTGTTGGGATTGTATGACTTGTACAACATCTCCTTGACTCATTTTGTTTTGGAATAGAAAATTACATTGTTTCTTCCCTCTTTTGAATCTATTTTGAGGAATTTACATTAAGTTTGATGCATTTTAGAGACAAATATCTCTAACTGGTTTGAAAATAAGGCACTTAAGGGTTTGATAGTTTAAAGCACGTTTTAACCCATTCCACCTTTTGTCTGAATTGTTTCTCAGTGGAATGGGTCTAACTTATTAGGGAAAAGTCTATGTGAGTCTTGTGACAGTAGGGGAGGTCTGAGAAAGAGTTGGGCATGAAGCCCTAAGTCTAAAAATTGTGTTTTCCATGAGGAAAAGTGAGGTTTTGACAAGTGAAAGAAAGTTTTATGTTGGGGAAGCAAGATTTCTTGTTGTTTTGAGTTTTTACAAAGCATGTTGGACTTTTTTAAAGCATTGATAAGTTTGTGTGAGCATTGGATGGTTGATTTTTGTTAAGTCTTAGGGTTTATAGGCTTAAAATGAGGGTTTGGTAGTTTTTCCATTGGGTGATTGTAGTTTTGTCAAAAAGTGGGAAAATCCTTGGTTTGAGCATCTGATAATTGTTTCCAAATTGATTTTATAGAGTTAGGAAAATATTGGTGAGTAGTTTCTTTGAAAAAAAGGGCTAATTTAAGCTGTAAAAGGTGTAAAAAGCCAAGTTTGAGCTAATTATTACAAAGGAATCATTGGTGACTTGTTGATATGTTTTGAACCTTCTAAATGGGTCCCTAAAAAAGGTCAGGTCTTGAATTGAAAGGAAGTGGTTGTGAAGATATACCTGATTGAGTGGTTTCCCAATGATACAATGGAAAGAGTGGATTTTAGTGAATTGATGAGATTGTGATTTGATAGTTGTGGTTGCAGGTTGGAATTGTGTTTTGTGTGTTTGTGGGACCTCTTCTGATTGCATTAGTTTGTGGGTATGGGTGTAACAAATGATATTTCTAGATTGTTTGGAACTTCTTCAACATTCCCAATCATTGGGTCATATGTGGTAGAGATATCACAATTTGATACCCACTTGATGTCATTACGATATGAAATACTGCTAAAAAATGTTGATGTGTTTAGAATTTGTTTTAAAACAATGTGTTTGATTCCTTGTGTTGTGATGAATAAATATGTCCCTGGATCGTGGTATCATGTGTATGGTTTAATTTTTTTGAGATTTATTGCTTTCTTGAATCTTTTGCTTTTGTATGATCGGGCATAGACTTTGTGTAAATTTTCAAATTTTTATTCCCAAATTTTTTATCAACATAAATGTCTCCTTGTTCAATAAGATATTCTATTAGATGTTTGAGTCTAATTTTTTTTTGTGTGTTATGACCTTTGTATCTATGAAATTCACAAAAATGATTGTCTCTATAGCTACAAGGTTTGACTTGTGGCTCTTGATAGTTTAAGAAATCTAGGAGAGTGATAAGGTTAGACTGTATCAATTGCTTCAACACATCCTCCATAGGTTTCCCTAAGGGATTGAATTATTGTTTAGAAGCACTATTTTTTCTTTGGGGCACATGTTGTGTGTTTATGGTTTGGGTGTTTTCTTGTCTAAAATTAGTTAAGACCAGCTCTGTATCAACAACACCATCACTAGTAACATTCTTGTTTCTTACCCAAAAGTGGGATTTGTCATTAGACTAGTGGATGGGAAGTTGTCTCTATACACTTGTGTGTTTCCTTGTGAGATTAGAGCTATCTCAATATTAATGGATCTAGGGACAATCTTTTCATAAGAGGTGATGCACTGGACCTTCAACTGGAAGGATAGATTTGGATCTAGATTTGCTATGATAATGCCCATTGTTGTTCATTGAGAATTGGCCACTTGCTCTTACTAGCTCTTTACCTCCATCGTTGCAAGAAATTGGTGAAGCATTCTCCTTTGTTTATCTTGAGAGTCTATAACTCTTCTAAGCTTACATCCATGTCAAGATTGAAGGAGAAGTGATCTATGAATTTATTGGTGATTTCTTGGAAAGTTTTGATACATGGAGAAAACTGAGAAAACTAGTTGATGGTTGGGCCCATCAAGCTTTGTGGAAAGAGGCACATAAAATAGGAATCATTGTAGGAAACCTCCATACACATGACATTGAATTCCTTGGTGTGGTCCACAAGATTTCCTCTCCCTTTATATTTATCAAATTTGGGAACCTCAAAACCAAGAGGGAACAATACCATTGTGATGTTTTAATCAAATGGATATGGGAATAGGTTATGTGTGTGGAGTTTCTTCATTTTTCCCATCTAGATATCATACATTTCTTGTTTTAATGCCTTGAGTTACGATTCCATATTGTCTTGTGGGCTGGGTGGAGGAACATATTGTGGAAAGGTGGATGAATTATGCATGGTATTATGGTATGATGATGCGTTTTATGGTGTATATGGTGGTGTAGGATATTGTGAAGGTGATTGTGGTGGAGGGATACATGTTCCTAGCATGTTTGGATTGATGATGTTATTTTGGGGGTTATAGTATAAACCCTATTGCTGTTGTTGTTGTTGTTGGGCATACTGTTGGGCTAGAAAGGCTTGTTGTTGTTGTTGTGCTTGTGATTGAGCTTGTTGTACTTGCAATGCTTGTTGGTATTCATGTTGTGCTTGTTGGAAAGATAGAGTGTGAGCTTGTTGTTGTTGCAAGGTTTGTTGGTAGGCTTGTTGCTATTGGTGAGCCACTAGGGCTTATTGTTGTTGTTGAGTTGCTAAGGGTTGTTGTTGTTGTTGTGTGACTATGGTTGCTTGCTATTTTTGTTGTGCACTTAGGGTTGCTTCTTGTTGTTGTTGTTGGATGGCTTGCTGATAAGCCTATTGTGCTTTTTGTAAAGCTAATGCACATGCTTGCAATGTAGGATCAATGAGTTGTTTGGATATCTATGATGAGTTTTGGGTGTTGATGTTTTGAGTGGGTTGTGGGTTGTTGATGAGAGGTTGGGGGTTCCCTTGCTTTAAAATTCCTTGCAATATGGTGGATTGGGATGGAGGAATGCAAATTTTAGGTCCCATTTGTTTTTTCATGGTTTGGGGGATCAATGGTAAAGATGATGATGGTGCCATTTGGAACTACATTGTTAAAGGCACATTTTGACCTAGGATTAATTGATTAGAAGGGTTCCATTGACTATTGTGTTGAGGGTTCTTTTGTTGTAATTAATGTGGTATCAAGGTATTTCCTTAGTTGACAAGATTCATAACCATAGTGTTGCTTTGATTTGGATTGATGATAGATGGGGTTGATGTGGATGGTGGATTGACTTGAGTATTTTGAGTTAGGTAACTTGCTTCGATGTGTCAATGGGGTTGCTAGAACCACTTTTTAAGTGTTTCTCTTGCATGAGGGTGTTAACTTTCCCTTGTTTTCCTATTTGAGGCACTTGGTTCACATTACCTTGTGTAACGTTAGGAAAACTTGAGGTATTTGTGGTGATGGATGAAGATGGTTGCACTTGAAATGTCGAGGTCATTATGGTGTCATGAAATCTAAGTGTTTTGTTGAATGTAATTATCTGATTTGTGTTTTTGGAAAGGTTGGTGTTTAATGGAATGGTCATGTTGTGAATACCCATAGTTGTGTTCATTCCTAGACATTAAGTGAGACCAATGTTGGTTCCTAGCCTAGTTACAAGACTAGATGTTAAGGGTTGACTTGGCACAAGGGATGGAGTAGATTGAATCATAGATTGGGTTAACCCTAGTGTCAAATTTTGTGCAATAAAATTTTGTTCATAATCAAGGAGTTCATCTTTAGTAATTTGAAATGGGTTGTTTCGACATATTCTACCTCATATGGTCCTATTGAATCTTGGATTTGTTGTGTGGGGGTAGAATAACATCGTGGATCAAATTGTTGAGGGTTGGTATCATTGATGATAGATGAGACTTTGGTTTTCTCCATGATTCTCTTGTGTTGTGATCTTGTGGTTACCGTAAATTTTGGGTCACCTATGGAAGAGTTGTGTTGAGATTTGTAATGTTTGAACTCTCCCATGATTGACTCAAAACTAGGTAGAAGGGGTTTTCTAAGTCATTTTGGAGAAATGGTGACAATGGGAGATGAAAAAGGTGAATGATGTGGGAAGTGATCTTTGCAAATGTTTTGGGACAATACTTTTGACTACCGGTTTGATTGTTTGATGTTTGGATAAAGGATGTTGATGAACTTGTGAATCTTTAAGGTAGACTTGTGACCTTTAAGATAAACTAGTCCATAAATGATAACTAGCATAACCAAATGCATGGAAAAGGATTCATTTCACATAAAAGTAGCTAAGTTAGGGTTTGGGTTGATTGACGTCTAAGTCCAAACTGTTGGTGTGTTCAAAAGTTTGCGAAGTTTGGTGAAGTGAAGGATGAAATATGGTGAGGGATGGATGAAATGTTTGACCCAATGTTCTTGATTAGATAAGTAGGGAAGGGCCTTGATCCCAAGGTTACAACAACAAACAAAAAGGAATGAGAGAGAGGTGGGAAACAACACCACCATCAAACCAAAAAACATTAGTATTAGCACACAGGTCAACATTTAAAATAGTAACCTTTTTCCAACAAGTACTAATAAAAAACAGTGAGCTATTACCAATAAACTTAGTTCTACGTAAGCCATTAATTAAATCGACAGGGTCCCAGGTGGTATTCCACGATAGCATAGAGATCAAATAACAGCAGTTTGAGATGTTAAAATAATAGGACAAAAATTTCATCAAAAAACAATAGGGTAGCAACAACAAGCCATTAATTGGCTTTCTTCAATAGGTCCTCATACTCTCCCATGAGAGCAATATGTTTGACCCAATGTTGACCTAGAATGAACCTTTTTTTTCCAAGACCAAGGTAGTGATAAACATGCTATACCTCTAAAGTGATCAAAGCCTAAGGACTTAATGATTTTGGTAGAATAGAATCCAAATGATTTTGGAAATATGACGCAATAATTTTGAAAATAGAATTTGGACTCAATATTTTACAATTTTTTCCTTGTATGATAGTGGGCATAAGGTTTGGTTGTTCCACCAGAGTGATTTGACACCAAATGGTCATGTGGGGTTCAATTTGTCAATTTATCTTTCTTAAAAGAGTTCCTTTTTACCACAAACACTTGTCTCGATTAAGTTTCAAACTAAATGTCTATGTCAAAAACATCCTAAATTTCACAAGGTCCATTTTGTGAAAAGGATGAAGTTAAGGGCATAGTTACCTAGGTTTACTTTGGGATGTATGGATTGAGATGTAAAGAAAAATATTTAGAAGTCTCTTAAGAATAAATCCTTAAGACAAGCATCAATATCAAGGTTTTCTCAAAGGGTATCCATGCTTAGACCAAAGGGTTTGAAATTTTGAAAAGACTTGCTGATGTTTGTTTGCAATTGTTTTGGAACCAAGCAAATATTAAACTAACTCTCAAGCATTTACAATCCTAGATAGATTAGGTACACATTTTTTGGTAGGCCTACCAATCAATAGAATAGATGATTAATTCAAGAAGATGAAATGGAAATTTTTTGGCTATGTTAAGGAAATGTAACATCTTGACACACCAAGCAAAGGAGTCCATTCCCAATTTGCTTTATGCCTCAATTAAAAACCAAACATGGTAAGAAACTTTTGGGAGCGGTGCTACTCCCATGCACTACCTTGAAATATGCTTTAGAATTGGACTTAGTTAGCCACTACAACAAGGTTTTTAGTGACCATATCTGAGATAGACTATTTACATACATGCAACAATTCTACTCAATTAAGAGGCCTCCTAGACCTTAGAAATATCTAAGGGGTTTAATGAATCACAAGGATGCTAGGGGAAACATTCATTGGTATGGGACAACCACAACCAACTGATTAGTGACTTTCATCACTCCAAATTATTTATATAGCAAGCCAGATAGAAAGCACCAGTTAGGTTGTTCCCTCTCACAAGTTGGGAGACATTCCATCTAAAGGTTACACATGTTTGAATCATAAAAAACTTTTCATCACCCAATATTGCCAATAGGTGCAAGGGGAGAGGATAAGTGCTTCCAAGAAGAAAAAGTATACTTGTGTTTTTCTCTTCACCCAAGATTGCACACAACACAAGGGGATTGGATACACATGGCAAGCATACTCAAGCAATTCAGACACATTCATTTTAATCCATCATAGAAAAATGAGTTCATTTTAAACACCAATTCAAAGCATTGAGATTATATTGTTCAATTTTAAACCAACACGCACAATGATGCGGGGGTTCAGTTTTAAACCATTTGAATATTCATTTTAAAGCCCAAAAATAAATCTAGTTTGGTCCTAAAATGTGAAATAAAGCATCATAAAATGGGTTATAATTACCCCATAAGTGTAAAAAAACTTGTTACAATATATCTTTAAATGCCTTTTTCTTCAATTAAATGCTTCATGCTCCTCTTCAAACCTGCAATAAATGTTCCAAATATTAGATGAAATCAAGAAAACAAGATGTTAGGGTTAAATAAATGATTAAGCATTAAAACCCTACAACCAAGACCAAGTTGTAATGTGATTTGAATTTAAGTGTAAAAATGGAAAATTTAACTCCACAAAAATTGAAAAACACCTATACCATTGTGTGCAACAAGAAATTCTACCCCATTTTTAAAAAAGCTTTGAAAAAGACCTCCATATGACCAAGATATGGCCATTTTAAGATAGATTGTAAAAGCAAAAAATCAATAGCGTTACGATAGAAATATAGTGACACCTTTGCAAATTATGACACCTTTTGCAATTATGGCGACATTTTTTTCAATTAAGGCGATGTCTTTGTAGTTATTGTGATGTTTTTTTCAATTATTGCAACACCTTTGTAAAGGTGTCGCTCTTGTCAAGAATAATGTTGCTCTAGTGAAAAATAGCGTCACTATAGCTTCCAAAAGCATTGGTCTTCCCTAGAAACCTACAACTCATAGAAAATTAAGAGGAATTCATCAAAAGAAGTTAGTCTAGCCCTCCTTCTAGTGCCAAAATGTGACCAATGGATTAGTATGGGTTGACTACACTTGATCCATGATGATATGAAGCATATTCGAGCCACTAAACATTAATCCAATAAGATCAATCAACAAAACTAAACTAGGAATCCATTATAACTTAGCATATTAAACTACAAAAGCTTTATACATACCTATTCTAATCCATCAAAACTTATACTATTGGGGGAGTGGTGTCGCATTGGTGTGGAATGGTGACCCTTTCCCAATCCTATGGATAAATGAGCCTGTTCTAATCAATTCTATTGAAGAGAATCAACGAAACCAATGGAAGATGTGTGATGAAACCCGATTTAAAGCTAAATGAACATAATGCAAGCTATCTTAACATGATTTATGCTAAGATGATAAAGATGTGTGAATGTAAAGCTAATTTAAATGGATTTTAAACCAAAAATATTGAAACCCTATTTAACAAATAAGCTAATTGTATGCATCTATGTTACCATGGAATCCATTAATGGAAGATAAGCTAGTATGCAAGTAAGTAAAGCTGAAATGATGTAAAATGTGAGTTCAAGTGAGACTGATTTTAATAGCATAAGTTTGATGTTAAAATAAGGATCCTTATTCAATAGATGCAATCCCTATTTATAGAATAGGCAAAATGAAATTGATGATCAAGATTGAAAGAATCAATCAATGGTCAATAATGGATGAAGGGTGAACACGTGGATCACAGATTCTCAGCAATGAATGAGAATCAATGTTCACATGGGTAAGTTCACCAAGATGGTTCCCAAAAAGGGGGCTTAAGTGACCACCTTTTTTTCTTCTTCTGAAATCATGAAATATTGACCTTGGACGTGAAATTGAGGATAGGTACACTCAAAATTTTGAGATCGAACAAAAAGAAGGATTGAAGTGCTCTAAGTTTACTTTCTAAACTACTAATTTATTTTGAAAATGGTTGAGATTAAGGGGTTCAAAAGAGGGATTTACACAAATTGTTGTTGTTTTTGTTAGAAAAACATAACATAGCAACTCTTGTACAACCCTAGCACGGTGAACTTTTTTGTAGTATTTTTAAAATTGCTACAGCCAAAAGTTAGCTAATAGTATCTAATTGATGCATAATTTTCTAATAATTTTGTAATGAATATTTGATTTTTTACTAATTTTCTAAGTGGGCACTTCCTAAAAAGCATAATTTTGGCCATGCCCCCACTAATTTTTTTGGAAAGTAATAGATTTTTATTTTAATTTTTTTTAAAAAAATTGTAGAATGGAGTCTAGTTTCTAAAAATGTAATTTATTTGAAATTTTGATGAATGGTTAATTTATAACGAAAAACACCAAACACTGTTTTTTACAAAAAAAAGACATACAAACAAAAGAAATTATGGATGAAAGGCTTAACATTGTCAGAAAGTGAAAAAAATTACATCGTTGGAAAGCTAAGAGAGAACCTAACATTACCCATTTGTTTGATTTTTTCGATATTGAACGAGATGAAATCCTAACGGTGAGCATTACCCGCTTATGTGAAAAATTGTAGAATTTGCAAAAACGTCTCTGGTCATTGGGAATTCCCTCCAAGTCTTTGGTTTGGTATTCCAAGGAAAATACTAAAGCTAAGGCTTGGGGATTCCCAAAGAAAAATATAATGTGAGCACATTATGTGCTAGTTTTGACATTTTTTGCTTCTCTGGGGAACATGTCTAGCAACACATAACGTGCTTGCGTTATGTCTTCCTTTAGTTAAATGCAACTTTATTGAATGTTTGTTGATATGTTTGTATGTATATATATGCTGGTGTGTCATGTATGTGTGTATGTATGCATGCTTGTATGTATGCCTATATGTATGTATGTATGCTTGTGGGAGAGAGGGTGAGAGAGGGTAGGAGTGGGAGAGAGTGGGAGAGAGTGTGCGAGAGTGGGAGAGAGTGGGAGAGAGGGTGGGAGTGTGGGATAGGGTGG
>VDFB02000003.1:494216361-494387453 GCA_007258455.2 Sequoia sempervirens
TGGCCCTTCCCCCCTCTATCTATCTCCCACTCCCTTCCTCTCTCTCTCTCTCAATTCTCTCCCTCTCTTAGGTATCTCTCTCTCTCTCACTCACTCCCTCTATCTCTCTCCCCTCTGCCCTTAACCCTCTACCCTATAAATCTTTTAAAAAAACAACTTTATTATAACACGAGTGCATTATGAATAAGTAGAGACATGGCCATTTTAGCAAGAAATAACGCGTTTGCACTATAATGCGAGCATGTTATAACGTGAGCACATTTTTTATTGCACAAAAAATGGTAAACGAACACAATATACCCATGATGTTGACCCACATTCTACATATTCTCCTAGTTCTACATGTGCTCCAACAAAACATAGCTTTTTAGTGATTGAGTGAAGTGTGCATGCATTAGTTTTTGATTCCAACACCTTTTTCATGATATTTCCATCACCTTTGCATGAAATAGCAAAGTTTTCACATTGAAAGGCATATAATATCAATTCAAGTTTGAATTACAGTGATAACTGATATACAATTGAAGTTTGGAGGGGAACAAGCTTTTGAAAATGTCATATTGTTGAGGAGTTTGAGGAAAGAAGAAGCAAAGGATACATAATTGGGTAGAACTTCTCCATTTGAAACTTTATTTTTTTAGGTATGTGAAGTATTTGTACATTTTCTTTCATTCTATTATGGCTTGCTTTCATTTTTGTTGTTTTTCTTATTCCATGTTGATCAAATTGTTTGTTTGTCATGTTAGAACCCTAGGTTGTCAATGGAAATTTTAAATTACACAATTCTATACACTTTCCTATTACATTTTTAAACCACATCTCTTTGAGGCATTTTCTTAAATTTAACAATTGACTTTGTTCATGTATGCTTCCAAAGCTTTTATTGAGGTATTTTGTGAAACAATTATACAAATCAGCTAATTACCTTATATATGCTACCAAATTTTCCATACAGGTCTCTAAAAAATTGGAATATACTCCTAATGCAGTAGGGGGAGGCATGCAACACACAAAAATACAACTCCAGTCTACAAACAAATTTTTGATTTATAATTTCATCACAACCTCTTCTTTCAAAAAATTCACATTGTTCAGGTTTAGCATATCAAAGTGACTCAATAGGGTATAATTCCCCACACAACCTTCTCGCATCTCAGCAAACCCCCAAATCCAAAAATAGTCTTTACTTAGGTCTCAAAACAAAAAAAATTCCATGTTTTAGGACCTTGCATGCTCAAATATGTTTCCAATACAAAAACCATCAATTTGCTCATAAATATCTAGGGGTTTCTATATTTCACAACTCCAAGGCCTTCCAATCCTCGCCGAAGCATCAAACAAGTTTTTCAGGGTTTGAAAAAATAAAATAAACCTTCACTACACCTTTAGCATCATTAGATCTCAAAAACACCACTTTGGTTCCTCCTTTTCATGACAAAAACTCACATTCTTAGCCTAAGATAACATCACCAGCCCTATAGATGCCTTACCACTATTAAAAGAAACATGAAACTTGAAAACAACATATTACAGGCCTTTCCTCTGAATCACAGGTCACCATAGTAGGAGGAAAGGCTCCATCTTTAAATTAAAGTAAAACTGATACCTTGCTTGTCTGTATAGGTTGATCATGAAGAATGGAGTTTTTTGTTCACTAAAACAACCAAAGGAGTCTAAAAATAGATTGAAGTCCAAGTTAAGACCTGCCACCACAGTGATTTATGAATTTCTAATCATGGGAGGCCTGTACTTGGTTGTACACAGGAAAAAGAAACTGAAAACATAGAAAAAATACTTGAAACTCAACAGTTTAGGTGTTGAGTAGAGCACCAAATCCTCAAAATAAATTCACTGAACCCTTTATTCAGGTTTGTATGAGGTTTTTATACATTTTCAAATTAAGAGTCCCAACTTCCTTCAATTCCCATAACAACCCTTGAGCCACCAAACCTTCATTAAGCCTAAAAGTACCAGTATTAGGAATGGTTTGCTTAATAAGCTTCATTATGAAAATTTTTTGTTATACACACCTAGGACCATTTAGACACCTTTATTTTACCCATTTAAGAGCCTTTCGACATATCCAACAATCACCAATGCTTGTTTTGTACCAAACTGCACAAATTATCAAGTTTTCTACGCTTTTAAGGGTCCAAATTAGTCCCCTTTTACAAAGGGACCACCTTCAAAACTTGTCCAAATATCCTAAAACCTTGGGGAAAACACTTTATATCTATCAAAACTTCAAATTATAGCATTAGATTGTAGAGATTCAATCATTTAGCACCCAAACCATAAAACTCTCTCCTTAGGCTTAGAAACCCTATGTTTTATTGAAAGTAGCACTTGCCAAACACTCCAAAACTTGAAAACTATTGAAACAAGCCTAATATACCCTGCTCATGCTCAATCTAACATAAAATAATGCTGCCCAACTCATAAACTCAATTTTGTTAAGGAAAACTCAACATTTCCTCATTTGGTTTGACACCCAATCCAAGATCATCCCCCATTCAAGGTTATCATGGCTTTTTATAATGTTTCCATCTTAAAACAAATCACTTCAACTTCAAAAAATAACATTTGAAAGAGGTGACCATTGGTCTCCCTCTTTAATAGACTTTTACAGCCCTTCACTATTAGTTAATTTGACTTGACTTAGCACCTTTTTCACAAGTAAAATTATTTTTCATGCCAAAGAAAATAACTATTAAAAGGAAAATACTAATAGATGATCAGCTCCAATCCTTTAGAGATAAAGAGAAAAAATGGATGAGGGAATATCGTGAAAAGCAGAAATTGGGAACAATCGATGAAAACAAGCTAGTTGAAGAGGAACCTCAACTGTCAAAAAGAGAAAAGAAATTGGCAGCACAAAGGGCACGAATGTGAAAGAGTCATGCTAGGGGAGATGCAGATACCGTAGTTGGAGACACACCCTCTACTACAAGTGAATACAAAGGGACACCATTAAGCACAAGCGAATATGGAGGGACACCATCTACCACAAGTGAGTATGGTTGGACACCATCCACCACATCTAAAATTGAGAGTACATCATCACTCAGATTTGACGAACAAGGTATGCCATCATCCCCACATGAACCTCAAGGTATGTATTATATTCCACCCTCAATCGAAGGTACGCAATCTAGCCCACCTCAATTAAATATTGATGAAATTGCTAATGTTGAGATGTATGTACCTAAGAGAACACAACCTAGAATTTTGTGTAGAAATCCAAAGTTTTTGATTAATATTAATGAGGATATTTTGCAGCACATGGAAGGTAATAATCCAAAACACACTTGTAGAAGATATGCTGATAAGATTTGGAAAATGTTCTTTGAAAGGATAAATGAGACCTCAAGATGTCAACTATTTGTTCAAATGATGTGGGGTTTAAAGTATAGACACATCATGAAGACTCTTGGGTTGAGAACATCGAATGCATCAAGTGAAAACACTATTGTGAAGAATCTAATGGTTGCTTATGAGAGTGTGGGTAAGACCTCACACTCAAAGGATAGTAATGTCACCTGACATGTCATTACATCAACTTTGGTAAGCTATCAAACAAAGAGATCTCGTCTCATTAAAAAGACAAGTGAACAAATGGGAATTAGTAGAAAAACTTTATCAAAATTCGTTCAAAGGTGGCAAAGAATTGAGGGCACCGATTCAAATGAATTATGGGAATTCTTGGGAAGACTACCACATAAAGATAAAAAATTTGTTGAAGCATTGAGAACACTAATTGAAGATTATTGGAAGAATAATACAAGTCCATCTCCGAATTAGAGGGATGTCGTAAGAAGGAGAATCAGGAGTCGGAACCATGAACCACATCCAAATCATTTATGATGTTTATCATTCTATATGTTTATATTTTCATACTAACAATGTTTTGTAGGATTGTGGCATAAAATCCCCACCAAAATCTTCAAGATAGTTCTTATCAAAAAATTTATATCAAATAGAGGATGGCCAAATATGCTACAGGACAACATGCTTGGATGGTTCATGAGAGTGTTGCAGTGGCTTGTAACAAATGCCAGTATGTCAACATATGGAAAGAACAGATGAGGTGGGACATAAAATAGTAGATTTCGAGAAGTATAAAATAGTGGCATACACTACAAAAGATGGGTCTCAAGAAAAAAGGTGTGATTTGGTTATTGAGAAGATTCTAGTGTATTAGTTTATGTCCATGTTTTGTGAGAATCTAGTGTATGAGTATGCAAGGCCTATGCATAGAGCCCAATGCTTGGACACACAATTCAAGCTATGCAAGGACACCTTTCCAGTTGGTAGCATAGTATCAATGGTTGATTTTGTAGAGAACTACACTCTACAACCACAATGTGAGGTGCAGTCACAATATTATAACTCCACACAAGTTTCATTATTTGTGCACATAGCATTCATTCATGTAATTGATAGTACAGAGGACCAAAGGAAAGTATTGAGGGAGTATCACTTTTATATTAGTGATGATTACACACATTCTCTAGAGTTCATGCAAGGTTGCTTCCCGATGTTCTATAGTGATTTGGCTTAGAGGGGCATAGCATACAGTCAACATATAATATGGTTGAATAACTGTGCAACATAGTTCAAGAACATGCGTGTGTTCTATTGGTTGTGAAGGATGCATCTCACTACAGGTTTTTAGCATATGTGGAACTTTTATGAGGCCGGTCATGGAAAGGGGGAGCATGATGGTGCAGAAGCATGCATGAAAAGAGCATTAGCACAAGAAGAGTTAAAGTATAAAGAAAATGCAAAGCTGATAGATGCAAGTTCAATCATCGAGTGGTGTAATGCTTCGATGGGTCCAGGTAATGAAGGTACATCTTTAGTTCATATATTTTTTTGGTTGATGGATGATACTAACATTGCACCATATGAGGATTGTTGTACACTAGTAGGATCGAGTGAGCTACACTCTTTCCTTAGCTCAAATGCAGGTTCATGGAGTATCAATACATGTAAGATAGCATGCTTTTTTTCTTCATGTACAATGCAAGCCTGGAATGATTGTGAGTCAGGGGAGTGGGTTGAAAAATGGTTGACAAGTTATCTTAGCCCACTTCACACATATCACCCTCCAATGGAATTGGAACTAACACAGATGGAATCATCAGTTGACTTTGACCACGTATCAAATCTAGTTCAACTAGGTAATATATCTACTTGCTTAGTTTTTGAAATTCCATATTGTTATCTTACTTTGTACTATATTCATAATGTTGACTAATTTCAAGTGATTTTCTACACATATCAATGTAGGGCATGTTTATGCAGTTATCGCAGATGAAGAAAATGAAGAGGGAACATACTATTACTTGTGTCATTGTGTTGATGCCAAAAAGAAAATGGAAGCCCCAGTTATAGATGGAGAAAACATTGAATACCCTACAGGCTTAGTTGTTGTTACTGGAATGTTGCTTAGAAGGTACCCACATAAGAGTGTTAAACATTGGTTGTTTGAGAACTTTGACACACATCCTAAGATTCTTCATTACTCAAACCTTGTTGTGGCATCCAATGTTCATTTGAAAAAATATGGGGGTAGACCTTTGAACAAGACCTTGTGGAAGGTCCGTGAGTCTAACCATGAGACAATACTCGACACATTAAAGAGTAGAGTAGATCCGGATGGTTCATTGGATTAATTTGTAAGTACATGCACAATGGTTCTTATTAATTTATACTTGTATCCATGTTAATTTGTTTGATGCCAATTCTATCATCTTATTTTACTTTGTGTATCTGTAAGTAACTCGGTAAACCTTGATTGGTGTCCCCTTGCAAAAAATGTTGATTTATGAGCCATCCAAGAGAATCTCAGGCATAAAAGCAATGCAACATCACTATTTTGATGATCTTGAAAAAAATCTCAATTATGATTTTCAGCCATTACAAAAGTGCGTGCGAAGCTTGGTGAGGGAATTTCAAGTTATTCATTTGAAGTTAACCTTATCATGAACACCTATGATGTAGACATTATAGGAGCATCTTGACTTTCAAGATATTCTAGATTCATGAGAGGTGTTGTGTGCAATAGGTATCTTGGAATTCGCAGTGAAGATGTATGACTAGGAGTGACTAAGTTGATAGACTTCCATCCCTATTTGTAAGTGCCTTCCATCTATTTTCATTTCATTTCCATTTTGGATGAGTTGTTTCTTTTTATTCTTTTACTTTAGATACATCTGTAACTAAACTAGTAAATATTGATTGGTCTCTCCTTGCAAAAAATGTTGATTTTTGAGCCATCGAAGAGAATCTTAGCCAAAAAAGCAATGCAACATCCTTATTTTGATGATCTTGAAAAATATCAATTCTGATTTGAAGCCATTATAAAAGAGTGTGTGAAGCTTTGCGAGGGAATCCAAAGTTACTCATTTGAAGTTAACCTCTAAATGAGAACCTATGATGTAGACATTATAAGAAAATATCAAATGTATGAGTGACATTGTAAAATATCTATGAGAATAGAGTACCTAAGGCATTGTAATGAGATTTGTACTTGTAATGACATTTATTGAAATATTGAAATTTGGTGTAGGGGCACCAAGGTTATTGAACAAATTTGGTTCATGGAATTATTTTAAGTTAGTAAATTGTGTTTTGAGTAAATTGTCAATTGAATAAGGTCATATTACATGGTCAATTGATTTATAATGTAATAATTCATGTTAGTTACAAGCTCAATAGTTAGGCATGATTGGAAAGATGTAGAATCATTTGTAAAGGCTAGATTTAAAGCCTCTTGAAGGTTCAGACACAATGTAATTTTTGTGTAGGAGCACCTAGTCTCTTAGTTGCAAAATTTCATTTTTTGAAGGTTGATAGGTGATAAATAGATTAGATTAAGGTATTTTGTGTTTATTTATGCTAAATAAGGTCAATAAAGACCATTTAAGGTGTATTAGGGTGAGTTTTTGAGTCTCAATGGTCAAATGTGAAAAAAAAATCATTCTTGCTACAAAATTGTCAATATTTGAATTTGTAGCCTTTTGAAGGAAAATCTTTGAATTTGGTTGTAAATGTGCAAGAATGAGGTCTAAGAGTTTGATATACTATTTAGAGAGCTTGGTTTTCATGGAGTTCCTTTCAAATCCTCTGCTTTTATTGTTCCTACGGTAAACTGTTTGATAGAGTTGGTGGAATTACCTTTCTTGGTAATCACTATTAGTTCAAGATTGAGATTGTTAACTTTGAGAGAGTATGACTTGGGAAAAAGGAATTTGATATGGCTATTATTTTAAAATACTTCAAGCATGATGTACTCTGCATTGAAACCATTCCTCAATCTTCACTTGATGGCATGAAGGAATGGCTGAACTCCATGGATATAAAGTATTATGAAAGCATAATGAACTTGAATTGGTGGCCAATTTATTGAAGATGGTGGTTGGGAATTTTTGAATATGGAAGCTAGTGATTCTGATTCTGATAATTTATAAGAGTCAGAACAAGGATATATGAGTTCCCTCTAATTTAGAAGAGGAATTATAATTAGATTTCATGTAGCCACCATCAAGAGTGTTACAAGCCAACAAGATGGAGAGAATTCTTATATAAGGATAATTTTCAATGTTGCACGTACCGGATTTAATACCAACTACAATGGCAACATTGAAATTCCCTAGCAGTATTTATATTGAGGAAATTTCCTTTAGATGTAAGGATTCAAAGCACATCAACCACATGTGGTACAAATGATTAAATCCTAGAGATGATCTGTAGCAATGAAAGAGTCTAAAAAGGCAGAGAGAGCAACATTGGTGACTCAGGAGAAACTTTAGCTTTCAAAAACAAAGTCAATTAGGCTAGCAGACGTGTGGATTGGGCCATCATTTGGTGGAAGAGGAAGAAAGATGACTGGAACTCTAGAGGCCCACCATACTATATTTTTGTATTCAACTATGAGAGTAGATGAGAGAGCTAATATCATGTATCAAAACATTAAGCATGCATTCTTCCAGCCAGCAGAGAAGGAGATGATTACTTTGCTTCATTTTCATTTGCATAACCATATCAAGGTATGGGAACCAAGAACACCAAGGATGTCAAGTTTTATGTGGAGTTAATGGATGCGGTCCAAACTTTAGGAGGGACAAGGTCAATGTATGATTAGTGCAGGAACACCATTCAGTAGATTTTGTTCATCAAGGCAAATAAGGAGTAGAATATACGATTTTGAGTTTTGTATTAAAATAAGGTCTATGAGACAATTATATTATGTATTTAGTCATATTTGAGTTGTATTAGGTGTTTAGGAGGTTGGGTTTTTCAAAAAGTGCAAAATGTTTAAAAATTGCAAAAATGTGCAAAATTTGAAAACTCAAATGTTGTAAAATTGCAAATTTTGCATTATGGAGGGAATGTGAAGAGTCAAACTAGTTCAAAGGTCAATTAGGAAGGTGAATCATTTTTTAATTGGTGGGAAATAGTTTAAAACATGGAGAACTTGAATCGAAGGTTGGATTTTGGGATTTGAAGAAGCAAAAACAATAAAAACTCAGAATTTTCAAGAATTTTTTATATTTTCAGCTGTAGTAGTAGATTGTATTTCAATTAGTTGATCTAGATTTGTTGATATTTTAATATTATATGGAGTTATCTTTCTTTTGAATCCATTTAGAAGGCTTTCCATAACGTTTGTGCATTTTATCAGCAATTTACTAAAACCGGCATGAATTTGTACATTTGAAGGTTTTGAGTCAATAAAAAAGGCTTTTTGACCCATTCCTCTTTTTGTAGCCTCTGTAACTTGAGGAATGGGTCTGCACTAACATTATTAAGGTGTGGGAATGATGTGTTAGTGTTGGAGAGGTCTGAAAGTGAGATGAGTGTGAAACCCATGTGTGCAAAAGTGAGTTTTCTTTAAGAAAAATGGTGGTTTTGAAGAGTCAAATTGTGTTTTTGTGTAGAGGAGTGTTATTTTATAACTTTTTGAGCTAGCACAGGGTATCAAAAACTTTTTTGAGTAATTTTTAGGTTGTGGTTAGCTTTGAAAGTATCATTTTCAATAAACCCCTAGGGTTTAGGCTAAAATAGAGGGTTTTGTGGTTTACCCATTGTACGGTAGTATAACTGAGATTTGATTGTGGATTTTGAATTTTTGACAACTAAGAATTGCTTCCCCAAGAGTTGGTAAGGTTTGGATAAGTTTAGAGTATAGATCCTTTGTTCAACCAAATCAATCCCTTAAGGGTCCAAAGGTAAAAATGGCTGCAAACTTCAACATGAGGTTACTTGGACACCGTGATGCTTAGAAATTTCTCATTTGATCCCATGGGATTGCATTGGGCCCCTTTGAAATAACCTCTCTCAATTTTTGTTATCTCAGAGTGGTTTTCCCATGGTGTCCAGTTTTCAGTTGATGGAAAAAGTGTCAAATGCAAGCAGTGGAAAGTTGCAAGGTGGTGTAACTTTCGTTTTGAAACTCGTGTGACCAAATAGACCATTCCAATGCATTTGAATAGGCATGTTTATGCTAGACATGGTCCTCTTTCATACCCAAACACATAGAATCGCTCCAAGTACGTTCAACTGGATCGATCCCTTAAGGGTTCAAAGGGAAAAATGGCTACAAACTTCAACATGAGGTTACTCAGACACTGTGACACTTAAATTTTTTTTGTCTAATCCTATGGGATTGTGTTGGGCCCCTCTACAATAAATTCTCTTAGTTTTTGTTATCTTAGAGTATTTTTCCCATAGTGTCCAGTTTTCAGTTGATGGAAAAAGTGTCAAATGGAAGGAGTGGAAAGTTGCAAATTGGTGCAACTTTTGTTCTGCAACTCGTGTGACCAAACAGACTATTCTAAAACATCTGAATAGGCATTTTTATGCTAGGAATGGTCTTCTTTCACAAAAAAACATGCGCAATCACTTTGAGCTACGTTCAACCGGATCGATCCCTTAAGGGTCCAAAGGGAAAAATGGCTGCAAACTTCAGCATGAGGTTACTCCGACACCGTGATGCTTATAAACTTCTTGTTTGATCCCATGGGATCATGTTTTCCCCCTCTACAATAAATTCTCTCAGTTTTCATTATCTCAGAGTGGTTTTCCCATGGTGTCTAGTTTTTATTTGATGGAAAAAGTGTCAAATGCAAGTAGTGGAAAGTTGCAAGGTGGTGCAACTTTCGTTCTCCAAATCATGTGGCCAAACAGGCTGTTCCAACATGTCCAAATAGGCATGTTTATGCTAGAAATGGTCCTCTGTCACACCCAAACATGCAGAATCACTCCAAGCTACATTCAACCGGATTGATCCATTAAGGGTCCAAAAGGAAAAATGGCTGCAAACTTTAGCATGAGGTTACTTAGACATCGTGATGCTTAGAAAATTCTCATCTAATCCTATGGGATCATGTTGGGCCCCTCTATAATAACCTCTCTTTTTTTTTATTATCTCGGAGTGGTTTTCCTATAGTGTCTAGTTTTCAATTGATGGAAAAAATGTCAAATGGAAATAGTGGAAAGTTGCAAAGTGGTGCAACTTTCGTTTTGCAACTCATGTGACCAAACAGACTGTTCCAACATGTTTGAATAGGCATGTTTATGGTAGGAATGGTCCTCTTTCATACCCAAACACACGAAATCTCTCTGAACTACGTTCAACCGAATCTATCTCTTAAGGGTCCAAAGGGAAAAATGGCTGCAAACTTCAACATGAGGTTAGTCAGACACTGTGATGCTTAGAAACTTCTCGTATGATCCCATGGGATCATGTTGGGC
The DNA here is from genome assembly GCA_007258455.2 of Sequoia sempervirens. Lineage (NCBI taxonomy): Eukaryota > Viridiplantae > Streptophyta > Pinopsida > Cupressales > Cupressaceae > Sequoia > Sequoia sempervirens. The sequence continues at coordinate 494,227,123 of VDFB02000003.1, forward strand.
CCCTATACAATAACCTCTCTTGGTTTTCGTTATCTTAGAGTGGTTCTCAGTTGATGGAAAATGTGTTAAATGGAAGTAGTGGAAAGTTGCAAAGTGGTACAACTTTCGTTTTGCAACTCATGTGACCAAACATACTATTTCAATGCATCTGAATAGGCATGTTTACATTAGGCATGGTCCTCTTTCACACCCAAACACATGAAATTGCTCTGAGTTACGTTCAACTGGATTGATCCCTTAAGGGTCCAAAATGCAAAATGGTTGAAAAATTCAGCATGAGGTTACTCAGACATCGTAATGTTTAGAAACTTTTTCGTCCAATACCATGGGATTGCATTGGGCCCCTCTACAATAACCTCTCTTATTTTTTTTTTTATCTCAGAGTGGTTTTCTCGTGGTGTCTAGTTTTCAACTGATGGAAAAAGTGCCAAATGGAAGTAGTGGAAAGTTGCAAAGTGGTGCAACTTTCATTTTGCAACTCATGTGACCAAACAGACTATTCCAACACGTCTGAATAGGCATGTTTACACTAGGAATAGTCCTTTTTCTCACCCAAACACCTGGAATCGCTCTGAGCTACATTCAACCAAATCGATCCCTTAAGGGTTTGAGTGTAGTATGTTGAAATAGGCCATTCCACCTATTGTTCAAGTTGTGTCTCAGTGATATGGGCTGGATGTAAGTAGGATAGGGAGTAGGAATAAGAAAATAGCATTATTAAGGGCATTGGAAGAGATTACTAATATTGGCCTTGTTTAAAATTCAAAATTGAGGCCCCTTAAAAGCAAGGCTAGAAGAGGTGAAAAGAAGAAATTGCTTAAAAATAAGTTAGAATAGGTTGGAAATAGGGTGATATTATGGAGTTTGATGTGTTCAAAAGATTTGGAAGGATAGGGGAGGTCAAAAGTATGTTATGGCATGACATGCCCTAGTTGGGAAAACAAGAGTTTTGAATGAAAAAGAGAGGTTTGAGGGAGTAAACGTGGGTAAAGTAACATAATTTTGTGGTCAATTAAGTTTGTGCAGGAAGAATGAAGAGTGTTGGAATAGGTTTTGAGGTTCAGGTTTGGGGGTTCGGTTCATTGGTTTGGCCAAAAATTTTTGGAGGGGGGTTTAGTTCATTTTGGGTTTGTTGGTACAAAAAACATGTAAAAAAAAAAAAAATATATCTATGCAACCTAGAAGCATGAATTAGGATTAGAATATCACATATCATCATATAAACAAAAAAAACCACCATAAACTTGAATGTCATTTAAAACAAAAAATTTCCAAAAAATGTGTTTATAACCTACCATAAAATGTGAATAACATCAGCTGATTTTCGCGTGAAAAAAAACCATGAGACCATAGCTTGTTGCTTACTATTATGCTCTGATAGATTTTTTCCAAGCATCCATAGCCTATTCGAAAGTACTTTTTTTAGGCTTTTAGCCATAGCAGCAAGATAGTGAATTGTTTGATAAAATGCTTTGGTAGACATGTATGAAAAATGTGGTAGCATAGACAAGGTAGTGAACTATTTGAAAAAATTCCTCAAGGAAATGTGGTTTCATGGTGATGGAATGAAATTACAAATCCCATGACAAGCCAATTTCTATGGATTTTCATGGAATTCCATCACCATTGAGACCACATTTCTTTGAGGCTTTTTTTCAAATAGTTCACTGCCTTATCTATGCTATTGCTTATTATTATGCTTTGATAGAGTTTTTCCAAGTATCCATAGCTTGTTTGGAAGCACCTATTTTAGGCTTTTAGCCATAGCAGCAAGGAGGTGAACTATTTGATAAAATGCTTTGGTAAACATGTATGAAAAATGTGGTAGCATAGACAAGGCAATGAATTGTTTAAAAAATGCCTCAAAGAAATGTGGTCTCATGGTGATGGAATGCCATGACAATCCATAGAAATTTGGTTGTCATGGCATTCCATCACCATGAGAGCACATTTCTTTGAGGCATTTTTTTCAAACAATTTATTGCCTTGTCTATGCTATAGATTTTTTCCAGGCATCCATAGCTTCTTGAAAGCACTTGTTTTAGGATTTTAGCGATAGTAGCAAGGCAATGAACTATTTGATAAAATGATTTGATAGACATGTATGAAAAATGTGTTAGCATAGACAAGGTAGTGAAATCTTTGAAAAAATGCCTCAAAGAAATGAGGTCTCATGGTGATGGAATTCCATGACAATCAAAAGCATTTGATTTTCATGGAATTCCATCACCATGAGACTTCATTTCTTTGAGTCTTTTTTTCAAAGAGTTCACTACCTTGTCTATAATATTGCTTACTATTATGCTTTTGATAGATTTTTTCCAATCATCCATAGCTTGTTCGAAAGCACTTGTTTTAGGCTTTCATCCATAGCAACAAGGTAGTGAAATATTTGACAAAATAATTTGGTAGACATGTATCAAAAATGTGGTAGTATAGACAAGGCAGTGAACTGTTTGAAAAAATGCCTCAAAAAAATGTGGTCTCATAGAATGACATGACAAGCAAATGCAATTGGCAGCTACTCCTAGTTATTAGTTATGCAATGTGAAGTAATTGCATAACTGCTTAGGTTGACTTTCTAAAAACTATATTGTAATTGAAATTTTGTCATCTATCAACATCTAGTTATTAGTTATGTAATGTGAAGCAATGCTTTGGGTTTGAAAGATGTACAATGAAATGTAATCAACGATATGAATATAAACTACAAAAATCTATTTTTTACAATTTAATAGTTAAACTCTTTATTTTATTTCCTCTCTATATCTCTATGCTATGGAAATGCCTTTAAATTTTTTTAAAAAAGTTTTAATCTCTTGTTCTACTTTTTTTTACCTTTTTTCTTAAATCTGATTTTTTTAAAAAAAATTCAAGACTTTTTCCTGATTTTTTCAAAAAATATTATACTTTTGGTTTGCCGATTTTTTCCCCAAAATATTTTTTTCTGCTATGGTATAAACATATATATTTTTCCTATATCAAGGATACTTTTTGAAACTTCCATGCATTGCTAATCTAAAAGGAAAAGTCTTTTGCCTAATTTGTATGCAACCATGCTTTTGACATTGTCAAAAAGGGAAAAACTTCCTGAATGATGCAAAGGCATGGCCAAGCAGTTCTAACTCTTCACATGAGAGAAGAGAGATGTTGGAGAGTACATCAATTTAGTGAGAACAAAAGTGTAATTTTTTTTAGTTTTTAGTATTCCTCTATTTCTCTATAGATGTGTAATAAATTCTCAATTCAAATATGGACACCAAATATCGATAAAATAGATTTGTATTAACCAAATATCCATGTACACATACATCAATATATGTTGATATAAGTATAAAATATAGTTACAAAATAGCCATATAGGCTTATGAGAATGCCATATAGGCATACAATGTCAAACATATCCAATACAAAATATGTACAAAATTGCCATGTCTAGGCATACAACAAAGGGCTCTGGAATCAAAATTCATTTCTCTCCATGCTTTAAAAATAAATTCTTTCCCCTTGTTTGGTGATCCGATGGTGATAAGTCCGTCACTAATTTCTATTGTGCTTGAGGAGTGCTCCTGCTCCTCCTCCTAGAGTTTAGCTCCTGGTGAAGTTTTAACTATTACAACAAGAAGTAAAGACATTAATATATAGAAATTACATTATAAAAAATGATATATTTAAAAAAATAATCACTTACGACCATCTCATGATCACTCTCCACGATGGAAATATTTGCACATTGATGCTGAGGTGTGCTCAAGCCCTGTATAAACCATCCAAATAGGAATTAAACTACGAATAAATAATGGTTTGATTTTTCACTAGAACTAACATCTATAACAACGAATGTAAATTGAAATTTAGTAATTTTCCTCATACCTCCCCTATCAGAGCCATCAAGGATTGTATAGAGAATGAAACATCGATATCCATTTCCCTCACAACATTTGGAGGTGTTTCCGTAACCAACATCTTAAAATAAAACAAAAAATTATTCAATCACAAAAAGGTTACAATAGCGATCCACATCACATGACTTATAATGTATGAGATCTAATGAACAAAATTTTGACTACAAGTATTAAACTATATATTTCTGATTATCATGCTTACTATTTTCCCTATCCATGTCTTGTTTGAAACGACATGTTTTTAGGATTTTACCCATAGTAGCAAGCCACTGAGCCATTTGATTAAATGCTTTCATAGACATGTAAAATAATAATAGTGGCATAGAGAAGGTAGTGAACTATTTGAAAAAATGCCTCAAAAGAAATGGGGTCTCGTGGTGATGGCATGCCATTACAAACAAATGCACGTAATGGCATTCCATCACCATAAGACCACATTTCTTCCAGGAATTTTTTCAAAAATTTCATTGCCTTCTCTATGGTATTATTGCTTACTATTATGCTTTGATAGATATTTTTCCAACCATCCATATAGTTTGTTGGAAATCACCTATTTTAGGCTTTTAGCCATAATAGAAACTGCAAGGAAGTGAGTAGTTTGATAAAACACTTTGGTGAGCATGTATTAAAAATGTGGTATCATAGGAAAGGTGGCGAGTAGTTTGAAGAAATTCCTAGAAGAAATGTAGTCTCATGTGGTGATGGAATTCCATTCCATCACCATGAGATCACATTTCTTTGGAGCATTTTTTCAAACTACTAACTGCTGAAGGAGAACCTAGGTTACTAGTTGCCTCTCATAGGAAATTTTTTGTCTAGATTGAATGCCCATTTGTAAATTCATGTAAAGGTCATATAAAGACCTACTTCATTGTATTTAAGGTCCTTAGGTGGTCACAAAAAAAAAAGATTTCCAAATGTTGCTAAAGATGGGAAAAATTGTAAAAAGGCAAAGAAGCATGGAATATTAAAAGTCACAAGGTAGTTTAGGTAGTTTAACTTGATGAGGGAGATTCAAAATGCAGTTATCTAATTGGGAATATATATAAAAGCATGTAAAAGGTGGGAAAAAGAACAAATTTTGAATTCTTGAATCATTTTCAATAAATAAAGTTCCTTGTTCTTGTTTTCATTGTGTTTCATTCTTGAATTTAGTTCTTGCATAGGCTATATATTTGTTTTTTCACTTTATGTAGGGTGAAAATCATCTAGTGATGTTTTGAAGAGTTACCTTCAAATTTAAAAGCTAAGGTTTTTGTGGTCTGTCAGATTAACCAATCAAGGGTTTTGAGGGTCATTTAAGACTTGAATTCACCATCCCACCAATGTAGATTTAGGAGATTGGTGGGATGGAATGTATAGAATGTTTTTAGAATTTTTTAAGCAATTTATGAGTGTACAGGAATCGGGAAATGAAGAAATCTCTGATTGGCAGCTGAATCATATAGGAAATACAAAGTTTCCTTCATGGAAAGCATGGTTTTAGGGTGGTGTTCAATGCAAAAGCATGCATGAAGGTGGGTGGTGAGTTTATAGAGCTTATTCAGGCTATTTACATGGTGTTTGTGGTGGTGGTAGGAGTATTTAAGGTTTGTAAGTATCTTATGCAATAAACCCTCCTTTGTAGGGCTTGATTTGTGCATAAAATAGGGTTTTTTTGGAACAGTGATTTATGGAGCATTTCTATCACTAAAAATGTTTGATTCTTTAGTTTTGTGACATGATGAATGACTATTTTCAGTCCTTTGGTATTTTGGTGATAAACTACGAGCACTTTATTTGTAATTTAGGCCTAAATTAGTAGCCCTTTCCAACAAACAATTCAAGAATCTGGTAATTTCCTTATGACAAGCTACTGAGAACTTTTGATATGTTATGATGTGTTAAAAAGGGATCTTGAATGTACATTGGGAATGCAGATATACAAAGTGAATGGAAAGGAATCACCCAATTAAGGGATATGTGACCTACAAGCAAAATGGTGGTAAGACTGTAAAAGTATGTAATTATGTAAATATAGAGATTTAAATATTTATTTTGGCATAGAACCATCAATGTGAAGATATCAAAGGTGTGTGAATGGTTTGGTCAAGGCCTTGAGGCTAAACATGATGGTTTGATATGTTGTAGCAATATGTTCCTGGGTTGAAATGGTAATTTGACTACATAAGAACTTATGAATTTGATAAATTAGTACTATGTGGATATGAACCAAGTTTGTTTCAGTCAAAAACATGATGTGAGTAATGTCTTGGAAGTTAGATGAAATGATTGAGGTGTAAATGGTTGATTTTAGTATCTTGGTCTTGAGGAACTAGTTGGTAAAAGTGAAAATTTGGTGAGTTGTTTAAGGAATTGAAAGATTCAGAGCTCTTTCCAAGGTTTTAGCTTTAAATTCAGATAAATTGATGATGAAAAAGGTGTGTTATAATTTGATGGATATAGGTTGTACATGAAAGATTGGTTTTTGGTTATTTTTCCTAGGTAAAGCAAATTGAGTGGAAGGGTGCCTTGGTGAATGATGGAAGAGTGGATTTAGTGACTCTAATTAGGTTTCTTGTGCACGGATCAATCATTTTTGTTGATAAATAAGATGTTTGAAGCTTGAGGATGATAAGAAGTATTGAAATGAGTTGGCTTGTTGTTACCTCGTGGTTTACAAATGAAACAATGTGATTTTTGATGAAAAGAGAAAGAAATTTTAGTTTCTTATTCAATTTGATCTTCTCCTGATTCAATTGGGTTAGATGTACCCTGATGATTGAGTGTTTTGATATGATGCTCTGCATCACTAACTACCTTGTCTATGCTATTCCTTACATATTATGGTTTCATATATTTTTTCCAAGCATCCATAGTTTGTCGTGCTGGTGCACCTTTGCAAGCACATGCCTCCATGTGAAGTAATTGCATCATGTTACTTATGTTGACTTTCTAAACAACTATAATGTACTGTTGAAATTTTGTCATCTATCAACATCTAGTTATTAGTTATGGAATTTGAAGTAATGCTTTAAGTTTGAATGATGTGTAATGCAATGTAACCAACAATATGAATATAAACTACACAAATCTATTAAGTAGAATTCATTAGTTAGGTTATCTTTATTCTATTACCTATGTGTACATTTGAGTAAATCCACTGGCACTAGGAGTTGTTTGCTTGAAACCTCCAATATTAGCCTGTTCAACATCCAAAATCACATATTAAAATACCATTCGTAAAACAATGATATTAACATGTAATAAATTTATAATTGTTTACTAGTTACATACCCCACTGATAGGTGTACTATAGAAATAAGTAGGTGGAGGATCGGTGTATCTAGTCCCAACACTGTGACCTTGCAGTTTTATTAAAATAATAAAACTAGATTAGTTAATCTTGCATTTCAGAATCAAAATTTAATAAATTAAATTCAATGAACATGCTGAATTTTACCTGACTATCAATTCCATATGCATGATACAAAATGTTAGCCATCCTCTCCATCCCTATAGCAACATACAAATCCTATGTAGCAGCATATGGATCCTGCGTAGCAACATACGGGTCCTGCATAGCAGCCTCCTGAGTGTCAATGGGGTCATATGAACAAGTTGCCCCACAAGATTGATAGACATGGGTTTGAAGATCACCACCCAAAACTCCCCTAGATGGCACTATACAGTTGGGCTAGTATGATGGATGACACTTCGGGTCAAAGTGTTGATCGCTTACAATGTCTCTACGTCAACACTCTCCTTTGCAATGACAGGCATAACAATGTGCTCACGAGGCGGCCTAGTGAGAGGTCATCTCCCTTGCCACGTAGGATCCAGCTGTGCACTAGGCCTATCCCGACCCGACCCCCCACCTCTCGCCTGGAACTCCCTCATATCAAAATAATTTGGGATTTGGTTCAATATGAACTCACTGTATAGTTTCCTAAGAAAATATTGGGGGACTTCACAATTGTTACACGATGGGTAATCAAAGACCAAGTACCACCTATCATAAAAACGGTTCCTAATCTCTTGGTGGTGGCACCAATGAATAGGAAACCTCTTCACATTGAGGCTAAGATTTTGATGTGTTCTAGGGTCAGTGAATAAAGAGCTCAAATCACCTTTAGTAATTTTTAAATCTTTTACTTGTTTATATGATAGTTTATCTGCATAATATGCCCTAGTTACCTGCCTCCTATCTTTCCATCCAGTTATTTGTTGGGTAATTGAATCTACATTTTTTAACATCTCTTTCATTGAATTTTCTAGGGTTATTCTTTCTATGGTTGAAGCATTTGGATCACTCAACCTACTGATAAAATCCTCAATTTGTTTTTTGTTGTTCTCAATTTCACTCCTCAAATTTTCTTGAGTGCCAGGAGGGTGTTGAGTGATTGGTGGGGGAGGTTGATTTTGTTGAGGATTTTGAGTATTTGCAAGATCATTTTCATCTCTTACAAATTAAAAAAATAAATCAAATCTAACCTAAAACAAACAAAATGAACTTGAAACTAAGAAATTCAAAACAAATAGAAAACAATACTTACCTCTTGCACCTCTTCATCATCATGGCACCATCTTTGCAAAGAAAAAGTAACTTTTTTTGATGAATTTTGTAGAATTCCTCCTCCTAAAACATGAGCACGAAACTCAAGGTTTTTGGCCACGGGCAGTAGAAAAATAGACAACAGAAAATGAATCACTTTCACTTTTTTTTTTCTTTTAAAATGACATAATGCAAGTGCATTATAATGTGGTCACGTTATGTCATCTTCAATTTTTTTTGCAATTGGCCACAAAAGTGTAACCCAAGTTCATGCACCCACCCTACTACAACTCACCATCCTTCAATGACTTCATTGAAGGACTAAATTCATGCACATCACCTCAAGGTCTTTCATCATGCTTGAATTTCTAGGAGATCTACAAAAAAGGTTAACATTCAAAAATAATGATAATATAAATATTCATAAAATCACATAGCATTTGACATGATACTTGTATCTTGAATTGCTACAATGGGTGATCCCATAATAGTGGTTTACAATTTTTGGCCAAACTGGACACTGAAATTATTATTTTTAACTAAATCTTCACATTCGGGCACCTATAGCGGCTAAACCGTGAGGAATTTGAAGATGGTACAAACTAGAGTCTCATCAAATTTTGTTTGTAGATTCTAAAATTTTTTTTCAAAATTTTTGGAATCAAATTACACTTCTTTTTCCATCTCCCACTAAAATTGATTTTTTCTTAAAACAACATTTTTAAAAGTGACGACAATCGATAACACATAACTTTTTTCCATGAAGGATAAAATTATAATTCTTTCAAATTTAGATTTTTAACTTTGATATCTAGTGCTTCCACTTGGTTAGATAGTTTTTATTGAATATTTTTTCCTTAATCAAGTTTCAAAGTCAAACAAATTACAATTTTAACAACGCATAGATAACGCGTAACTTTTTTGTATATGTCAAAAATTTAATTTAATTTTTTTTGTTGGATCAAGGACTTCAATATCTAGTGCACTCATATTTTTTCAATTTATTTTTTTTGATAATATTCTATTTTTCCACATGTGAAGAACAAAGAAATTCATTTTCGATGAAAAACCTATGTTTAATAAAACTTAAAAAACAAATACATAACAAAACCAAAACATATTAAAATTATATTCTTTGGATGGCTTGTTTGAGGAATACCATAATCATTTGAAATAAATTTTAAATGAATTCATTTGATCCCCAAAAGCTAAATCAAAAGTGATTTTTTATTAGCATTTTGATAGGTGTAAAGGAGACGATTTATAGGTATGGTTTAAAACTAGTGAGGTTCTATCCAAGGGGTTTGATCTAAGGTGATTTGATCAAACCCTCTTCAATTGGAATCCTTAAAATGGAACTTTTTAAGGCTTAAATCATTATATTTTCTAAAAATATGTGATTTCAACTAAAATTCGTTCCTCTCAAGAATTGTAAACCACTATTGTGACAACGATAAAGCTCTTAAATGTTGCTCTTGAATTGCTTGATAGTCCTTTTGATAATTCTTGATTATAATTTTACCAATAGTTTCTAGATGGATGTCAAAATGATGCAATAACTAGGTGTTTATAGGGATTTATTCAATTTCCCACAAATTAGATCTTGATAGCCAATATTTGCAACCTGAATTGGAAATGATAAAATGCTAACACTAACATATTCAAATTTGGGACTAGGAAAAATAAGGGGAAATTGTCATCATAGGTCATCTCTATCCTTGCCCTATTTTCTAGAAAATAAGGGGATGGGGCTGAAATTTTGGGAAAGGGGGGAAAAACCTGATTCCCTTGATGCAAAGAATCTAAGATTTAAGGGTCCTCTTCCCATAATTTTATTATGAATCTTCCTAAACCACAAAGCGAAGAGACTTTCAACCTCAATGGTGAGTCAATCAAACTTAGGTTAAAGGGATTATTTTAAGGACATGGGTTGATTATGGTTAGAAATGATTTGAAATGATGAAAATAAATAAACCCAAGGAGATTTGAACTAGGAATCTTTGGCTCTGATACTACTTGTTTGCAACATTTTTTTGACTATCTTCCCCTTGCTCAATTTCCTGAGCATTTCACAACTTCTCCCCCTTTGACATCAATGGAAAAGGGCCATCCTTAGGACTTGTACACTAACCCGCCTTGTATGTATTCTCCCCCTTTGACAAAAAATACAAAGAGAAATAAAATACTTTTGAATTTTCTACCATCAAGTCATTAGAAATTTGTAAAACCATTTTTACTGGACTTGATTCCCCTCTCCATTTCTAGGGATAAATGAAGGAGCTATGAAACTCCCCCTGGATCCATGCCCAATCACTAATATTTAGTGATGTGATGTGGGAGAAATTAATCCCAAAATTTTCCTCAAATATTCAAATTGGTCCTTTGGAAGAGGATTTGTAAAGATGTCAACAACTTGTTCTTTTGTAGGTATATATTCCATGTTGAATTCCTAATCTACAACCTTGTCTCTAATGAAGTGATAATTGATATGTGCCTTTTCCTAGAATGCATCACTAGATTCTTTGAGATGTTTATTGCACTTTAGTTATCACAAAGAATAGAGATTGGTTCACTGTACTCATCCTTGAAATATTTGAGGGTTTGGATATGTGCAGGATCATGATGGGCCAAAAAGTGGCTATATGATGGGTATGTGTAGGTTATGTGGCTAAAGAATTTTTTTTACCCAAAATTGATAAAATGAAAAGGGTTTTTAAAGGAGATTCTCAAATTTCCACCAATATAAATTATTTTTTACTTTGAATTTAATAAATAATTATTATTCATTTTCTATTTAAATTGCAACTAAAGTCCTGATTGATAGGCTGGTTGAAAAATATCTATAGCTTTCAAATGATGTCACATTTTTTGAATCCGAAACATGCGTCACATTCTATGCTTCACATACTATAGGATTAAAAAAATATTGAATTTCATGAAGTTTTGACCAAGTTAAGGTGGTCAGACATAGGAGTTTTTATATGTTTTAAAAGTTGTAATAAAAAATTCATAATTAATTATTTACTTGGAAAAAAAATACAAAAAAATATGCATCACATTAGGTCATGAGTCCTCTAATTATATCTAAAATATCATAATTTTTTTTTATCATTTTATTGTGGTTAGGGTGGTCAAACATTCACCTACTTCTTATTTTTTCCCTAAAATTTAAGTACTACTACATTGAAATTTCAAATTTTCACCAAATAGATATATTATTTTTATAAATAAACCTAGTAGTTTAGAAACTACATTCAATTTGCTACAAATTCTATTCTTACATATTTTTGAATTAATATATAAATAACTTATTCAAATTTTTACATCAAGTTGCCTAACTCTGATTTTTCTGAATTTTTTGCCACTCAAGGGCCTATTTTTTCCAAGATGATCCTTCACATACTCGTCTACTTTATCCATAAAAAATGAGTACAACATGCTGCTACTGCTACATATTTTTATTTTGTTGTGAAAAGTGTAACTGATTCTTGCTTTTTACTCATCCAAGACACAAATTTGTTGTCCAAAAAGAATGCTCCTCCACTGGTGCTTTCTCTATGATCTACACTACTAGCCCAATCAAAATTTGTGTATGTAGTTAAAGTGAAGTCCTTTCTCTTGGGATACCATAGTCCGTAGTCTATAGTGCTTTTGATATATCTGAAAATTATTTTTACTACATTGAAATGAGACTCCTTTGGAGAAGCTTGAAACCTTTCCACAATACACACTACTTGCATAATGTATGATCTTGATGCAGTTAGATACAACAATCTTCCAATCATTGAACTATATGTTGTCTGATTTGCATTTGGGGAATCATTTGATTTTCTCAACATACAAATAGTTATCATGGGGGTACTGACTGATCTACAATCCTCCATTCCAAATTTCTTAACCATTGCCTTAGCATACTTAGTTTGAGATATAAATATCCCATTATCAACTTGTACAATTTGAAAAACCAAGGAAAAATGACAATTTGCCTAGCATTGACATCTCAAATTCATCTTGCATATGGATAGAAAAAAATTTACACATCTTATCATTGCTACCACCAAATATGATTTCATCCACATAAACAACAATAATAATCATGTGCTCACCTTCAAATTTAAAAGACAAATTGCTATCTACGCATCCCTTTTGAATCCTTGTTGTTAAATGTTAGTGTATATATTATCTTTTACATACACATAGGATAAATTAAGCCCACTTAATTATTCATTATGTAGACAATATGGAGCTTCCCACCTCATTGGCATCCTTGACACTTGTTCCTCATGAGATTCCCATTTTGTTTGGAGACTAGAGAGGTGTTGATGTTCTTTGGGAATCTCATGCTTGGTTATTTGGGAGTTTAGAGAGGTTTCGATGGTCTTCAACACCTCATGCTTTGTTTATCTCCTTTATATCTACATCTTTTTCTACCTAATGGGTATGTGCAAGATCATGATGGGCCAAAAAGTGGCAATATGATGGGTATGTTGTTAATAACTTATATTTTACCAAAAATTGATGAAATAAAAAGGGTTTTTAAAGGAGATTCTCAACTTTCCACCAATATAAATTATGCTTTACTTTGAATTTAATAAGTAATTATTATTCATTTTCTATTTGAATTACGACTAAAGTCCTGATTGATAGGTTGATTGAAAAACATCTATAGCTTTCAAACGATATCACATTTTTTGAATCCAAAACATGTGTCACATTCTATGTTTCACATACTATAGGATTAAAAAAATAAAAATTGAATTTCAAGAAGTTTTGACCAAGTTAAGGTGGTTAGACATACACGTTTTTATATTTTTTAAAGTTGTAATAAAAAAATCATAATTAATTATTTACTTGGAAAAAAATTACAAAAAAATATGCATCACATTGGGACATGAGTCCTCTACTTATATCTAAAATCTTATAAAAAAATATTATTATTTTATTGTGATTAGAGTGGTTAGACAGACACCTACTTCTTATTTTTTCCTTGAAATTTAAGTACTACTGCATTGAAATTTCAAATTTTCACCAAATAGATTTTATTTTTTAAACCTAGTAGTTTAGAAACTACATTCAATTTTCTATAGATTCTATTCTTACACATTTTTGAAATAATATAGATAGCTTATTCAAATTTTTATGTCAAGTTTCCTAACTCTGATTTTTCTAAATTTTTTGTCACTTAAGGGCTTGTATTTTCCATGATGATCCTGCACATACCCTAATACACAAGTCAACTCTATGCATTTGTGCTTGCTATTTTCTCTATGTTTCGTCAGATTCTTCATAGTATTAGAGTTGTACAAAATAGTAGTAGGAATTCTAACTAAAGGAAATTGATTGGTCGCAAGACATCACATAGAGGCATGGATTTTATTTTTTGAATCAACCTATTTTCCTAATTGAAGGTGAGAGATTGTGTGAAAATTTAGAAATTTTGGCTTGTGTTTGAAGCTATGCAGTGATTTCATCAGAGAAGGAAAATATTTTGAGGGGGCTATGGTGCACAACCTATGACTTATTTGAGGTATTATTTTTCTTTATGCAGGTCACAAATTTCCCTGCTCTTTGTTGGGAATAGGATGTCATTTAATTGCAATCCTAAACATTATTTCATGTATCTCCTAAGTCCTCAAAAATTGTTCCCCAACATTAGGATTAGAAAGAGATTAAATTTGAATGAAATAAACATGTTAATTGACATTTGTAATTAATTATAAATGATAGGAACATGTGGGGACACCCATGAAGAGCTCCTACAAAATAGGAGCACATGGGGCACCCACATGGAAGGTGGAACCCACCTTGAGTAAAGTTAACTATTTGGAGTAAAAGATAACACTTCAATAATGCATGTTAAGATCCTAGAAGTTAGGGATTGATGTTTACATGCATGGAGTTCAATTTAGCTCAGCTTAGATCAATTTAGTTTAGTTCAGTTCATTATCAGTTTAGTTTAGTTTAGTTTAGTTTAGTTATGGTTTAGTTATCTTCAGTTGCATGTAGTTAGTTTCAGTTGAATTCTAGTTAACTTTAGGGTATGTGCATGATCATGATGGGTATGTGGCTTACGACTTTTTTTATCCAAAATTGATGAAACGAAAAGGTTTTTAAAGGAGATTCTAAGCTTGCCACCAATATAAATTATGCTTTACTTTGGATTTAATAAATAATTATTATTCATTTTCTATTTGAATTATGACTAAAGTCCTGTTTGATAGGCTGATTGAAAAACATCTATAGTTTCCAAACAGTATCACATTTTTTGAATCAAAAAGATGCATCACATTCTATGCTTCGCATAATATAGGATTAAAAATAATGAATTTCATGAAGTCTTGACCGAGTTAAGGTGGTCAAACATACAGGTTTTTATATTTTTTAAAAGTTGTAATAATTTTTTTTTAATTAATTATTTACTTGGAAAAAAATTACAAAAAAATATGTATCACATCGGGACATGAGTCCTCTACTTATATCTAAAATATTATAAAAAAATATTATCATTTTATTGTAATTAGGGTGGTCAGATAGACACCTACTTCTTTTTTTTTTCCCTAAAATTTAAGTAATACTGCATTGAAATTTCAAATTTTCACCAAATAGAGTTTTTTTTTTATAAACCTAGTAGTTTAGAAACTACATTCAATTTGCTACAGATTCTATTCTTACATATTTTTGAAATAATATAGATAACTTATTCAAATTTTTGTGTCAAGTTGCCTAACTCTTATTTTTCTGAATTTTTCACCACTTAAGGGCCTATTTTTTCCATGATGATCCTGCACATACCCTTCAGTTGACTTGGAATGCATGACTAATGACTTGTGTTGCATGAAAGATAATAGGTGATACATTCAGTTAAGTGGGGATGATCAACTATGCATGATATTTTCATGAATGGTGGAGAGATATGTTTCAGTTAACAAAGATTGACTTGGACCCACCTTGGGTGTCCAAGTTGGCATCTTGGACTTAACACTTTTGCATGATAAGATATTTTATAAGGCTGAGTTAAGTGGGTCCATTCTTGGGTGCCAACTTTGAGGATAAGCTTAGAAGATATCTTCTAAATCAAGGTTGAGTTATGACTTCAGTTTGGGACACCCAAATGGATGAAGCACTTGTTTTGACATTGTTCTTCATAGTAAAAATTTACTTGTAAAGAATAGGCATGGGTTTTGTGAGATAAGCATTATGCTTTGTAATTGTAAACTCTTTGGAGGTTACAAGGCTCATTATTATCTATTTAATGCAGCAAGTTGAAGAGAGTTTATCAGATTTTATTGTAGGTTGTGAAGATGAATTGTTGAAGGAAAAAGAAGCATCTCAAGCAAGGATTGATAAATAATTATTATAATCTTGTTCTAAGGTTAAATAATACAAGTACTATTGATTTTGGTGGTGGAGTTTTTCCCGAAAGGGTCTGAATTGTAGATTTTTGGCACCCTAATCCTTTCTAACACTTCTATGTTTTTCACCTAAAAGGAGAAAGAAGAGCCAAAAGATAATCTAGGTTCACTAAAATTATGCAATGTATGATGTTATTTAGACTAAAAGATAATCTAGGTTCACTCAAATTATGCAATGTATGATGTTATTTAGACTAAATGAAATGAGCTAAATGTAGTTATATGAACTAATTGATTAATTATGTATACAAAACCTATGATTTATGCAATGTTGGAAATATGCAAACAATGAACTATATATGAACAAATGCAAAAAAGAAAAGAAAAGAGATAAATCAGAATGGACCTGGACAAAGATTGGAGAATTTGGAATATTCTAAATATTTTGTAGAATCACAAAAAGTCATCCGTGGGACTCATTCGCCACTGATGGAAAATCAGTCCTACTTCTGATGAAAACTGTCGGCATTAGGTTTTTGAGTGTCAGGATCCAAAATCTGAAAAAACTTGGATTTCCATCCTTAAGGTGGGACTCATTCACCACTAATGACAAATCAGTCCTCTCCCAAAATTCTAAGAAATCAGGGGACAATTCTATGGCACCAGATTTGAGGTTGTCTGCTTGTTGGGTTGCCGAAGTCAAATCTGTAGAAAATAGACATAATGTCATCTCCAAGCTTGAAATAAGATGTAGTTGACTTGAAACACTTTGTTGACTTCTTTTCCACTTTTCAATACCTAAATTCTTGTCAAATCTACATACACAAGTCTACAAATGCACATGCAAAAGGGGGAAAATGGTTAAGGGTTAGGTTATAAGGATTTTCCTTGGTCAAATCCCACTTTGGTAATCAAACCCTTAATGAAGTAACGAAATGAAAGAGGATGATAAAAAAAAACATGCAAATGGTATCAACTTACCAAACCCTTTTTGAAGAAAATATGAAGATATGTCAATGGATGCTCCAAAATGCTTGATTAATGCTTGATTATATGATGCAAAGTGCTTGAATGCTTGAATGAATGAGTGAGTAAGTGAATTTGATGAATTGATGTTTATAGATGTTAGAATGGATGTAAAAAAACTTATTTATACATTCTTGTGCCTTGGTAACCCTTTGATACCTCATCACAGGCTGACATCAAGTAATTTTGAATAAAAACCCAAAAGGAAATTTGATTTTTTTTGAATTTGGAGCCAAGAGGGATTCATTCACCACCCATGGTGAATGGGTCCCACCTTGGACTTGAAAGTGGGTTTAAGGAATTAAGTCACATTTAATGTTATTTTTCAAGTTTACATTTAAAAATACACTTAATTAAGCCTTATAAGGGCATAAAGGGGTCAAATAAAGCATAAGAAAAGTGTAAATAGTGAAATTATGCCTAGAAAAGCATGAAATATTGTTACAATACTTTACAACACTTCAAAATAGAACTTGATAAGTGATAAAAAGGTGATTTTTAGGTGAACTTCAATTAATAGAGTCTAGAAAAATATAGAAATGTCTTACAACACTTCACAACACCTTCACAAGACACCATAATTTGAGTTTTAATGACCTAAGTATGCATATTCAAGCCATATTACATCAATAAATAAAATAAATATAGACCAAACATTGTGAAGAAAGGCTTAAAAGACCATGAAAATGACAAGAGCCCATTTTTCTATGGTGCATTTAGCCCCCACTTTAGTGAGAGGATGAACTTGCTTCAAACTCACACTAAAGTAGCCATGCATATTAAGAAGGATCCAATTGCACTTATGTTAGCAAGATGGAATAACAACGATCAAGAGGGATGATCAAGCTCCAAGGATGAAGATCCCATGGAAAACTAGACATAAGAACAAAGGAACACAAATGTTGAAATGAAGGTAGAGGATGAAACTTCAATCGTCTGTCCAACTAGTTGTGGATTAGATCTAGGCTAATTTTTTAAAAAGAGAATGTATACTCACTCTGTGGTGATAGAACTCATGGCGGTCCATTGGGTGAGAAGAATAAAAAAGGTAAGATACAAACACTAGTTGGTATGGACTCACAAACACAAAGGTGGCTATGGGGAAAGTCATGCCGTTGAATGGGATTCTTGCTCAACCATATTAAATTTATACCTCTTGATAACTTTAACAAGTCACCACAAAGGAAAATGTGGGTTCATGCTTCATGAGACAAGAAAATATTTGTATGCTTAGAACTCATGAAAAAATGCAAAGGCACCATAGGCATGCAAGTTGTGTTATGCAAGGTGGAAAAAATGCAAAAATGTAGAAATGTAAAAGTGAAAAATGGAAGAATGTTCAAAGGAGTCTTGTTAAGTTTATGCAAGGTCTACCACTTAGGGAACATTGTGTCTAATGTATCCAAGAGAGGACCAATCAAAGAATAAAATATTCACAATTTAGGGGATGTAGTGTGTCATAGCAGGCCACCAAGAGGAATGTAATATGCTAAGATAATCACAATTATGAAGGACATCATTCCCAATGTTGTCCAAAAAGTGAGAAAACACATCATATGAAATGACAAGGCTGCACTAAGAACCGAAAATTTAAATGAATTATGGTAATGTATGCCCCCACTTTAAAGGAATTGCTACACACTGTTCTGTGAGCAATTACTTTAAAGTAGCGAAGGGAAAAATGTAAAAAGAAAAGAATACATGAGAGCCAACTCGGAAAGCCCTATGCCAAGTCATATGTTTCTAAGTAAGGCCACTTCATGTAAACAAAAAAGATAAAAAAATAAAAGGGAGTTACCCCCCATAAAAGAGAACACCAAACACCTAAGGGATCTATGGATTTGGGGTTAGTATGTTCATTGCTATAATATATTTGTGAAAGAGCTCGAAACTGTCATCATTCCCCAAAGCACATAGAATTGGAATAATGACACAAAGAGAAAAAAACAAAAGATTTTTTGGGTCAACATGGAAGAGACATTAGGTCTCAATGCTTTGCATTGTCCCCAAAAGGAAAGCATAAGTGAAAAGAAAATAAAAAGGAAAAAGAAAAGGAAAAGGAAAAGATTTTGGGTCAACATGAAGGAGACATTTTGGTCTCAATGCCTTGCATCATCCCCAAAAGGAAAACACAAGTGAAAATAAAAGAAAAGGACCTTGTGGGTCAACACGAAAGAGATATAGGGCATCTCTACACTTTGCTTCATCCCCAAAAGGAAAACACAAAACAAAAGTGAAAAATAAAAAGTAAAAGGAAAAGGAACCAATTGGGTCAACATGGAAGAGACATAGGGCATCTCAACACTTTGCATCATCCCCAAAAGGAAAAAAAAGAAGCAAAAAAGGCACAAAAGCAAAGCTCAACATATAGACAAATAAAGGTACAAATAGAAGTATACAACGAGAGAGAAAACATCAAATGCATGATATAGGGGAACACAATATGCACATACAAGAACAAAATAAAGAAAAATGTAAAAGGCTAGTAAGGAAAATGCAAGTAAACTATCTAACAAGTCATCCACCTCCCAATCATGTTCAGTGTATTGTGAGGTTGGTTGATTGTCCAAAGGAAGAATTGTAAGTGTTGAACTAGGAGATGTACCAAGTTCCTCACTGGTTGAGAGGATTTTTCATTTAAGCTCATGGTAGATGAAAATAAAGAGTTTAGATCGTTATGCACTTCTTCATATATTTTTTCAATCTCCTCATCATCATCACCATCAAGATTGATTACGATAGGAGGAAGGGTTATTTCCAAGGAAGGATGTATTAAAAGTTGTGGCTATTGTATTGCTTCATTTTGTTGTGAGGGTTGGATTGTGCTATCTAGTGGTGGGTCAAGAGAAATATGGTGGTCATCTATTGCTTCGGTCAAAGGGGGAGGTTAGTTTTCTTTATTTTTTTCCATTCAAGACTGATGGGCAAGGAGAAGAAAATGACACCTATGTTCCCTAGCACTGCAGTTTCATTTAATTTTATTTTGAATTTGTTGAGGTGTAAGAGTGGGTTGATCCATCATAGGTTCCTTTTCTTCTGGAGGGGAAAGAATGAAAGAGAAAGAAGAGGATGGTTCAATCACTTTCTCTTTATCTTTATACACTTGTTTAATGTGAGGAGGCATGATAGGATTGGTTTCACTTTCTCTTGGTTGTTTAAATGATGGAGGGGAAGTGTGTAAGGGTGATTGTATGGATTGCTTAATGTTGGACTTAGGTTGAAGCATGGTTTCATCTATGATAGGAGGAGTGAAAGTGGATAGGGATGTGTTACGAAGAGACAACTTGGCTATTCATTTGGCTTTGAACTTTTGATAAGCTATGAAAAAGAAGTCCTTTTGAGGGGTGATGAGTTCCATAGATTTAGGCCAAAAGACTTCTAAGGAAAAATTACCTTTAGAGGATAATGGATTAAAGCCACTATGGTGTATGGTAAATATTTCATTGCCATGTGGAAACTTAAAATATTTGTGAACAACTGAAGGAACCGCTTTCATTGAGTGAAGCCAAGGGTGGCTTAGCCACAAATGAAATTGATCTGATTGTGGAATAATAGAAAATTTTATATCCAAAGTTTTGGGTCCTATCTATAATGGGAGTACAATTGATTTGATCATAGGGCACACAAAACCAATATGTGTTTTAATCCATGTTGTTGGTTTATTATAATCATTTTGATAGAGATCGTGTAATACTAAAAACTCTTATGTGATCACATTCTTGCCATAGGCATGATCTATTAATACACCATTGGCAGGATTATCGTAGATTCTTCCAACTATCTAAAGTGGACCATCAGGAAGCTTTTGAAGTATATCTTTAGAAGAAAAAGTGATATCAAGAGTTTTTTTGGTTGGGCCCTTATGAGGGATAATGTCTATCTCACCCACAAGTTCATCCATAAGATTAACTTGGGTAACATTTGGAGTTATATCATGTTCATTATTTGTATCAACATTCATTACATCAGTGTTTGAAGGTTCACTAGCCTTCATAAATGAAATATTGTGTTTAGACATAGGGTTGGTGAAAATCTGTAAATTCTGGTTAGGGGTGCAATAGACTTATTGCCTTGATCATTGACACCTGCAATGGATAAACAACTCGAATCAATGAGGTCTTGAACTAAGTGTTTTAGACACTTAAATTGTTTAGTATCCTGGCCATTTTGGTGATGAAAATGGAAATAAGCATTTGGTTTAAAGGTGGGTGGTAAAGGTTTGGTGGTATCAAGTGGTTTGACAATAGGAAAGGTGATCATTTATTGTTGGAGCAATTGGTTCAGTCTATTATGAAGGGTATTAGGTAAGGGAGTAAATTGTCTCTTCAGGTCCCAATAGGTATAAGGAACCACTATTTTAACAACTTCCACTTGACTTGGAATAGGTTGGGTTTGTGGTTGAGGAGGTGGATTGAACTATAAAAATCCTCTATTTGGTTTGTGAAAGTTTTTTGTATTATTTTGATTACTTTGCTCAAACTTCTCAATGTGGTTAGAAGTGGACTTTAAATCACAACTTGAAACTGAGTTATGATATTCAGACAAGGTTGTGCATAAGTGCATGAATGAAGGGAATTTCATCATAGTTAGCTTATCTTGAAGGTTTGTGTGCAAGTTTTTGATAAACGTCTTCTACAAATGTGAGTCAGGAATTTTGACATCAACTTGAGCATACAATGACTGATAATGTGAAACGAAACTAGTTACATTTTTTTGGCATTTTTCATATAGTGCATTAGGTCAACCATTGTCTTTTTTAGGAGTCATATGAGCTTGGAAGTGACTTATGAAGGCATCCACAAGCTCATTAAATGACTGAATGGAATGATTGGGTAGGTTTGAAAACCACTCTAGTGCAGTGTCTTTTAGGGTCCTAGGAATTTTTTTGGGTAAGAGTTTATCATCAATGAGAAAATCACTACATAAAGTTGTATAAGCATTGACATGGTTAATAGGGTCTCCTTTACCTCTGTATTTCTCAAACCTAGGAAATTATATCCCTTGTGGCATTGGGGTTTTTAAGATTTCTAAAGATAAGGGGCTACAATGAACATGATATGTAGGTGGAGCATTTTGACCTTGGATAATCATGGAAATTTATTGTTGCATGGATGAAATAGTATTAAGGAGTTGTGTAATGGACGGGTCAGGGTAAGTGGTATGATGTGGAAGGGAAAATGAAAATGGAGTGTATGTAATGTGAGGGGAAGTAAAAGGGACACTAAGAGGGGTGAAGGTGGTAGAGGGGATTTGCGATTCCATAATAGAACTAGAAATTCTAGTTGGAACTATGAAAGAAGGAGCCACATGACTAACTTATTGCATAGTTGTTGTAACCTGAGGATTGGTATAAGTTGGTATAGATGTTATGGTTGAAGGGGGAGGAATGTGAGGTCCTCCTTGGCTTGCCACTATGTTTGTTGATAGGGAAGTAGAAGAGGCATGTTTATTGTAAATCTCAACAATTATTTTCATAACTTGTAAGCCATCAACACTTTCAATCAAACAATTAAGGATTTCTATGGATGGTATGGCAATGGTGGAAATTTTTTCAAGGGACAAGTTTTTTTGTAAGTGTACAAAATCCTCATGAATATTAATGACCTTTTCTTGCGGGATGGAATTGTTTTGTGTGTCAACATTCATTGGATGGAAAGGTGAAGGCATAGAAGTGGTATTTTCCATGCCTAATGCACCATTGTCCTTACTAGGAGTAGGAGTTCTTGAGATCCTAAGGTCCAAAATGAAAGTGCTATCGCAGGAAGCCATGAGTTTAGAGCTTTGTCTCATTAAAGTATTATCAATGGGGCACCAAACACTCATACAAGTACCACAAAAGATAGGGTGGATGCAAATATAATGTAATCTAGGAGTGCAAAATGTAAATAATAGAAATTCTGCTAACTGAAACAGAGAAGTAACTATAGAGAACAAAAATGTAGAAAAATGCTAGAAAATGCCAAAAAATGCAATCTAAAATGTATAGGTGGACTAATTCACCCAGGGTGGCGAATGAGTCCTAGTATGATATATATATATTTTTTTCAAAAAAATTAATGTGATTCTAGTTATTTTTAGATGTCAATTAAGGATGCAAATGCAGATTTTTAGTTTTTTCAATGATATGCAATGCTAAAATGAAATCTAAATGAGTCTTTCACTAATGCAAGTTAAGAAATTCTAGGATGCAAAATAATATCCTAATGGAATGTTAGTGCAAATGAAGAGTAGGATGCAAGATGCAATTGAAATCAGAAATGTAAAGTGTTGAAAATGCAGGTTCACCAAAATGAATCATAGATTTTTGGCACCCTAATCCTTTCTAGCACTTCTTGCTTTTTTCACCTAAAAGGAGAAAGAAGGGCCAAAATATCTGCTAGGTTCACTCAAATTATACAATGTATGATGTTATTTAGACTAAATGAAATGATATAAATGTAGTTATATGAACTAATCAACTGACTATGTATGCAAAACCTATGATTTATGCAATGTTGGAAAACACAATGTGATATGCACACAATGAACTATATATGAAAAAATGTAAAACAAAAAAGAAAAGAGCTTAATCAAAGTGCACCTGAGAAAAGATTGGAGAATATAGAATCTTTTGAATGCTATTTAGAATCACATAAAAACATCCATGGGACTCATTTTCCACTGATGGCGAATCAGTTCCGCTTCTGATGAAAACTGTTAAGAATAGGTTTTTGAGTGTCGGGATCTGAAATCTAACAAAACTTAGATTTCCAACCTTAAGGTGGGACTCATTTGACACTGATGGTGAATCTTTCCTCTCCCAAAATTCTAAGAAATTAGGGGACAATTTTGTAGCACTAGATCTGAGGTTGTTTGCTTGTCGGGTTGTCAAAGTCAAATTTGTAGAAAATGGACAAAATGTCTTCTCCAAGCTTGAAATAAGATGTAGTAGACTTGAATCACTTTGTTGAATTCTTTTCCACTTTTCAATACCTAAATTCTTGTCAAATATGCATACAAAATTATGCAAACGCACATGCAAAAAGGGAAAAATGGTTAAGGGTTAGGTTATAGGGATTTTCCTTGGAAAAATTCCACTTTGGTAATCAAACCCTTAATTAAATAATGAAATAAAAGAGGATGATAAACAAATAGCATGTAAATTAAATCAACTTACCAAACCCTTGTTGAAGAAAATCCAAAGATATGTCAATGGATGCTCCAAAATGATTCGTTAATGCTTGATTATAGGATGCAAAGTGCTTGAATGCTAGAATGAATGAGTAAGTGAACTTGATGAATTGATGTTGATATATGTTAGAATGGATGTAAAAACACTTATTTATACATTCTCGTGCCTTATTAACCCTTTGATACCTCATCATAGGCCAACATCAAGTAATTTTGAATAAAAACCCGAAAGGAAATTTGAATTTTTTTGAATTTGGAGCCAAGAGGGACTCATTTGCCACCCATGGTGAATGGGTGCCACCTTGGACTTAAAAGTGGGTGTCAGGAATTAAGTCACATTTAATGTTATTTTTTGGGTTTACATTCAAAAATATATTTAATTAAGCCTTATAAGGGCATAAAGGGGTCAAATAAAGCATAAGAAAGGTGTAAATAGTGAAATTATGCCTAGAAAAGCATGAAATCTTGTTACAAGAATTTACAACACTTCAAAATAGAACTTGATAAGTGATGAAAAGGTATTTTTAGGTGAATTGCAATGAATAGAGTCTAGAAAAGTGTAGAAATATTTTACAACACTTCACAACACCTTCACAAGATGTCATAATTTGAGTTTCAAGGACCTAAATGTGCATATTCAAGCCATATTATGTTATGAAATAACTTGAACAATAGAAGAATATGATATGAAATATGCTACAAATAATTCCTAATAACTGAGAATAACAAGCCACTTTGAGGGGGAAAACCTCCAAATATCTCTAATGAGAACACACTTCACAACTTGATGATGAAATAAGACCCACAACCTCCTATATATACCTATTTATGCCTAGGATATCACCTAGGATGACTTAGAGACACCTATATAAGTCTTAGGCTGACCTAAACAACTAAATAAAAATATACTAATGATAATATGACTTAATAGAGAGTTAAGATAGCCCCAAGATGACTATTCATAACTTGATGTACACTAATATTAAGAGTGTAGAATGCCCCCTTCTTCAAAGAAGAATTTTCCTCAATGCTAATCAAGTTTGGATTCTTTTGAATGAACTCCTCATCCTCCCATGTGACATCTTCAACTAGTAAATTCTTCCATTGGATGAGATACTCAGTGAGAGTTCTATTCCTCATCTTCTTTGTGTGTGTTTGACGAATGCACTCTGGTTCCAAAATGATTCTTCCTTTTTCATCGAGCTTTGGTAGAGTTGTTTGAGTGGGAATATTATGCCCAATTACCTTCTTCAAATAGGAAACATGAAAAACTAGATGTATCTTTGTTGTTGGTGGAAACTCTAGTGTGTAGGCAACACTACAGATCTTTTGCATGATTTGGTATGGACCATAATACCTTGAAGAAAACTTATTATTCTTTTTTTGTTGCTTTAGTGATATTTTCTTAGAAGGCTGCAATCTCAAGAAGACCCAATCCCAAACTTGAAAAAATCTTTCACTACGATGTTGGTCTGCTTGTTGTTTAATTCAATTTTGTACAATGGATAAATTCTCCTTGAGTCCTGAAAGTACTTGTTGTTGATGAAGCAAGTGGTCTTCTATTGACTGAACTCTTGGTGACACCTTTATTGATGATGTGATTGAAGGAGGATGATATCCATAAAGTGCCAAAAATGGAGACATTTTTGATGAGCTATGAAAAGAAGTGTTATACCACCATTCTACAAGTGGTAGCCAATCTACCCATTGAGATTATTTCTCTAAAGTGAAACAACATAGATATCCTTCCAAACACTTATTAACAACCTTAGTTTTCCCATCTAATTGATGGTGGTATGAAGACCTATGAGCCAATCGAGTACCCAAACATGAGAATAAATATTTCCAAAAGTGACTAGTGAAGATAGGATCATGATCACTAACAATAACCTTAGGTGTACCTTGTAGATTTTGGATATTCTCCAAAAAATCTTTTTCCACTGCACTTGTAAAAGGATGTGATAATGTAATGAAATGTGCATATTTAGTGAGGCGATCAACTACCACCATGATGAAATTATGACCTTTAGATTTGGGAAGCCCTGTGATGAAGTCCATGGACACCTCCTCCCAATGCTGGATAGGAATAGATAAGGGTTGCAAGAGACCTGGTGTCTTAATTGTCTCCCCTTTATTCCTTTGAAAAACCAAACATTCAACCACAAATTTTTGAACATAACCTTTTATCCCTTCCCAAAAAAAATCTTACTTGACTCGATGATATGTCTTCAAAAATTTTGAATGACCACCCACTGGAGACTCATGCAACTCTATGAGAATATTGTGTTTAAGAGTAGAATTCTTGTAGAGATACAAACACTCTTTATAACAAAGAATATCTCCCTTCCAACCAAACTTATCTGAACTACTAGGATCACGTTTTATTTGTTTGATGAGATTACTTGTCGCAACATCATTTTGCTACTCTGCTTTGGCTTCCTCCACCAAATTTTCTTGTAATATTGAAAGGGCACACAATAAGGCTTCATCTTTCTCATCCTTCCTTGAAAGTGCATCTACTACAATATTTTATTTCCCTTTCTTATATACAATCTCAAAGTCATATCCTAACATCTTAGTGACCCATTTTTGTTGCTCTTCAGAAGATAGTCTTTGTTCCAAAAAATATTTTAGGCTATCATGATCTATCTTAACCTTGAAGTGTCTACCCAATAGATAAGGCCTCCATTATTTAACTGGATGGAGGATTGCTATCATTTCCTTCTCATAAATAGGTTTTAGTTTATTCTTACCCTTTAATTGATGACTCTCAAAAGAAATTGGTCGACCTTCTTGCATAAGAAATGCTCCTATCCCATTTCCCGAAGCATCACATTCCACAATGAATTCCTTGGTGAAGTTAGGAGTGGCAAGCACTGGAGTTGTACACATAGCCTCCTTCAATCTCTCAAATGTTGTATTGGTAGATTCGTTCCAATAAAAATAATCCTTCTTCAATAGCGTGGTGAGAGGTGCTGCTATATGACCATAATTCTTCACAAATCTTCTATAGTATGCTATCAATCCCAAGAAACCCCTCAGTTTCTTAATGGTTTTTGGAATAGGCCATTCCATGATAGCCTTAATTTTGTTAGGGTCCACCTTTACTCCTTCATGTGAAACTATGTGTCCCAAATACTCAACCTTTGTAAGACATAAATCACACTTGGATGGCTCAGCATAGAGTTTATGATCTTCAAGTATTTGCAATACTTGATTCACATGTTGCAAAATTATGCTCTTCCCATGTCTTGCTATAAATCAATATATCATCAAAGAATACTAACACAAACTTTCCCAAGAACTTCTTTAAAATGGAATTCATCAAACTTTGGAATGTAGATGGTGCACTGGTAAGACCAAATGGCATAACCAAAAATTCATAATGACCCTCATGAGTCTGAAATGCTATCTTACAAATATCTTCCTCCTTAATCCGAATTTGGTGATAACCAGATCTAAGATCTGACTTGGTAAAATACATAGCTCCATTCAATTCATCCAGCAAATTATCAATGACTGGAATAGGAAACTTATCTTTAATGGTGTACATGTTGAGCAATCTATAATTTGGACACATGCGCCAAGTATCATCCTTCTTATGTACCATCACCACTGGAGAGGAGTAAGCACTTTGACTATGCCTGATAATTCCTGCCTCTAACATCTCCTCAACAATTTTTTCTATCTCTCTTTTGTATGTGTGGATACTTGTAAGGCTTGATGTTCAGTGGTTGGATCCCTGGGACTAATTGTATGGCATGATCATGATCCATCTTAGGAGGAAGTCCTTTAGGCATATCTCCAAGAATAATTGAGTCACGATCAATTATAGCTTGCAAATCTCAATGAGTAGGAGCATTAGATTGAGAGACTTCTAATGAACATAGCTAGGCCATAAATCCATCCACTCCTTTCTTAAGAAAATTTTTCATTTGATGAGAACTTACCATTTGTGGGGATTTTTCCTTCAACTCCCTTAGCTCTACTAGCCTTCCTTTTGATTGAAATCTCATGAATAGTTCTTGGAAGTTCATCTCAATCGTTTCCAATGTAGTAAGCCATTGCACTCCCAAAACAATATCTGCTGCACCCATGGATATCGCATACATTGGGGTAGAAAGTTCATAATCTCTCATGGATAATTCAATGCTATGACACTTCCCTAAACAACTAACTGTACCACCATCTACAATCAAAACCTGAAACTCTAGAGTTGGATATATAAAACAATTTAAACAAGTAGCTAACTTTTTGTTGATGAAATTATGAGTACTACCTGAGTTGACCAACACTATTACCTTCTACTTCTTTAAGAACCCCACCACCTTGAGATTTTGTGGAGCATTGAAACCTAAGAGTGCATGACAAGAAATTATTGGTTGAGAATCATTTGATTCCTAATTTTACTCCCTTTCATCCTCTAGTATGGGTTCCTCCTCTTCTTCCTCACTTGGACCTTCAATATAGAACAATTTCTTTTCACTGCATTTATCTCCTCGACTATATTTGCTATCACAATTGAAACACAACCATTTTTCTCTTTTCTCCTCAATTTTCTATGGATTCAACTTAGTAGGTTATTTTGAATATCCTTTCTCTCTTGTCACATTAGCCCCTTGATTCTTAGGAATCAAATACTTCTCCTCTACCCTACATGCTAAGATAAAAGACTCATTTATGGAGCTAGGGCTAAACATGTGTACCTCATGTTGAATATGATCCTTGAGACCACCCAAGAATAAATCATTCAATCTTTCCTTTGTAATTGTATCCACTCTTAAGGATAGATTTTGAAATTGTTGAATATAATCCTTAATTGATCATGTTTGTTGAAGTTTAGCTAGCTGGCTGAAGAAGTTGTTTGTCACGCTATTGCTATATTGTGCTTGGTGTTCCTCCGTAAAAATTTACCATGAGATAGTGAGCCCATTTTTCCTTTGATGAGTGCAAAGCCATTGATACCAAATAAATTTATCTAGTTCTAGATTTAGGGAAGACATCATGACCTTTTGTCCATTTGGGATTTGGTGTACTTCAAAAAAAAATTCCATTTGGTTTATCCATGTTAGAGGATCCTTTCCATCGAACTTGCACATATCCACCTTTGGAAATAAATTCCTAGATCCCATAGGAGTACTAAAGCTTGTGTCAATGGTAGCTGACCTAGAATTTTCACCTTGGTCGCTTGAGAACTCCTTTCTTGGTTCTGCCATGTAGGTGCTTAACATGTTTTGTATGTCTGATATATTTCCTCTTACGTCACACATATCCATTTTAATTGAGGAAATTTCTTCCTTTAACTTATTGATTTCCTCATTAGGAGTAATTTCCGTATTGTTACCCCTTCCTTATCAGGAGTCTTCCCCGAAGTGACAACATTCTTTTTGCCACTTGTTGCAGGCCCCATCATGATGGGAACCACTAACTTTGAAATAAATCACATAGATGAAACTTAAATTCTCTAAAAAATTTACTGTAACTTAATAGGTCTAAAATAACTCTCACCTAGAAAAATATCCAAGAAATAAGCAGATTTACAGCGTGGAGAGTGATAATTGTGAAAATTTTAATTGTTCAATAAATTTCTTATTTCTCATCCAATTCTTCCAATTTTTTAATTTTAATCTCCTTTAGTATGTATTGCAAAACCCAATAAAAATTAGACTACAATTCGACAAGATGTATGAGATATGGAGATTCCAAAACAATTGTGTAGAAAGCCTAATTCTGCAATAATTCGATTAATTATGCTCCAATTCTTCTAAAATTTGGACTGTAGATTCTTTAATATGTTCTTCAAAAACCCTTTAAAAGCTAGTAATTTTTTTTCCAAAATCTAAAATATATTCTCTTCCCAAAATTGCCTCCAAAATTGAGAAAAAACTTGCCTCTATGGTGCCAAGATCATGCTTTGTTACCACTTGTTATGAAATAACTTGCACAATAGAAGAATATGATATGAAATATGTAAAGATACTTGCTAATAACTGAGAATTACAAGCCACTTCGAGGGGGAAAACCTCCAAATATCTCTAATGAGAACACACTTCACAACTTGATGATGAAATAAGACTCACAACCTCCTATATATACCTATTTATGCCTAGGATATCACCTAGGCCAACTCAGAGACACCTATATAAGTCTTAGGCCAACCTAAAAAACTAAATAACAATATACTAATGATAATATGACTTAATAGAGAGTTAATATAGCCACAAGCTGACTATTCATAACCCGATGTACACTAACATTAAGGGTGTAGCATATTACATCAATAAATCAAAGTAAAATAGACCAAACATTATGAAGTAAGGCCTAAAAGACCATGAAAATTAAAAGGGGCCATTTTTCTATGATTTAGGGTTTCTCTACAATATATTTTGTGTCACTTCTATCTTTTGGTCTTATTCTTCTACAATCTTTTGTCTATTTCTACAAATGGTAAAATGAATCTAAATAGATAATCATCCACAAATAAATCTTAACAAAGAAAAATTATTTAGATCTATAGTATAATAGTTTTACAAAGTTTTAAAGCTACATAATTATCTCCATTTTCAGCATTTGGTATCAGAGCTAACAATTGAGTAGATTTTGGGACACCTTTCTCTTAAAAGTTTGAAGGTTTTTTGGCTGTAGTGGGAGATTTTAGTATTGTGTTATTGTTGATTTTGGAAAATAAGTTTGTTACAATGAGTTTTAATTAGCATTTATAAATTGAAAGATTCAATGGATCTAATTATGAGATGTGGAAACTAAAAATGGAGGATCTCCTTGAAGAGAGAGATTAGTGGTTTGTTGTTGGTAATGAGACAAAGTCACCTACCATGATGTTAGATGAGGATTGGGATAAGCTTGATAAGAAGGAAAGAGGGACCATAAGATTATCTCTTGCTGATGTTGATCTCTTGAATGTTTTACAAGAAATTACTGCATATAAGCTGTGGAAGAGAATCAGTGATATCTATCAAACCAAAAGTCTTACTTAATAAGTTGTATCTGGAAAGATAGTTGTATTCTTTAAAGATGAAAGATGGTGATTCTATTGCAAATCATTTGAATGCTTTTAATTTGATTCTAAGTTAGTTAGCATCTATAGATGTAAAGCTAGAAGATGAAGATAGATGCATTTTGTTACTTTGTTCTTTAACAAAATCTTGGGAAAATATAATTGTTGCTATCAATGGTAGTGGTGCAAATCTGAAAATGGACAATATAATTCCTACTCTCCTATTAGAGGAGATGAGGATGAAGTATAAAACGGAAATGTAGTGTAGGAAATTGGAAAATATTGAGAAAAGAGACAATTTCACGCTTAATTAGACCTAATTTTGAGTACCTCTGCATTATTCATTCTTCAAAACAACATTTATAGGCCCCTAAGACCCAATATTTTTTATCTAGAGGCCCGTTTCACTTGAGAAATCACTTAAGTCTTGACAAATAACACTTAATTCATGCATATCACAAAAACCAACGTTCAAAAACCACTAGTGGGACCCATTCACCACCTTGGGTGAATGAGTCCCTTCTGATGGGACCCATTTGCCAAGGGTGGTGAATGAGTCCCTTTTGAGGGAAATTTCAATTTTGAGTGGGAATTCAATTAATTCAACTTAATTTTTTAGTGGATGTCGGTCTCTTAAATCTTTAAAATAATGGGAAAATTAGTTGTTGATGCTTATAAATACTCATTTTGAGTCATTTTTCACATATCTTAGTCATTTTTAGAAAGCAAATTCTAAAGTCAAGTCTTCCAGAATAAGTTTCATTAGCAAAGTTGAAGTTTTAGGGCATAAAACTAGGGTTTTTGCAAGTCTTGAAGCTCACTCTTCATTCAAGATTCAACATTGAAAAAATTTGATGATGGATGACTATGGTGAATCATGGAGAAATCTAGGTTGAGGAGATGCAAGTAGCCATGAAATGAAATCACACCTAAAGACTTGTTTTCAAAGTGATTCCATCTTCCATTTTCTCTCTATCTTTAGATTAAGGTTTTAATTTAATTTACATCTCATTTGCATGTCATTTATCTCCATTTTGATGTGTTGTAGGATTTCTAGGGTTGAATTCTTGCATCATTCAAATCACATTTGCATATCTTATTCTAGCACAATAGAATAGGGCTTTATCATACTTCAAACTTTCTTAGTCTTTAACACACTTAAGGCTAGGGTTTTATGCAGATTTTTATCCATTTAAGATTTAATTACCCAAATAGGGGTTTGACCAAGGAAAACCCCCCATTAGACAACAAGTTTGAAATTATTTTGTAGGAATTTTCTGAGATCCTGATTCGGGTTTTCACCAAAAAGTGTTGTACACGTGATAGAGTGCAGAATAGAGATCTACATTTGCTAAAAAATAAAAGTGGATTGATTCACAATGGATTGTGAATGAGTCCCTCATAAGGTGACTTTCAGAGTTAGATGCAGACCTAGACACCCAGTGAGTAGAAACTAGTTTTTGGGCATAAAACCCTATCTTGGGACTGATTCACCTAGGGTGGCGAATGAGTTCTAGTCAACATAAAAGTCAAATTTACTAGATTTCCAGAGTGCTTTCTAGTCATCTTCAGCTTTACAGGTGCACACATTCTAAAATACAAGTTTTTGTTTAGTTTCATTTGCATTTTTGTTCATCTTTTTAAGATTTTTGCAAAGCTCACTGTGTTTTCAAATATTGCATATTACATTAGGTTTGCATCAATAATCAATCAAGTTTAGTACTTATTTGCATTTAAACCATTGTATTTAGTCTTAGTTACATCATACAATCCTTTATTTGAGTGAACCACTACAATTTTAGGGTTCTCTCTCTCTTCATTTAGGTGAAAGATCTTAAGAGTGCAAAAGAAGTCCATAGAATCCAAAAAATTGTTGGTTCAAGAAATACAAGATGCCTTGTTTGTAAAACATAGGCCTGAGAAAAAGGAACCTAAGGGAGACAAGGGAAGGGTAAGTTAGAAGGAGAAAGTAAGGTAAAGTGTTGGAATTGTGGGAAACTGAGACATGTGAAGAAGGATTGTAAGAACAAGAAAAAGAGTTCTAATTCTTCTACAGAGGAATCCTCAAATGATGGAATCATTCTTTGATCACTTCATGTAAAAATGTTAGTGATGACTCTTTGCTTTATGTTAAATAGTGATCTTCATGAGGAGGATGGTAATCATGATGCCATGTGTAGCTCATACCATGGTTCAGTGGGACTTGTTGGCAGTGACGTAAATGCATCATTGGTAAGGTTATCTTCATGTGATTGGGGATATGGGTTTTTCTTGGTTTAGAGTGTTTTCTATTATGTCATGGTTTACTCTTGATATGCATTTAGAGTTTGGCATGGTACTTGTTCTCTTGAGACTAGGATGTATATATGTTATGGTGCATGTGATCTCCTAGTAGGAGATGGTTAGATCATGTTGTCATGTTTATGTTCCTGATTCATGATTGGAGCTTTGACATTGATCTTGGGTAGTTCTCTTAAGTATTGGGTACATTAATTATTTTCTTAATTACTTCATGATAGTGCTATGTTGCATTTGGAGTTTGGCATGGATTGGTTGGTTACAGGTCCTCATGGATACTTGGAGAAATAGGTGAGGCTTGAGTTTTCTTATGGTAAGAGATATATGTTGGAATGGTTACTTGTAAGAAAATATTTTTCAATAGTAAAGAATAAGAATCCTACACCTTGGTTGGATATGATTTCAACACACTCAACTGTTTCACATGCCTCCAAAGAGGTAGTTTGGATATAGAGACTTGGGAAAGGTACTGGTTTTAATTGCAAGGAAGTTAAACTTGAATGTGATAGTCAAAGTGTTATATGTTTAGCCAAAAATTCTATGTATCATGCTCGTACTAAGCATGTTGATGTTAAGTATCACTTTGTGCAAAAAATGGTTGAGAATGGGAAGGCATTAATTA
This sequence comes from Sequoia sempervirens, assembly GCA_007258455.2. Classification (NCBI taxonomy): domain Eukaryota; kingdom Viridiplantae; phylum Streptophyta; class Pinopsida; order Cupressales; family Cupressaceae; genus Sequoia; species Sequoia sempervirens. Next base: position 494,261,045 of record VDFB02000003.1, read on the forward strand.
AGAAAGTTGACACTTTAATTAATGTTGTATATTTTCTTATGAAACCAGTTCCTACAGATAAGTTCTCTTAGTTTTAATCATTTGCTTGGAGCTTCATGATTATGTAGGTTGCATTTGAAGTTGGCATGGATTGATTAGTTGGTGCAGGAAGGCCATTGGCCTTGAGTCCTAGACATGATTTATAATAATGATTCCTTTTTTAGAATAATTGAAATGTATAATTTCAAGTGAGAGAATGTTGGGAATAGGATGGCATTTAATTGCAATCCTAAACATTATTTCATGCATCTTCCAAGTCCTTGGAAAGTGTTCCTCAACACTAGGATTAGAAAGAGATTAAATTTGAATAAAACAAACATGTTAATTGACATTTGTAATTAATTCTAAATGATAGGAACATGTGGAGATTCCCATGAAGAGATCCTAAAAAATAGGAGCACATGGGGCACCCACATGGAAGGTGGAACCCACCTTGAGTAAAGTTAACTATTTGGAGTAAAAGATAACACTTCAATAATGCATGTAAAGATCCTAGAAGTTAGGGATTGATGTTTACATGCATGTAGTTCAGTTTAGTTTAGTTCAAATCAGCTCAATTTAGTTCAGTTTAGTTCAATATTAGTATCAGTTCAGTTTAGTTCAGTTCAATTCAGTTCAATTCAGTTATGGTTCAGTTATCTTCAGTTGCATGTAGCTAGTTTCAGTTGAATGCTAGTTAACTTTAGTTGACTTGGAATGCATGACTAATGACTTGAGTTACATGAAAGATAACGGGTGATACATTCAGTTAGTGGGGGATGGATTAACAACATAAGGTTTCCATAGTCCATGATCATTTAGTGCAAATATTTTTGGATTGTAACTGTGTGTAATATTTTTTTGCATCAATGTTTCATATCATACTTTATGATCCATCATCAGGATGTTGAGCAAAGAGAGTAAGAGAGTGAAAAAATAGAAGCAGACTTGGAAAGTTAAATAGGTGGGGGGTTAAGGAAGGAGAAAGGTAAGACAAAGAGAAGGCAAATACCCACCCAATGAGATACATCAAAAAATAAAAACATAAAAAATATAAAAAATATAAAACTTAAAAATATTTTTATTAAGAATCACAAGCAAAGCTAACTAAATTGAAATGTTCAAAAACCAAAAATGAGATAAAAAAATAAAAAAGAGAATTGAGAAACAAAATATAGGACCAAAAAATCCAACAAGATAATGAAAGATAGTAAAGAACAATAATATTAGAAACCCAAATAAACCCAAACAAGGGGTAAATGAGAACAATGAAAATAAAGTAAAACCAACCAAAATCAAGGAACCAAATAGAGAAGAAAAAATCAAATAATGAAGAGAAATCAAAATAAAATTAAAAAATAGACTTGAAAAAACACACAAAATAAAATACAAATAAATTAAAAAAAGACACTCGAGACAAACTTAAATATGTAAAAATAAAAATAGGACATTGAAAATAAGAAATGAAAATGGAGAGAAAAAAATTAGACACTAGTATATAATAAAGACAATCTAAAATATATAAAAATGAAATACAAATCATTAATTAATAGATAAGAATAGTAAAATGTGATAAAGAAATATTAGAGAGCAAATAAAAATAATAATAATAGTGAAAAATAATAATAATAATAATAGTGAATAATAATAGTGAATAATAATAGTAATAATAATAATAATAATAAGAGTAATAATAATAGTAATAATAATAGTAATAATAATAATAATAATGGTGAATAATAATAATAATAATAATAATAATAATAATAATAATAATAGTGAATAATAATAATAATAATAATAATAATAATAATAATAATAATAATAATAGTAATAGTAATAATAGTAATAGTAATAATAGTAATAGTAATAATAGTAATAGTAATAATAGTGATAGTAATAGTAGTGATAGTAATAGTGATAGTAATAATGATAGTAATAGTGATAGTAATAGTGATAGTGAATAGTGATAGTGAATAGTAATAGTAATAGTGAATAGTAATAATAATAGTGAATAATAATAATAATAATAATAGTGAATAATAATAATAATAATAGTGAATAATAATAATAATAATAATAATAGTGAATAATAATAATAATAATAATAATAGTGAATAATAATAATAATAATAGTGAATAATAATAATAATAATAGTGAATAATAATAATAATAATAATAATAATAATAATAATAGTGAATAATAATAATAATAATAATAATAATAATAGTGAATAATGATAATAATAATAATAGTGAATAATTAAAATAATAATAATAAAAGACAATAATAATAGTGAAAAATAGAAATAAAAATCTGAAAAATACCTACAAGTCTAAAAAACAAGATGAATACAAGAGAATGCAAAGAAATACAAGAAAGAAGAGATAATAATAGAATCCAATAAAATTATAGAGAGTACCAAATGAACAATAAATAGATAGAATAAGAAAATATAAAAATAAATTATGAATGGAAAAATGTTAACAATAAAAATAAAATAATGTAAGAGAAAATAGGAAAACAATTCAAAAAGAAGAAACTAAATTATATAAAGAATGATAGATATTTTGAAAAAGAAAATAATAAAAAATATTAATAAACAATAAAAACAAATGATACATAGTAATATAGGACATAATTATTAAAATTATTAATGATAAATTTATTAAAAATAGAAAGATGAATATTAAGAAAAACAAAAAAGAAATGAAAAAGAAATACTTGACTCTAAGATTGAAATATAAATAAAAAACAGAAAAAAGCAAACTAGGTAAAAAGAAAAAACATCATAATTGAACAAACCAAACATAAGAAACCCAAAAACTAAAGAAGGAGACCAAGAGAAGAGGCAAAATGAATAAACCAAGAGCAAGAGAGAAGGTTAAAGGAAGAAAGGGAAGACCTAGTGAAGGAAAAAAATGTAGAGAGAGGAGAGAGAGGAAATGATAGATGAAGGAAAGGAAAGAGAAAGCAATGGTTGAAAGAGACAAAAGGCTACAAGAGGGGCAATCAAGGGTTTCCAACAAAATTTCTGAAATCCTCCTCAAAAAGGGTCTCAATTGTACTTTCAAACCCTTCTCAACTTTACAGAATCGCATCCTTTCCCCCAAAGACCCTCTTGACCTTTTCATCAACATGGGTGTCTACAAAATAATGTGTTCTTGTGGAATTCCTTACATCGGGGAAACAAGTCGCTCCATTAACACCAAAATCAAAGAACATAGTGTTGACATTAGACGTGATTGTATTTTGAAGTCGACCTTGGTGGAGCATTCATCCAAGACCAAACATCATATTGCCTTAGAAAATACCAAAATCCTTGTTAAGAAGATAACCACTTCAAAAGGAAGTTCAAAGAGGTAATTGAAATCTATAATCATCCCTCTTACCTCAACCAAGATGGAGGGTGGATTCTAAGTTTCTCGTGGAAATCCCTTCTAAATAACCTCAGTGATCCCCCTCCTTGCAACCCTTGATTGATCCTTTTGTAGGCTTTCGTCTCTTCCAACTCTTGCTTTCTCTTTCTTTTCCTTCATCTCTCATTTCCTCTCTCTCCTCTCTTTGCTTTATGTTCCTTCACTAGGTTTGCCCTTTCTTCTTTTAACCTTCTCTCTTGCTATTTGTTTATTCATTTTGCCTCTTCCTTTGCCTCTTCTCTCAGTCTCCTTTTTTAGCTTTTGGGTTTCTTATGTTTGGTTTGTTCAATTATGTTGTTTCTTCTTTTTACCTAGTTTGCTTTTTTTTTTCTTTTTATTTGTATTTCAATCTTAGTCTAGTATTTCTTTTTCATTTCTTTTTTTTCCCTCTTATTATTCATCTTTCTATTTTTTAATAAATTTATCATTTATAATTTTAATAATTATGTCCTATATTACTATGTATTATTTGTTGTTATTGTTTATTAATATTTGCTATTATTTTCTTTTTCAAAATATCTATTATTCTTTATATAATTTAGTTTCTTCTTTTTGAATTATTTTCCTCTTTTCTCTTACATTATTTTATTATTATTTTTAACAATTTTCCTTTCATATTTTATTTTTTATATTTTCTTATTCTATCTATTTATTGTTCCTTTGGTACTCTCCATAATTTTATTGGATTCTATTATTATCTCTTCTTTCTTGTATTTCTTTACATTGGCTTGTATTCATCTTGTTTTTAGACTTATAGGTATTTTTCATATTTTTATTTGTATTTTCACTATTATTATTGTCTTTTTAGTATTATTATTAATATTTTTTTTTTCTCTCTAATATTTCTTTATCATATTTTACTATTCTTATCTATTAATTAATGATTCTTTTATATATATATATATATATATATATAAGATTGTCTTTATTATTTACCAGTGTCTAATTTGTTTCTCTCCCTTTTCATATCTTGTTTTTAGTGTCCTATTTTTATTTTTATATATTTAAGTTTGTCTTGTGTCTTTTTTTTTTAATTTGTATTTTATTTTGTGTGTTTTTTCAGGTCTAGTTTTTTATTTTATTTTGACTTCTCTTCATTATTTGATTTTTTCTTCTCTATTTGGTTCCTTGATTTTGGTTGGTTGTCCTTTAGTTTCATCGTTCTCATTTATCCCTTGTTTGGGTTTCTTTGGGTTTCCAATATTATTGTTTTTTACTATCTTTAATTATCTTGTTGGGTAAATTTTGGTTCTATCTTTTGTTTCTTGATTCTCTTTTTTATTTTTTATCTTATTTTTGGTTTTTGTTTCAGTTTAGTTAGCTCTTCTTGTGAGTCTTAATAAAAAATATTTTTAATTTTTTATATTTTTTATATTTTTAATTTTTAATGTATCTCATTGGGTGGGTATTTTCCTTCTCTTTTTCTTACCTTTCTCCTTCCTTAACCCCCCACCTATTTAACTTTCTAAGTCTGCTTCTATTTTTTCACTATCTTACTCTCTTTGTTTTGCATCCTGATGATGGATCATGGAGTATGATCTGAAAGATTGATTTAAAAATGATTACACACAGTTACAATCTAGAAATATTTACACTAAATAAGTGGGGGTGATCAATCATGCATGATATTTGCATGAATGGTAGAGAGATATGTTTTAGTTAACACAGGTTGACTTGGAACCACATTGGGCGCCCAAGTTGGCATCTTGGAGTTAACAATTTTGCATGACAATATATTTTATAAGGCTGAGTTAAGTGGGCCCATTCTTGGGCACCAACTTTGAGGATAAGCTTAGAAGATATCTTCAGAATCAAGGTTGAGTTATGACTTTAGTTTGGGATGCCCAAATGGATGAAGCGCTTGTTTTGATATTGTTCTTCATGGTAGAAATCTACTTGCAAACAATAGGTGTGGGTTTTGTGAGATGAGCATTGTGCTTTGTAATTGTAAACTCTTTGAAGTTTACAAGGCTCATTATTGTCTATTTAATGCAGCAAGTTTAAGAGGGTTTATCAGATTTTATTGCAGGTAGTGAAGAAGAATTGTTGAAGGAAAAACAAGAATCTCAAGAAAGCATTGATAAAGAATTATTGTAATCATGTTCTAAGGTTAAATAATACAAGAAATATTAATTCTGGTGGTGGAGTTTTTCTTGAAAGGGTTTCTCCATGGTATAGGTTGTGCCACTTCTATCTTCTGGTCTTATTCTTCTACAATCTTCTGTCTATTTCTACAAATGGTAAAATGAATTTAAATAGATAATCATCCACAAAGAAATTGTAACAAAGAACACTTATTTATATCTATAGTATAATAGTTTTACAAAATTTTGAAGCTACATAATTACCCCCATTTTCAACACTCTTTGCATTGACTGACTACATTTGCTTCATGTGTCTTGGTTGTGGCCATAGGCCGCGAGTTGACCAATCGAGCATGCCATTGGAGCTTTAGAGGCTATGAATCTCTTTCAAGGGCACCAAATTTCTATTTGTAGGTCATGAATTTCTTCACACTAATAACAATTTTGAAGAAGCATTGTAGGCATGAACTCTTTATTGCAGGATTTTGGATCACATTTTTACCTCTGTGCAAAGCTTGCTTTTCCATAATGTTCTTGGATAATCTCTTTGTTTTGTTGGGTATTACCCCTCTATTCGGTCACATGGGGTATTTCATCTATTCACATGGGTACCCTTATATGTGTGCTAAGAAATCCCCTCCATTTGGGGTGCAGGTCTTACATTTGTTCTTGCGTAGGAGGAGTGAATAGGCTATGGGTGAAGGATGATTCCTTTGCAAGATGTTGGTGAAGGGCCAATAGATTTTGGAGGCTGTCAAATTCATGGAAAAATAAAGCATTACTATTCTTTTTGTACCTCTTATATTATGAAATTTTGCATAAAAAAATATTTTCTAAAACAATCAGTTTTTTTTTTTGTAAGAAGGAACAATCAATTTGTAAAGGTTGAAAATTTCAATAATGTCATGCAAATTTTGCTCCTTAACTCATATTTGAGTTTTTTTTTTTTTTTTAAATGCATCTTTTTTTTCCATAAGTCCAAAGAGAATATCATCACACTCATCTATAAAGTGCCAGTTTATGCTTCTTTTGGGGAAATTATAAGCACTCCTATAAATTGCAAAATTGGGGGGCAAACAAATAATCAAGCGCAGTGTTGTGTGTGGTACTTTTTCAAACTTCCTCACGAATTGCTTGTGTGTTGTGTTTTTCCCTTCACTTCTACACACATTTATAAGTTCTTCATTTTTGAATTTCTACAAGAAACTATCTAAGAAAAAGAAATATGGAATCTAATGTTACTATAGTGCCCTTAACACCTTTCAATTATCATGACTGGAAGATGAAAGTAATTATTTTACTTAAGAACAAAGGATTTTATAGGGTAACTATGGGAACAAATAAAAAACCTACAATTGCTAAAGACAAATAATTTTTTTCCAATAAGTGTGATCAAGAATTTGGCTGCCTATGTCTAAATTTATCTCCTAATTTGTTGTTCCATGTTGAGAACTTGAAAAAACCCAACCATGTTTGGGAAGGTCTTGACAAGCTATTTGGGAAAATAGATGAACTTAGAATCCACGAGTTGGAAAATTGAATCTTAGGTCTTATTCTTAGGAGTTTCTCAAATTTACAAGAATTTTTCACTAAGTTTAAATCTTCTAAGTTGCACTTAAAATATTATGGAATTGACAAGAAAGAGGATCAATTAATCCTTTCTATGCTTTCCAAACTAGGTATATAATTTAATGTGTTTGTATCAAATTTCTACTCTACTAAAAGGGCTCTTGGAGCCTCATGGTCAATTCCTAGCTTGATAACTGTATTGTTGACCTCACAAAGGAGCAAGAAAAGTTAATTCAAATGGGTACTTTGAAGTCTACTAAACCTCAAGCCCTACTTGCAAGGAATGAAACACATAAAACTTTAGAAGGGGAGAAGGAGAACATTTATGCATGAAGAAAAAAATTGAAGCTCCACAACAATTTCTCAAAATGAATAATATAGGGCCACTTGATTCTATCAAGGAATCTTCATCAATTCAATACAATATTAAGGACAAAGAGAAATCAAAGGGAAAATCCTTGGTTGCTACAATATCTTTATCTCCATCATGGATTATAGACTCTAGTGCTTCACACCATATGGGTTCTTCACAAGTTGTATTTTCATTGTTAGAACCATCAAGTATGTCCACAATCACCTTAGGTTATGATACTTGAACATTGGTAAAAGGGAAAGGGTTTGTTGAAGTTGAAGGAGGAACATTTGCAAATGTTCTAAGTGTACCTTCTCTTTCAACTAATCTTATTTTAGTGTATCAAATAACTCATTTAGGGAAGGGCATGAGAGTACACTTATCTCCAAATTCAGTTGAGATAAGAGAATTACAAATAAACAATTTGGTAGCAATAGGGGAGACAAATCACCAATCTAGATTATATACTTTCTCTAATTTTTCCATAGATATTTCTCCAAAAGCACTACTAACTCATTCAAATGAAGTTAGAAAATTATGGCATGAGTGGCTTGGCCATCTTAACTACCACTATCTTTTTCAACTATGTCAAAATAATATGGTCAAGGGATTACCTAAGGATAAATTTTCTAAAGGAATTTTTGAAGGTTGTGCACTTGGTAAGCATCTAGAAGAAAAAATTGACAAAAGTAAATCATGGAGGAAAAACAATTTTTGGAACTTGTTCATAGTGATGTTTTAGTGGGTTTTCCCCATCCATCCTTTACAAAGGCTAGACATGTTCTCACCTTCATTGATGATTTCTCAAATTTTTCATGGGTCTACTTTCTTAGGAAAAAATCAAAAGTGTTTGAGTCTTTTCAAGATTTCAAAGCCCTTGTCAAAAAACAATCAAGGAAAGTCATCAAGGTTCTTTGAACAGATAATGGGAGAGAGTATGGCAACAATAGTTTTGAGTAGTTTTGTATATCAAAGGGGATAGATCTACAATGTACAGTTCCTTATATCCCAAAACAAAATGATGTTGCAAAACAAAATGATGTTTCAAAACAAAGAAATAGATCTTTAAAAGAAATGACTAATTGTATGATTCACTCTAAGGGCCTCACACCATCATATTGGGTATAATTAGTCAACTATGCATGTTACATACATAATAGAGTTCCACATAGCATTCAAGGTTATCACTCACTTTGAATCTTGGAAAGGATGGGGGTGCTGTCATAATAGTGGTTTACAATTCTTGAGAGGAACGAATTTTAGCTGAAATCCCATATTTTTAGAAAATATAATGATTTAAGCCTTAAAAAGTTCCATTTTAAGGATTCCAATTGAAGAGGGTTTGATCAAATCACCTTAGATCAAACCCCCTTGGATAGAACCTCACTAGTTTTAAACCATACCTATAAATGTGTCTCCTTTACACCTATCAAAATCTGATAAAAATCACTTTTGATTTAGATTTTGGGGATCAAATGAATTCATTTAAAATTTATTTCAAATGATTATGGTATTCCTCAGAACAAGCTATCCAATGAATATAATTTTAATATGTTTTGGTTTTGTTATGTATTTGTTTTTAAGTTTTATTAAACATAGGTTTTCATAAAATGAATTTATTTGTTCTTCACATGTGGAAAAATAGAAGATTATCAATTTTTTAAAAAATATGAGTGCACCAGATATTGAATTGAGTCCAAAAAAAAAAATAAAATTAAATTTTGACATATACAAAAAAAGTTCGCATTATATGGTCGTGTATGCATTGTGAATTTTTTGGCTTTGAAACTTGATTAAGGAAAAATATTCAATAAAAACTATCTAACCAAGTGGAAGCACTAGATATCAGAGTTACAAATCTAAATTTGAAAAATTAGAATTCTATCCTTCATGGAAAAAAGTTATGCGTTATACGGTGTCGTCACTTTTTAAAAATGTTGTTTTGAAAAAAATGAATTTTCGTGGGAGATAGAAAAAGAAGTGCAATTTGATTCCAAAAATTTTGAAAAAAATATTTTTAGAATCTACAGACAAAATTTGATGAGACTCTAGTTTGCACCATCTTCAAATTCCTCACAGTTTAGCCGCTATAGATGCCCGAATGTGAAGATTTAGTTAAAAATAATAATTTCAGTGTCCAGTTTGGCCAAAAATTGTAAACCACTATTATGGGATCACCCATGGAAACCAACAGTTGATCATTTCAAAAAAATTGGCTCTCATTCCATGGTACACATTCCAAAAGAGCAACGCAAGGCTATGGATCCACAATCCAAACCTTGCATCTTTGTGGGATATATAGATGGTGTAAAAGGCTATCGTCTACTCCACTCTACCACACATGAGTTGTTTATTGACAAAAGTGTTAAGTTTCAAGAAACACCTCTTGAAACTATACTTTACCCTTCTCAACAAATTGTGGACTCTTCAAATCCTGACTATAGTACTGAAGATTTAGATCATGCTTAGCAGATTCCTAGTGTAGTATCTTCTTCTTCTAATTCTCATAGTGATGACAATGATGAGGATTTATCTTCATATAGTTTATGGATTGCATTAGAAGTTGATATTTCTGCACTGGAATCACCCATATCTCACACTCAACACATGGAAGATACATGGGTACAAGATTCAACAAATGATAGATAGATTTAGGTAGATTTTTAGGGGGGGCACATTCCTTCTTTTCTTTAGTTTTTGATCCATAGAAATTTTAGAGAGGTATTAAACATACCAAAGTGATATTTCTATGGATGAGGTATATGATTCCTTGATTAGAAATCACACTTTGGATTTGACTTCAATTACTAAGGGAAGGAAGATAGTTTGATGTATGTGGATATATCAAACTAAATTTGCAGTAAATGGGTCAGTTGATAAGTATAAAGCATGATGGGTACCCAAAGGTTTTTCACAAGTTGTATGCATTTACTATACAAAAACCTTTACACCAGTTGCTAATATGACTTCCATTGGACTCACACTTGCTATAGATGCATCACATGGATGGGATGCACATTAGATGGATGTGAACAATACATTTCTTCATAGAGACCTTGAGGAGGAAATCTACATGGAACAACCACTAGGGTTTGTTTAGGATTCATCCTTAGTTTGTAGATTTAGGAAATCTCTCTATGGCCTCAAACAATCTCCTAGAGCTTGGTATGCCAAGATGGATTCCTACCTCCTATCTTCAGGTTTTACTAGATGCCATTTTGATTGTAATGTGTATCTACTATGGTAGGATGATTCACTTTTGATACTAGTTCTATATGTTGATGATCTTTTTATTACCAGGAGTACTTCATCTACCATTGTAGTAGTGAAGACATCACTTTAGGATAGAAGCAAATGCAGACATCCAGATTACTTATGAAAAATACAATTGTGATCCTTTTAGCATGGAGAATGAAGCCAATACAAGCTATATGTATATTCATTCCCATGAACTCATGCTTAGTGTTCTCATTGCACTCCTTTTATATGAATTTTATTCATGATGTATTCAATTATTATAATAAGCATTTGGTTTCTCTAATCATCGAAAGTTTCAAGGGTCTCAAATTTGTGCATGAGATGGCTAGACCATAGTATCATCATCCAATGGGAATTTTTTTTGTAATTTGTGGTAACTATTCCATAGAAAAATGGCCCCTTAGACATTTTCATGGTCTTTTAGGTCTTTCTTCATGATTCTTGGTCCATTTTTCTTTGATTTAATGTTGTAATGTGGCTTTTGCATTCACATCAGGTCCTTAAAATTCAAATTATGGTGTCATGTGAAGGTGTTTTAAAACATTTCTACACTTTTCTAGACTCTATTCATTACAATTCACCTAAAAATCACCTTTTCATCACTTATCAAGTCCTATTCTAAAGTGTTGTAAAGTCTTGTAACAATATTTCACACTTTTCTAGGCTTAATTTCACTATTTATACCCCTCTTATGTTTTATTGCACTTAGATAATTCCATTTAGCCTTAATAGCATCATACATATCTTAATATGAGTGAACCACCTAGAAATTTGAGTGGAGTTTATCTCTCTCCTTTGAGGTCAAACATCCTAATAGTGCAAGAACTTAGCCTATAAATCCTACCCAAAAATTCATTTTGGTGAACCTACATATTGAACATCATATAATTCTGCTTTGCATCCTAGGACTTAATTGCATTGTATTTTGAATTGCATTTTGTATCCTAGGGTTTCTTAAAAGTGCATTAGTGAAAGACTCATTTAGACTTCATTTTTACATAACATATCATTGGAAAAACTAAAAATCTATATTTTCAGCCTTAGTTTGTATTTGAAAAGCATTAAAATCACTTTTAATTTTCTAAAAAACACAAAAAAATCTCATAGTTGGACTCATTTGCCACCCTAGGTGGATCTTTCCACCTGCACATTTTAGATTGCATTTTCAGACATTTCTGGGAATTTACTACATTTATGTTCTTTGTTGTTATTTCTCTATTTTAGTTTTCATAATTTCTATTATTTACATTTTTCACTCCTAGATTGCATTGCATTTACATTCACCCTGACCTTTGTGGTACTTGTATGAGTGTTTGGTGCCCCATTGATAATACTTTAGTGAGATGAAGTTCTAGACTCATGGATTCCCACAATAACACTTTCGTCATGGACCTTGGGATCTCAAGAGCTCCAACTCCTAGTATGGACAATGTTGCATTAGGCATGGATAATCCCACTACTATTCCTTCACCTTTCCATCCAATGAATTTTGACAGACAAAACAATTCCATTCTGCAAGAAAAAATAATTAGTATTCATGAGGATTTCACACATTTACAACAAGATTTATCACTTGAAAACATTTCCACAACTACCATACCTACAATAGAAAACCTTCATTATTTGATTGAAAGTAATGATGGCTTACAAGTTATGAAAAGAATAGTTGAGATATACAATAAAAATTCTCTCCCTACTTCCCAATCTGCAAACACTGTTGTGAGCCAAGGAAGACCTCACATTCCTCCCCCTTCCACCATAGCATCCATACGAACTTATACAACTCCTCAGGTTACAACAACTATGCAATAAGTTAGTCATGTGGCTCCTTTCATAATTCAAGCTAGCATTCCTAGTTCTTCTTTGGCATCACATATTCCTTCTTCCACCTTCACCCCTCTTAGTGTCCCTTTCACTTCCCCTAACATTACATACACTCCATCACCATTTTCCCTTCCACCTCATACAACTTACACCAATCCCATCATTACACAACTCTTTAACATAGTCTCATCCATGTAACAACAAATCTCCACCATTAGTTGAAGTCAAAATGCTCCACCCACATACCATGCTCATAGTAGTCCATTATCCTTAGAGATCTTAAGCACACAGATTCCACAAGGAATTGGAATTCCTAGGTTTGAGAAATATGGAGGTAAAGGAGACCCTACTAATCATGTCAATGATTTTATAGCCTTGTGTAGTGAATTTTTCCTCGATGATAAGCTATTAGCCAAAATTTTTCCTAGGACATTGAAGGACACAACATCAGAGTGGTTTTCAAACTTACCCAATCATTCAATCTGATCGTTCAATGAACTTGTGGATTCCTTCATAAGTCATTTCCAAGTTCATATGACTCCGAAAAAGACAATGGCTGACTTAATGTGATGAAAACAACATGCAAATGAAAAAGTAGCTGATTTCATTTCACGATATCAGTCATTGTATGCTCAAATTGATGTCAAAATACTTGATTCACATCTGCAGAAGATGTTTATCAAAAAATTGCACACTCACCTTCAGGATAAGTTGACTATGATGAAATTCCCTTCATTCATGCATTTATGCATGACCCTTTGTTATTATCATTATTCGTGATTCAAAGTCCACTTCTAATCGAGTTGAGAAGTCTAAGAAAAACAACTAAAACAATGTGCAAAACTTTAGAAAATCGAACAGAGGATTTTATAGTTTATTCTTCCTTCTTTGCAACCAACCCAACCTGTTCAAAGTCAAGTGGTAGCTATTAAAGAAATGGTGCCCTTTACCTATGGAGACCCGAAGAGACAATTTACTCCCCTGCCCAACACCCTCCATAATACAATGAACCAATTGCTCCAACAATAAATGATCACTTTTCCTACCATTAAACCACTTATACCACCAAGCCTTTACCACCCACCTTTAAACCTAATGCTTATTCTCATTTTCATCACCAAAATGGACATGACACCGAACAATGTAAGCATCTCAAATAGTTAGTTCAAGATCTCATTGATTTTGGTCATTTGTCCATTGTGGGTGTTATTGGTCAAGGTAATAAGTTTGTTGCACCCCCTAACTAGAATTTACAAATTTTTACCAATCCCATGCCTAAACACAATGTTTCATTTGTTAAGGCTAGTGAACGTTCAAACCATCAAGTCATGGAAATTGATACAAATATTGAACAACCTGATATAACTCCAAATGTTACCCAAGTTAATCCTATGGATGAACTTGTGGGTGCGATAGATGTTATCCCTTTTAAGGGACCAACCAAAAAAACTCTTGATATCACTTTTTCTTCCAAATATATACTTAAAAAACTTCCTAATGGTTCTCTTTAGATAGCCAGTTGAATCTATGATAAGCCCACCAATGGGATATTAATAGATCCCACATGTGGTGAGAATGTAATCACAGAAGAGTTTTTAGTATTACATGAGTTGTATCAAGATGGCTATCATAAACCAACTGCATGGATTAGAACACATATTGGTTTTGCATTCCCTAAGATCAGATTGATCGTACTCCCATTACAAATAGGACCCAAAGCTTTGGATGTAACATTTTCTATCATTCCAAAATTGGACCAATTTTGTCTATGGCTAGGTCATCCTTGGCTCTGCTTGATGAAAGTGGTTCCCTCAATTGTTCACAAATGTTTGAAGTTTCCACATGGAAATGAAATATTTACCATACACCATAGTGTCTTTAATCTGTTATCTTCTAAAGGTAATTTTTACTTAGAATAATTTTGGCCTAAACCTATGGAACCCATCAACCCTCATCAGGATTTATTTTTCATAGCCTATCAAAATTTCAAAGCCAAATGCATATCCGAATTGTCTCTTCATAAAATTTCCCCATCCACTTCCACTCCTTCTATCTTAGGTGAAACCATGCTTTAGCTTGAGTTTGAAATTGAACAAACCATACAACCTCTTGAACAACCACCCATAAAAACTTCCCCTCCATCGTTTAAATGATCATGAGAAAATGAAACCGATCTTATCATGCCTCCTTGCATTAAACAAGTGTATAAAGATAAAGAGAAAGTGATTGAACCATCTTCTTTAGTTTCTTCCATTCTCCACCCTTTGGAAGAAAAGGAACCTATCATGGATCAACCTGCTCTTACACCTAAACAACTTCAAAATAAAATAAAACAAAACCGCAGTGCTAGGGAGTGTAGGTGTCATCATCGTCTCCTTGCTCATCAATCTCGAATGGAAGAAAACCAACCTCCACCTTTGAAAAAATAAATCAATGACTACCCTCTTTCTCTTGATCCACCACAAGATAATATAGTGCAACCCTCACAAAAATAGATGAAGAAGTGCATAACAATCTAAACTCTTTATTTTCATCTACTATGAGCTTAAATGATAAATATTCTATACCAAGTGAGGAACTTGGTACATCTCCTAGTTCAACACTTGCAATTATTCCTTTGGATAGTCAACCACCCTCACAATACACTAAACATGATTGGGAGGTGGATGACTTGTTAGATGGTTGACTTGCATTTTCCTTGCTAGTTCGTTTTTACATTTCCCTTTTTCTTTGGTTTCGTTTTATGAGTGTATTGTGTTCCCCCATAATGTGTGTTTGATGTCCTCTCTCTTTCTACACTTCTTCTATTTGTACCTCTATTCCTCTATATGTCATACATTGTTTTGTGTTTTTTCTTTTGGGGATGACGCAAAGCATCAAGATACCCTATGTCTCTTCCATGTTGGCCCAAAAGGTCCTTTTTCCTTTTTTTTTTCTTTTGTTTTGGGGATGATGCAAAGTGTTGAGACCACAATGTCTCTTCCATGTTGACCCAAAAGTCCTTTTCCTTTTTTTTTTTTTTTGTGTTTTTCCTTTTGGGGATGACACAAGGTATTGAGATCAAGATGTCTCCTTCATGTTGACCTAAAATCTTTTCCTTTTCTTTTTACTTTCATTTTCTTTTCACTTGTTTTTTCCTTTTGGGGATGATGCAAAGCATTGAGACTGCAATGTATCTTCCATGTTGACCCAAAATGGACTTTATTTTCCATTTGTTTTCACTCTCTTTGTGTCATTCTTTTATCAAAACATTGTAGCAATGAACATACCGACCCCAACTCCATAGATCCCTTATGTGTTTGGTGTGTTCCTTTCTGGGGGGAAACCTCCTTTTTCTTTTGTTTTTCATTTACATGAAGTAGCCTTACTCGAAAACATATGACTTGGCATAGGGGCTTTCTAAATTGGCTCTCATGTCGTGTTTTCTTTTTACATTTCTCCTTTGCTACTTTAAAGTAATTACTCATAGAACGAAGTGTAGCAATTCCTTTAAAGTGGGGGGCATACATTGGCATCATTTCATTTTCATTTTTGGTTCTTAGTGTAGCATTGTCACTTCATACGATGCATTCGTCACTTTTTGGATGACATTGGGTGTGATATCCTTCATAAGTGTGATCTATCTTAGCATATTACATTCCTCTTGGTGGCTTGATGTGATGCACTACATCCCCTAAGTTGTGAATATTATATTATTTAATTGGTCCTCTTTTGGAGACATTAGACACAATGTTCCCTAAGTGATAGAACTTGCATGAACTTAACAAGACTCCTTTGAACATCTTTTACATTTTATATTTTGCAGTTTTGCATTTTTACATTTTTTCCACCTTGCATTTGTTCATGAGTTCTAAACATATGAATATTTGCTTGTCTTATGAAGCACGAACTGACATTTTCCCTTGTGGAACCTTGTTAAAGTTATCTGTTGATGGTGTTTTTATGCACTTCTCAACACAGGTAGTGCGTAGGTGCACTACCTCTCTTGAAAGACAATCTCCCACAATCGAATTGCAGAATACTATCCCAAGGTCTCTCAGATGTCAGGTCATGACAGTGCTTGGATAGCTCAGTAGTTTGATGTGATTTGCTGGAATCACAAGGCGATCTTACAGAAAATACAAAGCAAGGACACAAAGCATGGAAGTTGGATTTGGAAATGGAGTTCTTAGGATGGGAAGTTGTTATGCACCGGCTATAGGTTCAAACAACAATCTTGGACTCCATTTAGTTGTTGGATTTGGCTTTACAATGTGCAATGAACCTTAGCATAGGTCAGTTCTTAAAAAAAAAGGAAAAGGGCAAAGGAGAGGGAAAGTTCCTAAGTCTGAAGCTAGCTATGAATAGTGACAATGGAGTTCCTGCAAGGGATAATTTCTCAAAACAATATCCCTCTTAACCAGGGATTTCACAGTATCATGGAAATTGTGCTATCTTCTAAGGGCTGCAGATATTTCATCCTTCATCCACCACATACATGCATGAATCAAAGATAAATGTTTGGAGCAGCTTTAAAATCAAGTCCAGGCTAATTTTGCACAACCATCTACCATCAACAAACAACAAAAAGTATGGACAAAGAAATCATCAACATGGTAGGAACTTTCACAATCACCCAACAACATTCCTAAGATTTATCCAAAGAAATAAGACAACTAACTAAACAACAATAAGATCTAAGTCAAACATCTAACATTGGAGATTGAATCAAGCAACATGGAAGAAACCAAGAAAATACACCAATTCAATGCCTTTTTTCTTATAAATTTTTACAGCATGCCTTTACAACAACTCATCTCTCCCTTTGCAAATGAGAGGAGTTCCCTATTTATAGTTTTCAAAAAGTTGAATGCATGGCTAAGATTCATTCTCATTGTGTGGCCAAGATTCATTACAAAATAGGGTTTCACCTACCCCCAAATAGATCTCAATTTAAAATTACACTTTTGTTTTTATCCTATTTCGTCCTCTTGTGGATGGCACTATAGCTCTTTTGTCCTGTAGCAAATTGCTGTTTTCTTTTCTGTAGCTACTCTTCAGGAAGGTCTTCGTCTTTGGCTGGGCTATCCTCCTGCTCCTCGGAAGCTGCGTGTTCTATATATTTGAGGATGACTACCTAGAGCTTGTCTATTTCGAGGATTTCACATCGCAATGCCTGGTAGCTCCATTCCTTAGCATTTTCTTCTAGCCTTTTCCAATCTTTGTTATACTTCGAGCCTTGGTCCCTAAACAACTCTGATTGCTCGAAGGCGCGGGCAGCAAACTCAGGAACTCCGTTGTGATTTCTCCAGCTGTCCCATCCTTCATCTTCTCCTGGAAGTATGGTTTGATCTTCTCTGGATCCATTTGCATAGTGGGCATATCATAGCCCGTCATTATCTTAAGATATCAGGCACATTCCGCCTGGATTTCCTTAATCCACTCAATGTCTGGATCCACCCTGCTCAAGATTTGTTCCAACCTCTCCTTCCAATTGTCGAAGTCTCTGCGCCACACATCCATTAGCCAGTGATCTTCCTTTTTAAGCTCTAGCTTCTCGTCCCACGTGGCCTCAGGAATTTGAAGGATAGCTTCGATCCTTGGGAAGGTGGAGTCGTAAGTTGTGGGGAAATTGGTGCAGAGCCTCTTCGTGCTCTCCAGAGATTGTATCAAGTCTAAGAACTTGTTGGCTGTCCGCACAGCCTTGCTGATTCCCATGTTTCCGACGTATGTGACTTGTCGGAACCAATCCTCGGTGGTTTTCTCCAAGTTCTTCCTTCTTTCCATTTTGTCGATCTGTTCTATGGAGAGCAACTGTGGTGCGGCCGTGGAGGTGGTTGGTAGGTCGTCCACTAAGGACCATTGCTGGATATAATCTATTAATGCTGCAACCTGCGCCTTGAGCTCATCCTTGGAGATTTTATCCTGCTTTATCAGGTGCACCACTGTGACCACCGACTCCTCAAGGTGCTCGACCTTCTGCTCTCTGGTTGCTATCCCCAAGTCAATGGTTAAGATATTATAACTCACCCCTACTTGGCCAATTGTAGGCGTTATAATTTGCGCTGCTCGGGAGCCAAAACCATCCATTGTTATCTTGGATCAGACCTTGGGCTTCTTCTCCTTCTTCGTTGTGATTTGGGATCGAGCCAAGATGGCCTCCAACCTTGCCCTTGGGTCCTTCAACACTGGGGTCATTTTCTCAAGTTGCCTCTCCAACCATTCGGGCACAACAGACTTACCCTTGGGTGAATCACGGCTACCCTCACCCTTCTTAGTCAAAGGCAAGACTTCTGCTTCCTTTTCCTTTTGGGGTTCTCTTTTCTTTTGGGCAACATCCTCCTCCTCTTCGTCAGAGTCATGAACGAATACGAGGTGTTTGATATGCAGCTTATTGGATGTTTGCCAGATGGGACTTTCTTCTTTTGCTGCTTCTTCTTTCTTCTCCTTGGTAGCCTCGCCCTCAGGGCCTTTGACGACATGGGCTTTAGCCTCGATTAAGTCCTTTGTCTGTTTCTCTTCTAGTGGCTGCCCCTCTTCATCATGTGGTGACCTTCTGCCTGCGCCCCAATGTCCTTTAGTTGCCACGCCACTTCCTCCTCAAGGTCCTTATTGAATGTCTGGATGATTTCCTTGGCACCTGAGCCACCCTCTTCATCTCCACTCTCAGAAGAGCCTGTCTCCTCCTCCTCATAGACCACCCTGTCGATGGTTCGGTGCTCGTACTCAGGATGCTCGTGATACTCATCAGCCTCCTCCTCGATAGACTTCGAGGCCTCCTGCTCTTGTTCCTCCAACTCCTTTGAGATTTGCATTGTGGCTTCCATAGCTAGTGGCCCTATTAGCAGTTGTGAAGGCTGAGTAGTCACAAGGACTTGGGTGAGGGTTGCTTGGAGAGTTGGATCCATCAAGATCTGGAAGAGCTTAGGGGGAAGGTTCTGCATATGTGGTGAAAGAGCCTCGGGCATAGTGGCAGCAGGAATAGGCGATGTTATTGCTACCAGAGGAAGGGATGTAATTGGAGACATGGTAGCAGAGGAAGGGGGAGTGGTTATGCCGGAAGAGGAATCTATGACAACCACCGACCCGGCCGGGGGCGAAGGGGCAAGATGGACAGAAATTTCCACTGCCAGCGGAGAAGCGGCGACCACAGTCAGGGAGATGGGCGGTGCAATAGGAGGGGCAGGGAGAGCCAATGAAGGCCAAGATTCTGTCGTACCTACTGCTTGTTTGAGCCTTTTGGGAGAAGAGCCTCCTGTTTCTTTCTTTGCTTGGGCTTTTGGATCTGGAGACTGCGTGGTCTCCGTTCCTTTCCTTTTCTGGGACCTGGTGACTGGAGGAGACTCGGAGGTCCCGCCAGTTGACGTGGTGGCAGCAACATCCTCCATGGCACTTGGCTCGCTTTTGAGCCCCTCATAGGTCAAGACCACTCCTTGTCACTTTAGATGTGCCACCTGCCCATCGATCCACTCCCTGGTACGAGTTATGATTGGCTGGGTGATGGTGTCTAGGTCATCGACCTCCTGTTCATCCCAGTCGATTGATGGTATTGGCAGGTTGGCAACTACAGCATACCTTAGGTGCATGATTGTGGACTCGTCTTCCTCGACCTGGTCCAGTATCGGGAATGGTTGTACTCTCCTCAGGAATAGTACCGTCATGTGCATGTAGTGCCTTGCGCGCACCTCCTTGTCATCTTGGCAGTCGGCCCATAAATCCTCAATGTGATATTGATGGGCATAGGCTGGCCCCAGTGCTTTCCTGACATGGCCATGTGGATCCATCCGTGGGCGAGTGGTATACTAGTCAAAATGGTACTCCTTCAGCTCTTTCTCAGAGTTACTGGCACACTGGGAAGTCTGTAGTCGATACATGCCCTGGCCAAGGGTCATGGGGTAAGAGATCCCCGCTATATGCTTGTTGCTGAAGATTTCCTGTAGGTGTTGGAGTTGCCAAGAGACCTCCAAGAGGATGATTCTATCATTTGGGTATCGAGGCAATCTATTCAGGCTTTCAGAGAAGCCCTGGGCCTGGATGTATGTGAATTTCAGATACTGGATGAAGAGGAAAGTGTATTGATTTAGAAGCGCTCTAGCACTGTGGGAGACTCTCCTCTCGAAGTCCCTGACAATTAACCTGATGATATGGCCAGTGAAGGCATCATTGACCCTGCAGTATTCTTTCTTGAAATTATGGTATTGGAGTTGCGGATACTTGTCAAACGGTTTGAGTCCTCGCTTCTGCCCCTGATCGGGTTCCACAAACAACCCGCTGTATTGTCTTTGATCTACCAGGGAGTAGACGAGGTAGGAGGTCATGTAGAATTTGGTGCTCTTTTTCACGTTAACAAACTGCTCGTGGAAGCAGTTGCTTATGATCCTTCCCCATTAGAATGAAACCTTGGTTGTAACGTCCTCATTTCCCCGCAAGATCTGCTCGATGAAATAGGCCATCCATTCCTGGAAGTAGGCGACCGTTGGGAGACCCATAACCCTGCTCAACATGGTCACCAGGTCGTGGTAATCCTTGTGGAAATCGCTACGGAAGAGTTCCTAGAGAACTTTCGCAGCGCTGCCCCGTTTTTCCTTAAGCTAATGCATATTTATTGACTTCTTGCACCCTATTGGATTAGCATCCCATGCCACTTGGCATTCTTCTAATGTGGGGACCTCCATCTGTTGGAACGTGGGGATGTGGAATGTCTTGGTAATCCCTTCTGGTGACATATCTGTGAGGATGTTTCCCTCCTTATCCACAATTGTTCTAGTATCTGTCTGATAGGCTTCTCAGTAAGTCATGACTAATTCGGGTGCCACTAGAGATGGAGGGAAACCGGCAGCCTTGGCTATTCCACTTTTCCTTATCAATCTGACATTTTTTGTTGTTGGGTTGACCCTGACCCTCTGAGTGAATTCATCTATATCTACCTAGCCAATATTGGTGTCTATAATTTCCTTCCAGTCCGTTGAGACCTTTGAGTGGAGCGGCTCACCCTGGAACTAGTACTTCATTTTATTTTTGTCTTCCTTTCCCCGAGGGGTCCTTCTTGACTTCTTTCCCTTATCCTTCTCGGCGGATGTCCCTGAAGTTCCTGTACCCGATTCTATATATTCTACAAGCAAGGGCAAAATTAGCACAATAGGTCACGAAGGAATTCATGTTAGTCTGTATCTCGAAAATAACATCTACTTCAAATAATCAATCAAGCATATCATGGATTTTATCTCTAGACGTTATTGATCTTTGTTTCAGGGAATTTGGGCAATCCGGGCCCGAAGGGCCGTACTTCCCTGGCAGGAATGCTGTCTAGAAGGGAAAACACAACGAAAAGTTTCCAAAGGCCTTCCTTGGTCAAATTTTAATATGTTAAGAAGCTTATGATGAAGAGGACCAAAATTTAGGACGTGGGTCGAGGTTAGATTCTGGATTTGGGCTTGTTAGGATCGATTTAAGGGCCTTGGAGATTTTAGGTCGGAAAGCCGCCAAGAGATAGCATTTTGGACGGTAGAGAGCTGACGGAAATCCAAGGACGGAAGTCCGTGTTCTGGGGCCCGAAGGGCCAAAGGACGGTCAACATAAAGTCAATTTGTTTTCAAAGGCTCGGGCTGACGACATCGGGATGGAGCGCGAACTTCGCTATTTAGGATGGCAAACACCGGACGGAAGTTCGGGAGCAAAAGCTCGGCGGCAGATTTTGCATTTTTGAACTTGACGACACCTGGCAAGCCAGATCCTAGAGGGCGGAGTTCTGGGTTGGATTTTCTGCTAGCAGCGGCGGGTGAGAGGCAGACTTCCGAGGAAGGAAGTGCGGACACCGGGGCCCGGAGAGCTGACGGCCGCTCAGAGTTTCGGCGATATTCCACAGTGGACAACGCTTTAGAGCCCGGAGATCGGAAGGGCGGGGTGAAGTTTCCCGACAGCAGGAGAGCGACGGACTTCTGAGAATGGACGTCTGGGAGCCGGGGCCCAGGGACGCAACAGTCGGGGATGCGAAAGAACAAGCTAAGGGCGGGCCAAAGGTCGGGGTCCGGGGGGTGGATGGCATCAGTGAGTTTTCCAAAAGACTTCGCCAACGGCCAAAGGCGGAAGCGAAGGCAGAGCCTGGTAGGGGGGAAGCCGGGCAACGTTCACCGTTGGAGACAACAAAACACAGATGGAACTCCTTAGACGGAGCTCCGGGGTCCGGAACCCAAGGGGACCAAAGGACGCATGTTCGATTTTCAAGTTTAGATGGTGAGGAACATGTCGAGGTCCGACAGCCAGGAGGCAGGGGCAGGTTTGGAGTTGAAGCGCGACGAAATGCAAGCGGAACCCCGAGAAAGGAAACCCCATGAACCGGGCCCGGGGCTGACTATCGCCTTGCATGAAGAACAACCACGGCTATGACACGTCTCGGATAACGGTGAGGGTATTTTAGGTGGTTTGCTTGGTTTTCTACCACATGGGTTTGGTGCGCAATTTAGTGTTCTACCACAGTATACCCTCCTATCAATTTGTTCATTTATTTAGATATCTCAAAATGATGCAATGGAGCTCGGGAATGGAAGACGGATGGCCTACCTCAAACACGCTAAGTGGCGAGACGTGGAATCCACTGGGGGTCGACGAAATAATGCTGAGGACGATGATCATGACATTGTCAAAGGCGGTGGGCTCCAAATGATAGTTTATCCAATTCGCTCCAATCCTGCAAGATGATAATGACTGCCCGGATTGGGCATTTTATACCCCAACCGCCATGAATGCCTGCATTAAATGCTCGTACGACCGTGAGAAAAGTGGTTGGATTTGAAAATAGGTTTGCGATGGTGGCGGGAACACTGGGGCCTGGCGGCCGGAGAGACGTGACGTGACGACCGCTTTAAGATTTCTCGTTAGTTTGAACGGCAATGGCGAGGAGCAGCTTGGGGCCCGGAGGGCGAGATTCAGCCAGCGATCCGCCGTCAGGGACGGCGGGACCGTCACAGAATTCCAGAAACGGAATTCCAGACGGTTGGGCCTCGAAGACCCAATGGTAAAGAGCAGACGACTCCTCACCGGGGTGAAGAGACGATGGCGGGACCCGGGGGGCGGGTCACTACAGGAGGTTCGCCGTCGAGACCCGATGAAACGAGCCGAAAGACGGATCTCCGGGGGAGGGGGGGAATCAAAAAGGAAAACCGCAGGAAATTTCAACAAAGTTTTGCGGCGAAAGGTGGATGGACCGGGGTTTGGAAAGATGTCAGGGACCCGCGGACGCCGGGGACGGTCCAGTAGGAGCTGTTTTAGGGCCAAATTGCCAGAGAGATTCCGTGAGGCTCCAGAATGTAGCAAAAAACCAAAAGTGGAGGCATGATCGATTTATGATGGAACTTTGGAGCAACATCGACCATCTGAGACATCAAAAAAGAGGGGCACGCAAAACGAGGCAACCCCAAAAATGACCCGACAAGGTGAAAGAAAAGAGGGTCCCCGTTCCAAATGAGGCATGTGTGCTAAGGGCACAACAAATGGCAACTCCGCTGGAGAACACTCCCAAACGTTCTAGGGATAAATATTCATTCACGACCCAGAATCTCTGGTTTCGCAACCAGGAGTGGCTTCCAAAGGTGAATCTGGGAGAACGAGATCCTTAATTGGGTCAGCTTACAAGACATCTCAGAAGTGTGTGTGTAGTGAGTTCATTCCCTTCCTAGGGATAGTGACCAGGGTTACCAAGTCAATCGAGCGAGCTACATAAATTGTCTAACACCCAAAAGTAACCTGGACATTGCTCTGCTGCCAGTCAGGCATCCATAGCCCTGATGGAGTTGTCGCTACAATCTCATGGATATTGCTCTACTGCCGGCCAGACGTCCATAGCCCTGGTAAAGTTATCTGAACACCCATACGGTCATTTATTTCTTTTTTTCAGAATTCCCTTTTCTCTTTTGCTTTGATATTTCACTTCTCTTTTACCATTTAGTTCGACCGGGTAAGCATTGAAGCCTACAATGGGTTTGAGACTGCAGTGGTCACTGGAGCAGACTTGAGATTTTTCACTCACTAGAGTGTCATAACAACCATAGTACGGTCCTTTAGAAATTATTATTATGTGCTTTGTGCGAAATCCGAGATGTGGGTAAGAAGATCCAGCTAAGGGTCAAGTTCTGAGCAGAGTTCAAACAAAGAAATCATTTACGGACAACTTTCAAAGACTAATAATCGAGAGTGAATGTTTAGCCAAAGAACACAAAGAACAGACAGTAAAGTGAACCGCTTGCCGGGCAAGCACGGCCACCGCAAAGGAGCGGGGAACAACTTTCGAAACAAAACTGCCGGGAGGGTGGAAACAAAAGCGACGCAAACAAAATGCAAACAAGCAAGAAAGCAAATATCCTAACCTATGTACAAGTTATTTACAATGATGAGCTGGAAGGAGCTCAAACCTGGAAGTAATGCTTCAGGTGCTGCCCGTTAACTGGCAACAGGATGTTCTCACCAGTTAAGGTCTTTAAGCGGAAAGCATTATCTCCCAAAATCTCAGCTATTTGAAAGGGGCCAAGCTAGAGCTTGTCAAATTTGTTGTGTCCCCCTTTCTTTTCATGGACCTTGTCCCAATACAGGACCAAATCTGCAATTCTAAAGGCCTTGATCTTGGCTCGGTGGTCGAACCATCTCTTAACTACGCCCTGATGTTTGGAAAAATTTTCTATTGCATAGTCTCAGACTTCCTCTAAATGCAAGAGCTCAGCTAATCGAGCTTCCCTACGATCTCCTCCCTCATAAAAATCGTTGATGAATTGAAGAGTAGGAATCTTCAGATGGATGGGGAATATAGGTTCCAAGCCATAGACAAAGTGGAATGGGGAATCGCCAAGGGCAGCCTTGTGGCGAGTGCGATCGGCCCAAAGGGTGAAACAGAGCTGGGTATGCTAGTCCTTGGGATTCCTATCTAGCAACTTCTTGATCATAGTAATCAAGTTTTTATTCATGGACTCGGCAAGGCCATTGCCTTGAGGATAGTAATTGGACGAGAATTTAAGGGCTATTCCATAGTCAAACGTCCAACTAGCAAATTTTAATAAAGCAAATGCAGGTCCATTATCACATACCAAAGCATATGGACAACCAAAGCAATTTAAAATGAAACTTTCTAGGAAATTAGTAACTACTTCAGTTGTGCATTGCTTACATACTATTGCTTCCGTCCATCTAGTACAATAATTGGTAGCGGTAAGAATGTACCTATGTCCCACAGACAATGGAGGGCTTACCGGACCGATGAAGTCGAGACCCCATTGCACAAACGACCTTACCTCCAGCACAGGCTGCAGTGGGACAGCAGCATTCTTCTCCCTGGTGGCAACGGTCTGGCACATGTGACATGAACGAACGTGGCAATGGGCATCCTTGAAGACGGTTGGCCAATAATACCCTGCTCTTAATATCTGATGTGTTGTAGAAGAACCCGAACCATGGCCCGTGCCAAATTTGTTATGAAACTCTTTTAAGATCCGATCTGCCTCTTCCTTGCTAAGGCATCTCAAGTAAATGCCTTCATGTTTCTTCTTATAGAGAATGGAACCCTGTAGCATGTATCCATTACTTTTCAATCTTAGGGCCCGCTTTTGGACTCCTTGCAAGTGCGGCGGGCATTTATGGTTTAGCAGATAGTAGACGACATTCTAGTACCACTCTCCGGGGGAGACATCCTCAAGCTGGTACTGCTGCATAGTGAGTTCAGGTCCAGCATCTGCTGCTGTTTCAGAAATTGTGCGGGTGAGTGCCTGCCCTCTCACTAGTTTCATCAGTTGGATCTCCATGTCATACTCTTGGAACAGGGTGACCCACTTAGCTCTTCGTTCGCCCAATTCATTTTGCATGAGCAGTGTTTTTACCGCTGGGTCGGGGACAATGATAAACACCTTGTTGCGTAGGATATAGTGTTTAATTTTTTTCACTCCTCTGACGAGAGCGTACACCTGCTTTTTAATGTTATGATAATGCAATTCAGCATCCTTGAGGGGAGCACTCATAAAGGTGATCAGGTGCTTGTTTCCTTCATCATCCTTCTGGTTTAACATGCTAGCACAGGAATGCTCTGAAGCAAATGAGTAAATGTAGAATGGCTTCAGATAGTCTGGGCTAACTAACACAGGTGCCTCAGCGATAGCCCGTTTGATTTCTTCGAAAGATTGTTTGGTGTCAGGTGTTCATTCAACTTTGGCATCTTGTTTAAGCATGGCATTGAGAGGTTTGACAATCTCCGCGAAACCTGTGATGAATTTCTAGACGAAGTTGATCTTTCCAAAGAAAGATTTCAATTCTTTCTTGCTACATGGGGGCTGAATTTTGAGTAAGGACTCGATGCACTCAGGATCTATGGAGATTCCCTATTCTGAAATGATGTGCCCGAGCAATCTACTTTCAGTCACCCCGAAAATGCACTTTTTAGGGTTAAGGGAAACCCCAAACTCCCTGCATCTCTGAAATACCTTGCATAAATCAGAGATGTGATCGCCTCACCTTTTAGAAAACATCGTTAAATCATCCATGTAGATGATTATGCACTTTCCAATTAGGTCCTTGAAGGCAATATCCATGGCGCGTTGGAAAGTGGCGCCGACGTTGATGAGCCCGAAAGGCATTCTCCTATAGGCAAACGTCCCCCATTTAGTGGTGAATGCTATTTTGTGACGATCCTCATATTGCACCATTACCTGGTTGTATCTGGAGTATCCGTTGAGGAAAGACATCATCTGGGAGTCGTTGACGATCTGCAGCACCTCATCCAATGAAGGTACTGGATAGTTGTCTTTCTCTGATGTGCGGTTTAGATTGCGAAAATCCACACATAATCTAATCTCCCCATTCTTTTTCCTGACCGGGACCAAATTGGCCACCCACATGGAGTGCCTAACTGAAAAAATGATTCTAGCTGAGAGCAACTTCTGCACCTCCTTGTAAATGATAGGTTCCAGCAAGGCATTGATAGGGCGTTACTACTGACGGAATAGCCTCACTTCGGTCTTGAGAGGGATGGTGTGTGTAATGATGGACGTGTCATAATTTTCAAATCTTCGTAGCTCCATGCCACCATGTCATGGTATCTTCGCAACACATCCGTGATCCCCTTCTTTTCCTCTAGCGTGCACACCTTGTCCATAAAAAAATTCTTGATCTCCTTGGCTGTCCCAAGGTTGTGAGCATTGCACTAGTTGCTTATGATCTCCTTTTTTGTTTGCTGATTTTGGTCTTTGATCTGATCCAAGTTAAATATGCGTTCCAGCTGAACCATGCCTCTGGGGATTATGTTGGTTTTGAGGTTAATAACCCCCTCTATGTCCAGTTTAGCTTCCTGTGGATCAGCTTCATCAATTATTTGAGCTGCGAAGACATCGGAACTTGTAATGAATTGAAAAATATGCTTGTCATCATTGAAGACTTGCAAGTGGGTAACATTATCTGGGACCGATGGTGTGGATGTTAGCTCAACAGTGAACTTCTTGAGTCCAGACAAAGAGAGGGGTTGTAAAGTGCTGGCAGCTTGAGCCAAGGCATCAGCTGTGTGATTCTGAGCATGAGGGATTAGTTGTATATTGAATGCATCTAAGCCCTCTAAGAGATCCCAAACCCTATGCCTATAATTTGTGAGTCTCCGATCATGACAGGAATATAATTTCCTGACCTGCTTAACCACAAGCTTGGAATCCCTAAAAACTTGCAGCATTTTTACATTTTTCTTCAGGGCCATGAGAAGGCCAAGGACTAAAGCCTCGTATTCTGCTACGTTATTGGTGCAATAGAACTGCAATCAGTGAGCAGCTAGAAATGTCTTACCTATTGGACTGATGAGTTCGAATCCAGCTCCAGCTCCTTGCTTAGACTTTGATCCATCAAACCGGAGCGTCCAACACGCAGAGGATTCCTTATCTTTGGGTCTGATCGAGCTTCTGCTCCCTTTCAACTCGATGGCTGGCCCTGTGATCTTAGGGGGATTCTCTGGTTCAATGTATTGATCAACAGGTGGTTCTACTGACACCTCCTTTGGCGTTTCCATCTGGGGGGTAGCTGATTTTCTAACATGCGCAATTGCTACTTGGCACAAGCAACAATCAAACTCGGAGTGTGTAGCATTGTGAACCCTGCACCAGTTCGGTAATAAGAGATCCTGTAAATTCATTCGGGCCCCTAGGCTGAGCTGATCCCTTGCACACTTTTCCATGAGTTCCCAGAAACTACTGAGTAGTCCCCAGTTGTCATCCTTATCAGGTTCATCATCAACTTTTATCAACATTTTTGTGTCCAGGGGCATTTGCGTAGAATCGATCGAGGGACTACACAACACTAGTACAACTTCATCCCCACCTTCCTCCTGAAGCTCGACCTCATTTTGGTGGGAGAAAGGGCGGTAATTCCCTAAATTGGTCTCAGCGAACAACACCTCGCTGAGATTATTGTACTCCATGATCATATACTTCATACAGGGTTCACGGTCGATACAGATCTGATTTGGCAGCCCCTTCCACGGCAGCCACATGTGAGAAAGATCTGTGGTGGTGTATCCATTTAGTGCCTTAGTGAATTCCCTTCCCAAAATGATTCCATATGCATCGGGAATGTCAGCCACTTGAATGTCAATGACCTGTTGTATCTGCGGGTCTACGACAATCTGCATCAGGATACGGTTTATTTCACCCACGATGTTGATCTCTATTTTGTCCAGCTGGGTGACCTTCCTCTTTAAAGGCGTGGGAGTGATGCCAAGAGCCTTGCATACTGCCAAGGGCATGACATTGGCAGACGCTCCTGAATTGAGCAGGCAGTTATGCCGGTTCTTCCTAAAGACCCTAATGGTAGTCAGGAAAGGGGGAGTTTTCGGTCTTCCCTGGAGGATGCCCGTAGGCGTGTCCATATGAGCTACCTGACCTTTGTTCCTTTCATTATCCATATCCCTGGTCTTCCTAAATAGCTGGTCCTTGGAAAACTACCTATTAGCCCTTTTCAGCTCCTTTTCAATTTGTCTACTTGCCAACTGATTTACGCGAACATCGTTCCTTCTCCCGGTATTATCCTGTAGCCCCGGTTCTCTCCTAAGTTCTTCAAAGGTGACCCTCTTAGTTGGTGTTTCTGGTGTTGTACCAGAGGATGGAGTCCCGTTAAGAACTCTAAAGAAGGCGTGCCTCATGGTAGGAACCTTGAGTAATTTGAAGGCTGACAAGCTGATTTTTACCTTCTTGAACTCTTCTGCTACATATTCACCTATTTGCTCAATTTCTGAACTAAAGGCCTGGCCTATGGTAGAACTAGGAGGTTGGGTTTTTGTTTGTCCAAGAGGATTTGGGGATTGGCCTTGAGGCTGATTTTGTGACTGGTTTTGAGATCCGTTCTTGTTGAGGTATTGGACAGGTATATGAGGAAGTCCAAGGTTATTACTGGCATTTGGGTCAGGCGGGGTAGCGAAATTGTTTGGTGGGGTAGAAGTTGTAAAGGGTCTGCCCGCTTGTCTATTCCTAAGGAAGTAGGGACTCGACCATTGATGAAACATGTGGACCTCATCTACAAATGGTTCTTCTTCATCTACCAGACCATTATCTACTGAATCAAAGAGCTGAGCCAAGGTTTGTTTATTACTTACCTCTTGCGCTTCTTCATCCTCAATAAGAGTAGGCTCGACTTCGGGCTCATTGCGATCACCTCACGAAAACGACGCTTGATTAACCACGAGATAGGAAGAATCATATGGCTCAGATGGGACGATGTCCTTGCGGCTGGCATTGTTGATTGCGTTTTGTACCTCCACCTGAAAGATTTCAACAACTGTCTAGAACTCGGGACAATCCAGCTCGGAATGTCTGCTAGTTTTGTGAAGTCGACACCACCCGGATAAGGCTACTTCGGCCAGGTATACACCGCTGGACATTTTGTCATTGCTTGTCGGTTGATTGAAAGGTGTAGGGACACTACCATTGTTGGGCCTAGTGTTCCACGTGCGATTCTACCTCTGAGAAAGTCTCCTTTCTGCATTTTGATTGGCATTTTTCCCCCTACCATAATTATGCCCAGAGGAAGTGCCTACTTCTTGATTATCCCTGCTGTCCCTATTGTCTCAGTTGTCCCGATTAAGATTAGCCTGGAAATTGCACTGGGAAGCCTGCAATTGATTATTCTGATTCTTTAGGTGCGTCATTTTTATGGACATTTTCTTTATCATCTCAGTCATCTCTTCTAACTTGTCTTTCTCAGTCGCGCCTCCAGGTGATGGCACCAGAGTTTGGAGAAAAGCGGGTGGAGCTGCCAGCTGATTCTGATAGGCTGGAGGGAACTCCGGTTCTGATAGGTACAATGGCGCATGGGGCTGCTGGGAATACGTTCACTGTTGTGGAGCAACTTGGGAATAGTTTTATTGCAGTTGGGGTTGCAAATAAGAGGGCGCAGGAGGCGCATAATTGAGTGGCTGCCCTAGATGTGGTACCATAGGCAGTTGAGGCACTTGGTTCATAAGAGGGGTTTGGTGAGAAAACGCCTGATTAAGCCCTTAAATCTGTATTGGGTGGGCTACCGGCCCCAAAGAAGGCAGCGGGCCAGAGATATTTTGTCCCAAGTCCGCACTGGCGACAACGGCCTCCGCATAGGCGGCCACTAGGGTAGTGAGCGGTGGGCGCATCCTTTTCACCAAGGCTGACGTGAGGTTATCTAGCGCTACATAATAGACTGGGAGAGCTGCTGCATCATTATAGAGGTACGGGTCTTGAAGCCTAGTGTAGGCCCGATGGAAGCGGTCGTTGAAGGAGCCAATAGGTTCGTTGACCTCCCTCCTGACAGACATGAATTGTTGGTAAAACTCTGAAGGGCTTACGGGGATCTTGTATTTTTGCAGGAAGGCATTCTTCATCAGGTTCCATGAGGTAATGGACCCCCTCAGCAGGTTGATATACCAATAAAATGCCTCTTCACCCAATGAATGTGGAAAAAGGTGACATGCAATGTCCTCGTGGTCCACTTGCATTTCGGTGATCGCCGTCTCGAATATTTTGATATGCTCCTCAGCTGTTCTTTGTAGATCGCGTGGATGGAACTTCGAACAAAAGCTCTCCAGATTCTTGGGCATATCATTGTAGGCTGCGAAATGTATGGGCGAAGGGTTATGTGCTAACCAAGCCATGGAGGGTGGTGGAGGTGGTGCTTGCTATTGGAAAATGGGAACTACAACAATCTGGGGCTGCGCCTGAGCTATGACTGACTAGACGCTGCCTTGGGCCAGAAGGGCCAGGAGAGGAGCAAACCCCTGGCTGCCAGAGATAGGAGGTGTAAATGCAGTTTGAGGTGGTTGGGTGGAAGATGAAGGCCAGCCAAATGAAGGTGAGGGTGAAATGGAGGCAGATGGAATGGAGGAAGAGGAAGAGGCAACACTACTTCCTTGAGCTCGCTTTTCCCTCGTAGGAGGCTGCAGTTCTTCAAATTCTCCCTTGTTTGGCGTTGACCGTAGAACTCTTTGAAATCTTTCTGGGGAGAATGATCCTATTCGATCCAGCTTCACTTTATCCCTTAACTTGGTATTTCAAATGTCGCCCTCCTTCTAGCATCAGTTCTGTTGATGGTGTTTTTATGCACTTCTCAACATAGGTAGTGCGTAGGTGCACTACCTCTCTTGAAAGACAATCTCCCACAATCGAATTGCAGAACACTATCCCAAGGTCTCTAGGATGTTAGGTCATGATAGTGCTTGGATACCTCAGTAGTTTGATGTGATTTGCTCGAATCACAAGGCGGTCTTACAGAAAATACAAAGCAAGGACACAAAGCATGGAAGTTGGATCTGGAAATGGAGTTCTTAGGATGGGAAGTTGTTATGCACCGGCTGTAGGTTCAAACAACAATCTTGGACTCCATTTAGTTGTTGGATTTGGCTTTACAATGTGCAATGAACCTTAGCATAGGTCAGTTCTTAAAAAAAAAGGAAAAGGGCGAAGGAGAGGGAAAGTTCCTAAGTCTGAAGCTAGCTATGAATAGTGACAATGGAGTTCCTGCAAGGGACAATTTCTCAAAACAATATCCCACTTAACCAGGGATTTCACAGTATCATGGAAATTGTGCTATCTTCTAAGGGCTGCAGATATTTCATCCTTCATCCACCACATACATGCATGAATCAAAGATAAATGTTTGGAGCAGCTTTAAAATAAAGTCCAGGCTAATTTTGCACAACCATCTACCATCAACAAACAACAAAAAGTATGGACAAAGAAATCATCAACATGGCAGGAACTTTCACAATCACCTAACAGCATTCCTAAGATTTATCCAAAGAAATAAGACAACTAACTAAACAACAATAAGATCTAAGTCAAACATCTAACATTGGAGATTGAATCAAGCAACATGGAAGAAACCAAGAAAACACACCAATTCAATGCCTTTTTTCTTATAAATTTTTGCAGCATGCCTTTACAACAACTCATCTCTCCCTTTGCAAATGAGAGGAGTTCCCTATTTATAGTTTTCAAAAAGTTGAATGCATGGCTAAGATTCATTCTCATTGTGTGGCCAAGATTCATTACAAAATAGGGTTTCACCTACCCCCAAATAGATCTTAATTTAAAATTACACTTTTATTTTTATCCTATTTCGTCCTCTTGTGGATGGCACTATAGCTCTTTTGTCCTGTAGCAAATTGTTGTTTTCTTTTCTATAGCTACTCTTCAGGAAGGTCTTCGTTTTTGGCTGGGCTATCCTCCTGCTCCTCGGAAGCTGCGTGTTCTATATATTTGAGGATGACTGCCTAGAGCTTGTTTATTTCGAGGATTTCACATCGCAATGCCTGGTAGCTCCATTCCTTAGCATTTTCTTCCAGCCTTTTCCAATCTTCGTTATACTTCGAGCCTTGGTCCCTAAACAACTCTGATTGGTCGAAGGCGCGGGCAGCAAACTCAGGAACTCCGTTGTGATTTCTCCAGCTATCCCATCCTTCATCTTCTCCTGGAAGTATGGTTTGATCTTCTCTGGATCCATTTGTATAGTGGGCATATCATAGCCCGTCATTATCTTAAGATATTAGGCACATTCTGCCTAGATTTCCTTAATCCACTCAATGTCTGGATCCACCCTACTCAGGATTTGTTTCAACCTCTCCTTCTGGTTGTTGAAATCTCTGTGCCACACATCCATTAGCCAGTGATCTTCATTTTTAAGCTCTAGCTTCTCCTCCCATGTGGCCTCACGAATTTGAAGGATAGCTTCGATCCTTGGGAAGGTGGAGTTGTAAGTTGCGGGGAAATTGGTGTAGAGCCTCTTTGTGCTCTCTAGAGACTGTATCAAGTCTAAAAACTTGTTGGCTGTCTGCACAACCCTGCTGATTCCCATGTTTCCGACGTATGTGACTTGTCGGAACCAATCCTCGGTGGTTTTCTCCAAGTTCTTCCTTCTTTCCATTTTGTCAATCTATTCTTTGGAGAGCAACTGTGGTGCGGCCGTGGAGGTGGTAGGCAGGTCGTCCACTGAGGACCATTGCTGGATATAATCTGTTAATGCTGCAACCTGCGCCTTGAGCTCATCCTTGGAGATTTTATCCAGCTTTATCATGTGCACCACTGTGGCCACCGACTCCTCAAGGTGTTCAACCTTCTGCTCTCTGGTTGTTGTCCCCAAGTCAATGGTTGAGATATTATAACTCACCCCTGCTTGGCCAATTGTAGGCGTTGCAATTTGCACTACTCGGGAGCCAGAAGCATCCATTGTTATATTGGATCGGACCTTGGGCTTCTTCTCCTACTTCGTTGTGATCTGGGATCGATCCAAGATGGCCTCCAACCTTGCCCTTGGGTCCTTTAGCACTGGGGTCATTTTCTCAAGTTGCCTCTCCAAGCATTTGGGCACAACAGACTTACCCTTGGGTGAATCATGGCTACCCTCGCCCTTCTTAGTCAAAGGCAAGACTTCTGCTTCCTTTTCCTTTTGGGGTTCTCTTTTCTTTTGGGCAA
This sequence comes from Sequoia sempervirens, assembly GCA_007258455.2. Classification (NCBI taxonomy): domain Eukaryota; kingdom Viridiplantae; phylum Streptophyta; class Pinopsida; order Cupressales; family Cupressaceae; genus Sequoia; species Sequoia sempervirens. Next base: position 494,295,491 of record VDFB02000003.1, read on the forward strand.
CATCCTCCTCCTCTTCGTCGGAGTCATGAACGAATACGAAGTGTTTGATAGGCAGCTTGGTGGATGGTTGCTAGATAGGATTTTCTTCTTTTGCTACTTCTTCTTCTTTCTTCTCCTTGGTAGCCTCGCCCTCAGGGCCTTTGACGACATGGGCTTTAGCCTCGGTTAAGTCCTTTGTCTGTTGCTCTTCTGGTGGCTGCCCCTCTTCATCATGTGGTGACTCTTCTGCCTCCGCCCCAACGTCCTTTATCTGCCGCGCCACTTCCTCCTCAAGGTCCTCATCGAATGTCTAGATGATTTCCTTGGCACCCAAGCCACCCTCTTCATCTCCACTCTTGGAAGAGCCTGTCTCCTCCTCATAGACCACCTTGTCGATGGTTCGGTGCTCGTACTCAGGATGCTCGTGACACTCATCAACCTCCTACTCGATAGACTTCGAGGCCTCCTACTCTCGTTCCTCCAACTCCTTTGAGATTTGCATTGTGGCTTCAATAGCTGGTGGCCCTGTCGGCGGTTGTGAAGGCTGAGCAGTCATAAGGAATTGGGCGAGGGTTGCTTGGAGAGTTGGATCCATCAAGATCTAGGAGAGCTCAGGGGAAAGGTTCTGCATATGTCATGAGAGTGGCAGTAGGAATAGGCGATGTTATTGCTGCCAGAGGAAGGGATGTAATTGGAGACATGGTAGCAGAGGAAGGGGGAGTGGTTATGCCAGAAGAGGAATCTATGACAACCACTGACCCAGCCGGGGGCGAAGGGGCAAGATGGACAAAAATGTCCACTACCGGCGGAGAAGCGGCGACCACAGTCAGGGAGATGGGCGGTGAAATAGGAGGAGCAGGGAGAGCCAATGGAGGACGGGATTCTGTCATACCTACTGCTTGTTTGAGCCTTTTGGGAGATGAGCCTGCCATTTCTTTCTTTGCTTGGGCCTTCGGATCTGGAGACTGCGCGGTCTCCGTTCCTTTCCTTTTCTGGGACCTGGTGACTGGAGGAGACTCGGAGGTCCCGCCAGTTGACGAGGTGGCAGCAACATCCTCCGTGGCACTTGGCTCACTTTTGAGCCCTTCATAGGTCAAGACCACTCCTTGTCGCTTTAGATGTGCCACCTGCCCATCGATCCACTCCCTGGTACGAGTTATGATTGGCTAGGTGATGGTGTCTAGGTCATCGACCTCCTGTTCATCCCAGTCGATTGATGGTATTGGCAGGTTGGCAACTGCAGCGTAACTCAGGTGCATGATTATGGACTCATCTTCCTCGACCTGGTCCGATACCGGGAATGGTTGCACTCTCCTTAGGAATAGTACCGTCATGCGCATGTAGTGCCTTGCGCGCACCTCCTTGTCATCTTGGCAGTCAGCCCAGAAATCCTCAATGTGATATTGATGGGAATAGGCTGGCCCCAGTGCTTTCCTGACATGGCCATGTGGATCCATCCGTGGGCAAGCGGTATACCAGTCAAAATGGTACTCCTTCAGCTCCTTCTCAGAGTTACTAGCACACTGGGAAGTCTATAGTCGATACATGCCCTGGCCAAAGGTCATGGGGTAAGAGATCCTCGCTATATGCTTGTTGCTGAAGATTGCCTGTAGGTGTTGGAGTTTCTGAGAGAGCTCCAAGAGGATGATTCTTTCATTTGGGTACCGAGGCAATCTATTCGGCCTTTCAGAGAAGCCCTGGGCCCAGATGTATGTGAATTTCAGATACTGGATGAAAAGGAAGGCGTATTGCTTTAGAAGCACTCTGGCACTATGGGAGACTCTCCTCTCGAAGTCCCTAACAATTAACCTAATGATATGGCCAATGAAGGCATCATTGACCCTTCAGTATTCTTTCTTGAAATTCTGGTATTGGAGTTGCGGATACTTGTCAAATGGTTTGAGTCCTCGCTTCTACCCCTAATCAGGTGCCACAAACAACTCGCTGTATTGTCTTTGATCTACCAGGGAGTAGACGAGGTAGGAGGTCATGTAGAATTTGGAGCTCTTTTTCACGTTGACAAACTGCTCGTGGAAGCAGTTACTTATGATCCCTCCCCAGTAGAATGAAACCTTGGTTGTAACGTCCTCATTTCCCTGCAGGATCTGCTCGATGAAATAGGCCATCCATTCCTGGAAGTAGGCGGTTGTTGGGAGACCCATAACCTTGCTCAACATGGTCACCAGGTCGTGGTAATCCTCGTGAAAATCACTACGGAAGAGTTCCTGGGGAACCTTCGCAGCGCTGCCCCATTTTTCCTTAAGCCAATGCAGATTTATTAACTTCTTGCACCCTGTTGGATTAGCATCTGACGCCGCTTGACACTCTTCCAATGTGGGGACCTCCATCTGTTGGAACGTGGGGATGTGGAATGTCTTGGTAACCCCTTCTGGTGACATATCTACGAGGATGTTTCCCTCCTTATCCATAATTTTTCTGATATCTATCTGATAGGCTTCTTGGCAAACCATGACTAATTTGAGCGCCACTAGAGATGGAGGGAAACTGCCAGCCTTGGCTATTCCACTTTGCCTTATCAATCTGGCATTTTTTGTTGTTGGGTTGACCCTAACCCTTTGAGTGAATTCATCTATATCTAGCTGGCCAATATTGGTGTCTGTAATTTCCTTCCAGTCCGTTGAGACCTTTGAGTTGAGTGGCTCACCCTGGAACTGGTACTTCATTTGATCTTTGTCTTCCTTTCCCCGAGGGGTCCTTCCTGACTTCTTGCCCTTATCCTTCTCGGCGGATGCCCCTGAAGTTCTTGCACCCGATTCCATATATTCTGCAAGCAAGGGCAAAGTTAGCACAATGGGTCACGAAGGCATTCATGTTAGTCCATATCTCGAAAATAACATCTACTTCAAATAATCAATCAAGCATATCATGAATTTTATCTCTAGACGTTATTGATCTTTGTTTCAGGGCATTTGGGCAATCCGGGCCCAGAGGGCCGGACTTCCCTGGCAGGAATGTTGTCTGGAAGGGAAAATGCAACGGAAAGCTCCCGAAGGCCTTCCTTGGTCAAATTTTAATATGTTAAGAAGCTTATGATGAAGAGGACCAAAATTCAGGACGTGGGTCGAGGTTAGATTCCGGATTTGGGCTTGTTAGGATCGATTTAAGGGCCTCAGAGGTTTCAGACTGGAAAGCCGCCAGAAGATAGCATTTTGGACGACAGAGAGCTGACGAAAATCCGAGGAGGGATGTCTGTGTTCCGGGGCCCGGAGGGCCAAAGGGCAGTCGACATAAAGTCAATTTGTTTTCGAAGGCTTGGGCCGGCGACATCGGGATGGAGCGCGAACTTTGCCATTTAGGACGGCAAACACCGGATGAAAGTCTGGGAGAGGAAGTCCGGGAGCAAAAGCCCGGCGGCAGATTTTGCATTTATGAACTTGACGGCACTCGGCAGGCTGGATCCCGGAGGGTGGAGTTCCGGGTTGGATTTTCTGCTAGTAGCGGCGGGTGAGAGGCAGACTTTCGAGGACGGAAATCCGGACACTAGGGCCCAGAGAGCCAACGGCCGCTCAGAGATTCGACGATATTCCACGGCGGACGGCGCTTCGGTGCCCGGAGATCGGAAGGGCGGGGTGAAGTTTCTCGATGGCAGGAGAGCGACGGACTTCGAAGAACGGAAGTCTGGGAGCCAGTGCCCAGGGACGCGACAGTCATGGACGCGAAAGAACAAGCTAATGGCGGGGCAAAGGTTGGGGTCCGGGGGGCGGACGACATCGGTCAGTTCGCCAAAAGACTTCGCCATGGTGAACGACGAAAAATGGAGCCGGGAAATCTGACGTCCAGAGCCCGGAGACCAAAACGGCACAGTAATTTTCATCGCCAACGGCCAAAGGCGAGAGCGAAGGCGGAGCCCGGGAGGCGGGATGCCGGGCAACGTTCGCCATTGGAGACGGAAAAACAAAGATGGAACTCTTTGGACGGAGCTCCGGGGTCCAGAACCCGAGGGGACCAAAGGACGCATGTTCGATTTTCAAGTTTAGATGGCGAGGAACATGTCGGGGTCCGGCAGCCGGGAGGCAGGGGCAGGTGTGCAGTTGAAGCGCAGGGAAATGCAAGCGGAACCCCGAGAAAGGAAACCCAATGAACCGGGCCCGGAGAGGAGGATTGCTGTCGGCGGGTGCTTGAAGTTTTTGAAATTTGACAGCGAAGGCGGGCTTCGGGCCCAGGGTTGACTATCACCCTGTGCAAAGAACAGCCATGGCTATGATATGTCCTGGATAACGGTGAGGGCATTTTAGGTGGTTTGCTTGGTTTTCTACCACATGGGTTTGGTGCGCAATTTATTGTTCTGCCACATTATACCCTCCTATCAATTTTTTCATTTATTTAGATATCTCAAAATGACAAAACGGAGCTCGGTAATGGCAGACGGATGGCCTACCTCAAACACGTTAAGTGGCAAGACGTGGGATCCACCGGGGGTCGACAAAATAATGTTGAGGATGATGATCGTGACGTTGTCGAAGGCGGTGGGCTCCAAATGACAGTTTATCCAATTCGCTCCAATCTTGCAAGATGATAATGACTGCCCGGATTGGGCATTTTATACCCCAACCGCCATGAATGCCTGCATTAAAGTGTTGTAAAGTCTTGTAAGAAGATTTCATACTTTTCTATGGTTGATTTCAGTATTTATACCTCTTATGCTTTATTTGACCACATTATGCCCTTATAAGGCTTAATTAAGTGTGTTTTTGAATGTAAACCCAACAAACAATATTAAATGCAAGATAATTCCTGACACCCACTTTCAAGTCCAAGGTGGAGCCCATTTTCCATGGTTGGCGAATGAGTCCCTCTTGGATCAAAATTTAAAACATTTCAAATTTTCTTTCGGGTTTTTATTTAAAATCACCTTATGTCAGCCTGTGATGAGGTATCTTCGGGTTACTAAGGAAAAAGTGTGTATAAATAAATGTTTTCCTCCTCATTTACATCTCTTAATCTCCTAATTCATTCAAGCATTCAATCATCCATTGAAGCACTTTGCATCATTCAATCAAGCATCAATCAAGTATCTTGGAGTAGCCATTAACATATCTTTAGATTTTTTCAACAAGGTTGGTGAGTTTAGGACATTTGCATTTTTTTATTCATATTTCCTTGTTCATTTCATTCCATTTCTTCATTAATGGTTTGATTACCAAAGTGGGATTTGACAAAGAAAAATCCCTATAACCTAACCCTTAACCATTTTTCCCCTTTCCATGTGTGTTTGCAAACTTGCTTATGCAAATTTGACAAGCTATTAGGTTGAAAAGTGGACAAGAAGTCAAAAAAGTGTTTTAATTCAACTACAACCTATTTCAACCTCGGAGAAGACATTTTGTCCATTTTTTTCAGATTTGACTTTGTCAACTCGACAAGCAGACAACTTAAGATTTGGTGCTATAGGATTGGTCCCTAATTTTAAAAAAAAATGAAAGAGGACTGATATGCTATCAGTGGAAAATGAGTCCCACCTTCAGGCTGGAAATCCATATTTTTGTTAGATTCTGGATCCCGACACTTAGAAACTAGTTTCCAGAAGTTTTCATCAGAAGTAAGACTGACTCACCATCGGTGGCGAATGAGTCCCACTGGTGGTTTTTAGTAATTTTTTCCAACATTTAAAATACTCCAAAATCTTGATCAGACTCCCAGGTGCACTCTGATTTAGCCTTCTTCTTTTTTTGCATTTGTTCATACTTTAGTTCATGTTTGCATATCACATTGTGGTTTCCAACATTGCATAATTCTTAGGCTTTGCATTCATAATCAATCAAATAGTTTATTTAATTTCACTTAGATAATTCCAATTATCCTTAATAACATCATACATATCTTAATTTGAGTGAACAACCTAGACTTGTGAGTGGGGCTTATCTCTCTCTTTTTAGGTGAAACATCCTAATAGTGTAAGAGTAGCCTATAAATCCTACCCAAAAATCTATAGTTCAACAACATTCCACGATTACAAGTAGAACTAATACTATGGGCTCTAAAGGATGGTGTTTGAAATGTAGGGAAAAAACAAGGAGGAGGAGAGCCTAGAGTGTGTATGGAGAAGTGCTTATGTATATCGACCATTAAAGGATTCAATGTATAATTTGACTAGATTTGAGTTGCAAAAGCCCTTCTCAATTGCCTATCATCTTTTATGTGGAATTCATTTATGTCAAATGTAAAGTTACATAGAGTAAAATGTTCAATGTGTGAATTTGGAACAAATTATAGGTTGGTACATGGTATCCAAAGCATATACCAGGGCACTATAATTTTAGTTTTATTTTTTTTGAATTATCTTATTTTTTAATGGAAACCTTAATCATTGTTATTTTTTAATAAAAATCTAAGTGAAGTTATAGCTAACCTAATAGTGTTAAGGGTTTAAATAATAGTTGTTTAGATCAAATTTGTGTTATTTTAAATGCATTGATTATAACTTCAACATGGGCATTTTATTGTATTTATTAGTTTTTTATAAAATTATTTTTGGTAATTATTGTTATAGTTTGTGCATGGGTTGATCCTAATATATTGTTTGAGTTATATTTTCATATATAGGATTTTAATATGTGTTTATTTCATGTTATTTTTTAATAAATAAAAAATTGAATATAAGGATTTTTTACATGTTCTTTGGGAATCAATATTTTTAATAATCTCTTTATTATGCTTAAGTATTGAATTATTCTCTTAACAATTAACTACAAAACCCATATTATTATTATGCTATGCTATTATAATATTGACTATCACTCATTTAATTTTTTTCATAGGTTTCAATATAGAACTATAAATCTATTTAGGATTTATAGTGTTATATTCAAATAAGATAGAAGCATGCACAAATATTTACATATATTATTGTTAAGGTTCAATAATCAAAGCAATCTTGTAGCTACATGTAATTTTTTTTTTTCATTTTTAATCTTTATAGGTTGATCAATGTCTAATTGTATTCCCAAAGATAACTTCCAAGCTAGCTTGGGTGATGGAAAATTTGTTAATTGGATTTATATTTAGCATTAGTGTTCTCGTATTTGTGTCATTATATTCAATGTAGATTTGTTAGGTTGTGTCCAAAAAATTATACCTTTCACAAAGGATGGTGTACATGCACTTCAAAATCTTTTTGAAATGCACTCCAAAATCCCTAGAATGAATATTCATCTTAGATGTTTTACAATTTGATCTCTTGTAGTGTCTTCTATTGATTATCTCATTCAAAATTTTACTATAAACATTATATTTCGTTCACAATAATTAGAATTTAAAGTTAATTGAAGTGAAGGATGTAATAAGCCCACAAAAATAATTCCAAGAAAGAAAATAAGAAAAATTGAATAAAAAGGAAATGGATAGAAATCAATTTCCTCTCAATTGTGAGGGAAGCACTATCATTCAAAGTTAGGGCTAGAGTTCAATTAGAGTTACCTCTAGTTATGGGAAAATTAGGGTTAAGCTCCAATTAGGATTCAATTAGGTAAGTAAGATTTAATTAGGGTAAGGGTTAAGGTTAGGGGTAGGGGTAGGGTTAAATTAGGCTAAGGGTTAGTATTAGTGTTAGGGTTAGGGTTCAAGTAGAGTTTTGATTTAATTAGACTTACGATTCAATTATAGTTATTACTAAATCAAGGTTATGATTTAATTAGGGTTAGGGTTTAATTAAAATTAGGGTTAGAATTAATGTTCAATTAGATTTATAATTAGGCTTTGAATTAGGGTTCAATTAGGTTAGGGTTAGGGTATAATTATAATTATAGTTCAATTAGGGTTAAGGTTGGGGTTAAGGTTTATTTAGGGATATGGTTAGGGTTAGGTTTAAATTAGGATTAGGGTTAAGGCTAGGGTTTATTTGGGGTAAGGTTTATAAGATATATCTTCAAGTTAGGTTTACGGTTAAATTAGGGTTATGTTTCAATTAAGTTTACAAATAATTTTAGGATTAAGGTTATGATTCAAATTGGGTTAGGATTTAATAATGGTTAAGGTTATAGTTCAAATAAATTTAGGGTTAGGATTAAATTTTGGTTAGGGTTTAATTGAGATTATGGTTGGAGTTTAATTAAGGTTACTAGTCACTTAGGGTTAGGGTTCAGTTAATATTCAATTTGGGTTAGGGATAAATTGGGGTTACAATTCAATAAAGGTTTAATTAAGGTTAGGGTTAGGGTTGGAGTTAGGATTCTATTAAGTTAAGGGTAATTGTTTGTTTTAGGGTTAGGGTTCAATTAGAGTTCTCTAGGTTTTGATACAATTAGGGTTAGTTTCAACTAGACATAGGGTTAGGATTACAGTTCAATTAGTGTTAGAGTTAGGGTTATAATATGAGTTCAATCAGGTTAGGGTCAAGGTTTAATTGGTGTTAGAGTTAGGGTTACAATAAGAGTTCAATCAAGTTAGAGTTATGGTTTAATTAGGATTAAAATTTCATTAGGGGTAGGGGTAGGGGTAGGGGTAGGGGTAGGGGTAGGGGTACGGTTAGGGGTAGGGTTAGGGATAGGGTTCATTTAGGGTTAGGGTTTAATTAGGGTTGTTAGATAAACCTTTAGGTTAGTGTTATGGTTATAAATAGGTTACACTAAGGTTTAGATTAGGGTTAAGGATCATTTAGGGTTATGGTTAGGGTTATCATTCAAATTTGGTTAGGGTTTAATAAGGGTTATAGTTAGGGTTCAATTTAATTTAGGGTTAGGGTTGGTTTTGGAATTAGGGTTTAATTAGGCTTATAGTTATAATTAGGGTTATTGTTAGAAATATGACTAACCCTTAGGGTTAGGGCTCAATTATGGTTCAAATATGGTTAGGGTTAAGAATAAAGTTTGGGGTCATAGTGAGGGTTAGGGTTCAGGTTCAATTAAGATTATGATTAATGTTAGGTTAGGGTTAGGGTTCAATTAGGGTTCATTCACGAACCTCACTAAGGTTCATTCAATAAGGGTTTAATTAGGGTTAGGGTTAAATTATGGTTTGGGTTGGAGTTAGGGTTCAATTAAGTTAAAGGATTTTTTTTTTTAGTGTTAGGGTTCAATTATAGTTATCTAGGGTTATGATACAACTAGGGTTAGGGCTCAATTAAGGTTAGCAATTATTTAGGATTAAGGTTGAATTAGTATTCAATTAGGGTTAGGGTTTAATTACAACTATGATTGGGATTAGAGTTCAATTAGTGTTGAGTTATGGTTAGAATAAGAGCTCAATTAGGTTAGGGTTGGGGTTTAATTAGGATTAAGGTTTTATTATGGGTACAATTAGGGATACGGTTCAATTAGGGTTAGGGTTAGGGTTTAGTTAGGATTTTAAGATAAATATTTAGGTTATGGGTATGGTTAGGGTTAGTTTTCAATTATGGTTAGGTTAATGTGAAGGTTTACTTAGGGTTAAGGTTAGGGTTTAATAAAGGTTAAAGTTAGGGTTCAATTAAATTAAAGGTTAAAGTTAGAATCAACATTCAATTATGTTAGGGTAACAATTTAATTAGGATCAAGGTTCAATTAGGGTTAGGTTAGATAAAGGGTTCATTTAGGGTTAGAGTTAGTGTTAAGATTAGGGTTCAATTATATCATGGTTAGGGTCTAATTATGATCAAGGTTTTGTTAAGGTTAGGGTTAGAGCTAAGGTTAAATTAAGGTTAGGGTTAGAGTTCTATTAGGGTTATGAGAAAAATCTTCAAGTTAAGTTTACAATTAAATTACATTTATAGTTCAAATAGGATTAGGGTTAGGGTTCAAGTTTAATACCTGGGTAAGCATTAAGGTTATATTATTGTTAGGGTGAGCATTTAATTAGGGTTAGTGTTCACTTAGGATTACAATTAGGGTTAGCTTTAGGGTTAAACTAAGGCTAGAGTCCAATTATGACTATTTTTTGATTAGAGTTAGAGATAGGATTCTATTAGAGTTGAAATTGGGTTAGGTTTTAATAAGGGTCAAGGTTATGGTTCAAGTTCTATTAGAGTGAATTTGAATTAGGGTTTAATAAGCATCAGGGTTATGGTTAGGTTTCAAGTAGGGTCAATGTCAAGCTTGTGATTCAATTAGGGCTCAATTAGGATAAGGGTTAGTTTTATTGTTAGGGAACTTCAATAAGAGTTATGATTCAATTAGGGTTTTAGGTTAGCTTTAAGGTTCAAATATAGTTAGGATTTAATCATGAATGGTTCGATCATGGTTAGGGTTAGGGCTCAATTAGAGTTCAATTAGGTTTTTAGGGTTCAATTATAACTAGGCTTATAAATAAACTTCAATTAGTGCTAGAATTAGGGTTAGAATTGGGGTTTAATTAGGTCAAGGCAAAAATTTAATCAATAGAGTTTGATTAAGGTTACAATCCAATTATGGTGAGGGTTTAATTAGGGTTAAAGTTTAATTAGAGAACTAAAATTAGGATTGGATTTGGGATCAAGGTTAAATTAGGGTTATGGGAAGGGATAAGGTTTAATTAGAGTTAGGGTTAGGGTGTAATTAGGGTTATAGGATAAATCTTCAAGTTAAGGTTATGATTAAATTTTGATAAGGGTTCAAATAAGATTAATATTATGGATCAATTAGAATTAGTGTTCAAGTTTAATAAGGGTTAATGAATGTTTTAGGTGCATTAATTAGTACAAAAGGTAGGACCATGAACTCATAATGACCATACCTTATCCTGAAAGTTGTTTTAGATATATCTTCATCCTTGATCCTTAGTTGATGATAACCCAAATGTAGATCAATCTTTAAAAATACTGTCGCTCCTTGCATTTGATAAAAGAGATCATCAATATGTGGAAAAAAATACTTATTATTTATCATTTCTTTGTTAATAAAATGATAATAAATCCACAAGTGCAGTGTACCATCCTTCTTCAGGAAGATTACATGCACTCTCCATGGTAAAACACTGGATCTAATTAGTCCCTTAGACAAAAAATCCTCTAATTAAGCTTCCAACTCCAATAATTCTATTGTGGTCACCCTAGAAGGAAATTTGGATATAGGCTCCAACCTTGGAACTATGTCAATGGAGAAATAAAAAAATCTCTTGGGAGAAAATCTAGGTAATTCCTCTAGAAATACATCCAAAAAATTTCGTAGAATAGGATATTTCTCCATATCTGTTTTTCCGAATCCCACCACCTCACCTTCTTTAGCATCTTGGGGTTCTTGAGGTCCATAATATACAATATAATCTTGAGAAATGAACTCATTTCATTCCTCAAGTTTCTCCATATAGCTAGCTTTTCTAGATATATTACTAGCCATCTTAGGTGAAACAAAATTTCTAGTGGCACTAGTATCAATAAGTGGAAATAGGTGTGCCAAAAAAAGTACTTGATATTTCCACCAAAGTGATCTAGTACTCAGCTTATCAGTTGAATCCTCTGTTGGAATGCTTCTTGTTGAAAAGGTAGAAAATTCCCTTGTGGTTGTGTACTTGGTGGTTTGTTGGGACATTGGTTTGTAAAGTGATCTCCACCACAAGTACAACACCCTCTCAATGGTCGAATCCTTGTTGTAGGTCTTCTAGAGCTACTTTCATTCCTTCAAATTGTTGATATTATTGTTGTTCCCCCTATAGTCCCTTCTTTTAATTATTTCACTTATTACGAAATCCTTTGTCCCCATTCCTTTGGTATTCCTTCCCTTCACTAGGCTTACTTGAAACTAGATTGGCTTGTGACCAATTGAACTTATATCTCAAAATATATTCCTAACAAAAACTCTAATTAAAATTCTATCTCCAAGCATAACTCCAAGGCTATTAGGAAACCCAAATTTAATATATGTATACTAACTTGAATCTTATTTGTATATCCAACTATAATCCAAACCCTGAGCTTAATTACAACGCTATAAAAAACCCTAAATCTAATTCTAAAACTAATTCTAATCATAACCCTTATCGCAACCCTTCACCTCCATTAACCCTAACCCTTAACTTAATCATAATTCAAACAATATTAATATAATATTATATTAACATTAAATAATAACCTTATAATATTTACTAATTTAATAATAATTTATTAAATATTTATAATAGTATTATAATTAATAATAGTTAATTATTATATTATATAATATTATATCATACTATTATTAAATTTTAAATTATTATAGTTAATTTTTTTCAAATATTATAATTTCAATTAATATAAAATTATTTAAAATAAATTATAAAAATATTACATTTTATATAATATATTTATTATTAAATTACAACTTATATACTTATATATTATAATTATATGCATTACAATTTAAAAATACTATAATTATAATAATACATTAATTATAATTTTAATAAATTAAATTTATATAAAAAATATGAATCACACAAATATTATTTATTATATTTTATAATATTAATATATATTATATCATCATATTATTTATTTCTATAAATTATTATTATTAAAAAAAATTTTAAAATAAATAAATATAAAATTTCATTGTTAGGGTTTAATTAGAGTTAAGAGTTTAATAAGCATTAGGGTTATAGTTAAGATTCTATTAGGATTAGGGTAAGAGTTGAATTAGCGTTACAATTAGGTAGGGGTTCACTTATGATTAAGGTTTAATTAGGGTTAAGGTTAGCATTAAATTAGGGTTAGGATTTCAATTAAGTTCTAACTGTAATTCTAATTCAATTACATTAAAATTAATATTTTATCATATTTATTAAATATTATATCAAAATATAATTTAATATTATATTATAATAATTAACATTATTATCATATTATATTATTATATTGATCTCTTACATGTTGAGCCCAACTATTAGGGTACATATATTAAATAATAATATATATAAAATATATCAAAAGGATTCCCAATAGCTATTCATATTTGGAAAGAGGAATGGTGAGGGAGGGCGTTCCATCTGAGGAGGCTTTGTGTTCGAGGGCTGGACTCCAAATAGATCAAATCCATTAAGGAAGTATTTTTCCCTTCCATAATATCTCATTCTATAGCATGTTTAGGTTTCATTCAATGTGCTTGTTTTTATTGTTCACGGCAAGAGGTCAAACTGTAGCCTTGGGCCTTTGCTTTAGGATGTTTCTTTTTTTTTTTTTTTTTTTTTCTGTTCTAGTAAATCTATAGTAGAGGAACACCTCCTAGCATGAATCAGGCACCATCAATGGGTGAGGGTAGGCCAAAGACCGAAAAACCCCCTGATGGTCTGCAAAAAGCCATAGAAGGAAAGGGGTCAAAAATGATTAACGGTGCCAAGTCCTTCAAGGAAGTTGTTACCGACAATGAAAGGAGCAATGTTCCTGCAATGACTTCCTTCATCATGGTCAGCGATGGTAGGGAAGATAGCACTCAAATCTCAGATCTTGGAGGAGCTAAGGTCTCTTCCACAAACCCTAGGTTAGATTCCTTTATCCCAAATGAGGAAATGGTAAAGGTTCTTGATAATGAGGAGAAAAGACTTAAAAATATTGCAATTTTCTTTGCTGCTTTAGATTGTAATAAAAATCCCTCAAGAATTTTTTTTGATGATTGGCTAATGAATGTATGGAATAAAAAAATGGGAATTCAACACTCATTCTGTAGATTAATTCAAAAAGGATTTTTTTTGATATTTTTTAGAGATAAAGAAATGAAAAAAAGGCCACCGACAAGGAATATTGGTCGGTTGGAAATGCTATGTTTAGGGTGGTTACCTAGTCACCGAATGTCTTAAATGAGGAAGTCTTAGCCTTATCTTACCCAAGATGGATAAACATTAAGAAGGTTCCCCATGTACTTTGGAGGGTTATCCCACAACTCCTCTCACATTATGGAAGAACCATTAGGGTTGAGGAAACAAATAACACTCTCCTTCATATGGACACTCGTGCCCTATTAGCTATCACCCCTGGGGTTGAAATCTTTGATGAAATTGAACTAGAAATAGAAAATGCAATTCTAAACTGTAAGATAGAAATCTTGGGAAGTTCCAACGCATGCTTCCTCTACAAAAAAGAAGGGCATAGAAGGAAATATTTCCCGATCCTAAGAAATAACCTTGTGGAGAGGGCTAAAGTTCAAGATACTAACCATAATAAGAAGCCAATCCCTAATGCTAATGAGTTGAGAGTGGCCTCAAAACTGGAATTTGGTCAAGAATCTGAAAACCCTAAACCAAGGGGGGAAAAGATCCTTATGGAAACCACTCGAGTTGCACCCCAAGATTTGAGGGTGGATAACCCTATTGATCCGATGTTAGCCGGTGAAGAAAAAATGGTGATCGTCAGAAATTCCCCAACTCAAGGGATGCCAAAGACTAGAAATAAAAATAAATGAAGATAGGGAAGATGTAGATTCAAACCCAAGAGCAGGTGGGATCAATCCCCCAATCAAAACTGTGCTCAAGGACCACCAAAGAAGGGGTGGCCACCTCTCCCTTGGGGGCAAGCTAAGCACATAAGAAATGGTCATGCAGTAGATGAGAGAGAAGATAGGGAAAAATAAAAAGATAATGAGGAACCTAAGGGAGCATTGTCGTAATACTAAAGAAAAGTAGGCTCAAACCCTAAAAAAGAATCCAATTCTTACAAAGACCTCTAATATGGAGGTTGACCCAAGGAATGATAAAATGAAAGATTTCCAAGGTGTAGATTATAAAAGTCTAAAGCTGGTCCCTACCCCTGGGGAAGCCTATAAAGATTTTGAACCTGGTAAAACTTCTTTTACTCCTATTATGGATGGGGATACCCCCCCTTTGCTGATGACAGGACCAGGAGAGGAAACTACCTCCCCTTGTAAGGTCATGAACAAGGAGGGAATTTCCATCCATAGTAGCAGTAGGATAATTGACATTAAAAGTTCTAAACTGGATAAGAAAAAGGGGGCTAATAAAAAAGATAAACAAAAGGGGGCCTTTGACCTCTCAGATTTCAAGCCTTTAAACCAAGACACCCTGCAATTTTTCCAGGACTATTTAAACAACTTGAATCCAAAAGGGGATGTTGCAACCCCAACCAATGAGGAAGGGACAATGGGGAAGTGTAGCTAGGGGGGATGTGCTACCACACCTCAACTAGAGGAAGGTGTGAAAGAAGAGGAAGAAGGAGGCAGCCTGGTGAGTAAGATGCTTAAACAAAAAAGGAGGGGAAGAAGGAAGAAGTAGAGGGAGGATTCAATTCCCTACCAAAAAAGTAAGCTAGGAAAGAAAAAACTCCCTAAGTGCTTTGAATCCTTTAGGAGCTCAGATGATGGGCCCCAAAAAATGGAATCAGATGACTCTTAATTGCTTGTCTTGGAACATTAGGGGACTTGAGTCCCTAGAGAGGAAGTATAATGTAAGGAGATTATTAATCCAAGTGAAGCAAAAGGACATTTTCATGGTCCAAGAACTCAAAGTAGTAGGCTTCCAGCTTGAGACAAGCTTGAACTTTATCTAGAAAGATTCAATCCATTTTTCTACCAAGCATGAAAAAGGGAAAGGAGGTACTACAATACTAGTTGCAAATAAGTGGGCCAAATGGGTTACTAATCAAGGCCTTTCTCCTTGTAATGGAGTTGTGTGGATATTGATTGAGAAATATAACCTTAAATTTGGTATATGCTTAGTGTATGCCTCAAATGACTATAGGCAGAGGTGTGTGTTATGGGATTGGCTTAGAGGACTATAAGAGGTTCCTTGGATTATTGGAGGAGACTTCAATATGATAGAAAGCACTGAGGATAAGGTTGGTGGGAGTAATATGGGATGGAAAGGCAATGAGAAATTCTTCTGGTTTAAAATGAAAAATAAACTCCAGCTCTTTGACCCCATTGAAGGTCTAAGAAAGGAAAAAAAAAGTATATGGTTCACATGGTGCAACTTCCAAAAGGGGGAGAGAAGAATATATAGCAGACTGGATAGATTCTATGCAGATAAGGAAGATTTTCAGTTTGATAAAGTGGATGAGTTCAATACTAGGGTCAAAGTGACTCCTTGGACCCTCTCAGACCACCACCCAGTCTCAGTAAAAATAACACTGGAAAAAGACTAGCCTACCACTATGAAAAAAGTGCCAAAATTCTTGCTGAATACAAAGCTGTTGGAGAATGAGGATTGTTGTGACACTATTTTTACAATTAAAGAGATTAACAAATGGGTGCACAAGGGGCTTTCGTACATTGAAAGATGGAACACCAATGTGGAAGCCTGGAAGAAAATCTTCCAAACAATCAGATAGAAGAAGGCAAAGGATCTAAGGAAAAAAGAGGGCTTACTAAATGAGAACCTCCTAGTGGTTGAAACTTCCTTGCAAGACGACCCCAAAAATACAATCCTAAATGAGGTGCTATTTTTTGTGAAGGGGGAGTTGAGGAAAATTTAGCTGTTAAAGGACGAAGGCCTCAAAACTTAGGCAAGGTTAATTGGGCCTCTCAAGGGGATAGAGGTTCAAAATTCTTCTTTAAATGCCTAGAAAACAAAGAAGCTAAACAGAAGGTTAATGTGATTTGGCATAATGACAGCCTGAGCAAAGATCCTGAGGTTATCCAAAATAGCTTTCTCCAATTCTACAAAGATCTTTTTACCTCAAAAGGAAATAACACACAAAGTCAAAAGGAAAGAGATGATTGTAGGAAACTAATTCCTAAGAAGCTGTCTGAACAAGATTATAGGCTACTAGATAGGAACCTCTCCCTGGATGAGGTTAAGGAAACAATCCTAGCACTAAACAATGATAAGGCCTCAGGGGTGGATGGAATCCCCATTGAATTCTATAAAAATAACATAGATTGGGTGAGTGAAGAACTCCTCAATGTATACACAGAAGCAACTAAGGTGGGCTCTCTAGGCAGCAAAATTAATAAAGGTATTATAAAAATGATCCCTAAAGAGGGAGACAAGGCACTTGTTAAAAATTGGAGACCCATAACTTTATTGAATGTCTCCTACAAAATTTTTGCAAAGGCTATAGCACTAAGGTTGTCAGGACTGCTTCCTAAGATAATTAACTGCATGCAAACATGCTTTATCAAAGGGAGATACATCCTTGAGAACCTCCTAACAATTTGGGAGGCAATGGAATGGGCCAGAATGTAAAGGAAAAACATGGGGATGCTCCTTGTGGACTTTAAATTTTTTTATGATAGGATTGAGTGGCCATTCATAATGATGGTCCTTGAAGCTTTTGGGTTTCCAAAGAAACTCTCTAGAATGATTGAAACTCTTATGAAAGATGCCAATGCACAAATAGAGATAAATGGTTGCTTGATGAAGGAGTTTGAGTTGCAGAGATCTATAAGACAAGATTTCCCCTAGCCCCTACATTATTTGTGATATCTACTGATGCACTGCACTTTATCCTTAGAGATAACTATTTTATCCCTAAAGTAAATGGCCTTATCCTTCCAAATAAAGAGGAGTTAATAAACCTCCAGTTTGTAGACGATACAACCCTTATCATAAAGTTGGAAGAAGAGAATGTGAGTCATCTCATGAGAAAACTTGAATTCTTGGAAAAGGTTGTAGGTTCTCAGATATCAAGAGCCAAGTCTATCATGCTTAGCTAGGAGGAAAATCAATCCCCTTGGTTTGAAAGGTTGGACCTACAATGGGGGGGACCAAATAAAATAGTAATATTCCTGGGGATCTCCTTTGTATTTAGCCCCAACCTGAGAGAAATGTGGGAGTGTGTGAAATGAAAAATTGAGAAAAAGTTAAACAATTAGAATAATAGGCACCTTTCACTGGTAGGAAGGGTGCAAGTATGCCAAAAAATCCTAGCCTCTTATAACATTTACTACTCCTCGGTTTGGATTTTCAATAGCTATCAAGTTGAGGAAATCCAAAAGAAAATCAAACAATTCTTATGGTCTGATGGCAAAGGAAATAAGAAAATACATGCAATAAAGTGGGAAATTTTTTGTATGGACAAGCAACTAGGGGGCCTAGGACTCAAGAACTTAAAACAACAAGGCTTAGCCCTAGCTGCAAAGTGGATTTGTAAGGCTCTCACAGGTGATGAGCCTTGGAAAGTCTTGGTTAGAAACAATATTAAGCTGGCTACACCTAAGAAAGCCAAAACCTAGAAGCACCTTCCTCTTTGTGACTTGGTCTTTGGAAAGTTTGTAACAACCCCTGTTGGATCCAAGGTGTTTAAAAGCTTGTGGAAAGCTTGGGAATCCTCTAGAGATAACATTATTGAGAATTGTAAAGTTGACATTAATATCAATAAGATCTTCTTGGAAAGATCCATATGGTGGAATGTATTCCAAAAGGACAAGCCACTAGCTTTACTGCAGGGATGTTCTACTAAATCCTGAAATAAAAAGGGTTTGTCCTACTTTGACCAAATCTTGATAGAGGGTAGACTAAAATGTTGGGATACCTTGAGAACTGAGTTTTCAAACTTGACACAATCTCAGAATAGAACCTTTGAAACCATTAAAAAAATGTGGTAATCCCCATTGCTAATGTAAATGGTAGGAAAAATAATGTGCATAATCTTGATTGGCTAGAAAATAATAGCATTGTAGGTTTAAAAGCAAAAGAGATCTATGGTCTTTTGAATAACAATTTAGAACTTGCAGAAGGCTTAAATAAAAGTGGAGGATAAAATTAAATGATAAAGAGTGGAAATTAATTTTTAGGCATAATTGGAACAACACCTTGGAGCCCAAGAAGGGAACATCTAGATGGCTGCTTTTGATGCAAAGATTACCAAATGTGGACTCCAGCAAGAATCCACTTCTCTGTAATATCTGTAAAAAATCTGATTCTGTAATGTATATTTTTTTAATTTCTTTTTTGCTAAAGAAATATGGAATATCTTTCAAATTGACATGTTAAAAGCTAGGAAAACTAGAGAAGAAAGAAAATTAGAAATTATAATAGGGAAATGTAATGGTTTTGGAAAAACTAGTAATATATTCTGGTTAATTCTATCAACTGAAATATTATGGTTTATCTAGAAGGCAAGGAATAAAGAAATCTATTAGGGCTATAGAAGAGATCTTACTGAGTTTTATAGAAAACTCACTCTACACTCTGTTTATGTGAAGGTTTCCATCATCATCCAGGTAGCAAAGGAGAAATTTCAAAAGCTGTTGGAGGAGGGAAAAATAGAAAACAACAACCAGATTTAGCAATGGCTAGAACATAGAGAGACCTAAAATCATGTGAGAAGTGGCATCAGAAAGGAAAAGAAAGATAAAAGCACTTTTGTATAATTGTATTTTTTCTACTTTTGTAATGCTACTTTTGTAATAGTCCAGGACTGCAAAAATGTGTCCAAGGTAGAAATTGAGTAGCTATAAATTGGGCTTAAGTAGTGGCCCTGTATGTAAACCAATGCACTAACATCCACTAATGCTATTCATTCATGTTATTTTATTAAACTATATTGAATATAAAATTAATATGTCAAGGCATAACTCTCCACTATTATATATATATGTGTGTGTGCTAGTTTAATATGAAATTAGAAACTTAATAATAAAAGTAAATTTAATATTTTGACATTTTTACTTACAGTTATCATGTTTTTAATATGAATTTAGAAACTTGTTATTAATTATAAGAATAAATTTAAGTTTTTTACATTTATTATTAATAATTATCAATGTTTTTTAATTTTTCAAGATATTATATTTATAAAATATTTTATATAAAATAATCATAAATTAAACAATTTTTTGACAATTTATATTTCTCTTAAAACATAAAATCACCAATCATCATAAAGTTTTCATATGACAGGTAATTCCAAACCACCCAATTGATAGTACTCACTCCAACCTTCTTGTTATGTAACTAACTGTTGAGAAGTGATGCATGAGCCTCACCTCATGCAATTCATTGACCATACCATGCATAAGTTATAGATATTTAGACAACTAGTCTGTATTTAAATTAGTTTTAATAATTGTTTGTAACAACATGTTATTCCCTGCATATGGAAAGTGCTCAATATGCAGCTTCACCAAAATGAACTATAGATTTTTGGGTAGGATTTATAGGCTACTCTTGCACTCTTAGGATGTTTCACCTAAAAGAAGAGAGATAAACCCCACTCAAATTCTAGGTGGTTCACTTAAATTATGAAATGTATGATGTTATTTAGACTAAATGAAATGAAATAAGTGAAATTAAATGAAAATTTTGACTGATTATGAATGCAAAACCTAGGAATTATGCAATGCTGGAAAACTCAATGTGATATACAAACATAAATTAAAGTATGAACAAATGCAAAATAGAAAAGAAGAAGGTTGAATCAAAGTGCACCTGGGTAGAGAATGGAGAATTTGGAGTATTTTGAATGTTGGAAAAAATCATTCAAAATCATCAGTGGGACTCATTTACCACTGATGGTGAATCAATCTTGCTTCTAATGAAAACTTCTGGAAACTGGTTTCTGAGTGTCAGTACCTGGAATCTAACAAAATCTAGATTTCCAACCTAAAGGTGGGTTGGACTTGAAAGTGGGTGTTAGGAATTATCTTGCATTTATTGTTGTTTGTCAGGTTTACATTAAAAAAACACTTAATTAAGCCTTATGAGTGCATAAAGGGGTCAAATAAAACATAAAAAAGGTGTAAATAGTGAAATTAAGCCTAGAAAAGTGTGAAATCTTGTTACAAGACTTTACAACATTTTAGAATAGGACTTGATAAGTGATGAAAAGGTGATTTTTAAGTGAATTGTAATAAATAGTCTAAAAAAGTGTAGAAATGTTTTACAACAGTTCACGACACCTTCACAAGATGCCATAATTTGAATTTTAAGGACTTAATGTGAATGTTCAAGCCACATTGCAACATTAAATCAAAACTGCAAAATGAACAAGGCATCATGAAGAAAGGCCTAAAAGACCATGAAAATGACAAGGGGCCATTTTTCTATTGCACACCTTTATAATTGTTCATAGATACAATAGACATCCAAGAAAATTAGTGTATTGTAAAGTGTCTATTTAAAATTCTTCAATGGTCCAACAACTTGATCCAATGTTGCTTGCCCTTGGGTATGTACAAGATCATGGAGTCCAAACTAGGCCTCTAAGTAGCGATAAAAATTTAGAAAACCAGAGTTAGGCAACTTGAAATAAAATTTTGAATAGGTTATTAACATAATTTTAAAAATATATAAGAACAAAAGTTGTAGCAAATTGAATGTAGTTTCTTGGCTACTAGTCCTTTTTTGGAAAAAAAAACAAATTGAGAAAATTTGAAATTTCAATGCAGTGGTACTAAATTTTCAAGAAAAAGATAAGAAGTAGGTGTATGTCTAACCACCCTAAGTACAAGTAAAAAATGATTTATTTTTTTTGAATTTTTCAATATAAGTAGAGGACACATTCCTGGATGTGCCAGATTTTTTTTTGTAATTTTTTTCCATGTAAATAATTAGTTATGTTTTTTTTATTAGAACTTTTTGGAACTATTAAAATGTCTATGTCTGACCACCATAACTTGGTCAAAAGTTTATGAAATTTAATTTTTTGTTTTATCCTATAGTATGTGAAACATAGAATATGGTGCATCTTGTAGATTCAAAAAATGTTAAGTAGTTTGAAAGTTATAGAAGTTTTTCAATTAGCCTATAAATCGGGACTTTAGACGTAATGTAGGTAGAAAATCAATAATAATTATTTATTAAATTAAAAATAAGACAAAATTTATATTGGTGGAAAGCTGAATTTTTTTTCTATAAACCCTTTTCATTTGATAAAATTCGAATAAAAAAAAAGTCGTCAGCCACAAGGGAAAACTTTGGAAAACTAGGCATATTTTTCAAAACACATTTTTTAGGTTGACTTTCTAGGTCAGGAAATCTCAAACCAAATCCTGAGCCAATATACATTTTGGTTTGGTAATACCAAACTGAAATGATATCCATTTTGGAAAGAGGGAACCCCTTTCTTTGAGAAACAAAACGGATATCCATTTTGAAGACCTAAAAAAACCTCTTTAGTAAAATGGCCATAACTTTTGCATTTCTTATCAAAATTTTGACTATAGGCATCATAAAGGTGATTGAGATCTCTATGTAATTGAATAGGTGGTGTTTCTATATTATACACAAAAAATAATTATAATCATTTGGACTTCGTATTTCATTTTTGAAACATCAAATGCTCACTACTTTCATATGAAAAGTCTTTTTTCCATGATTATTTTGTAACTCATCTCAAAATACTTGAAACATTAGAAACATTAATGAATAATGAAATATTTATATTTTTTGTAGCAAGGAGCTGCATAAATATTCATAAATCATCATATATCTCTATCCCTTACTCTAGCTCTCTATATATCACTATATCTCCCCTTAAGCTCTAGACCTATCCCTCCCTCCTTTTTTCTCTTTTTTTCCCTCTTTATACCTATCTTTCTACCTCTATCTCCTTCCTTTCTCTCTCTATCTACCTCTCTCTTTCTCAAGTCCTTCCCACTCCCACTCCCTCTCCCTCTCCCTCTCCCTCTCCCTCTCCCTCTCCCCCTCCCTCTCCCCTCTCCATCTCTCTCTATCTCTCCTTCCCTTTGAACTCTCTCTTCCTCTTAAGTCTCTCTTCCTCTTAGGTCTCTCTCTTTGTTCTCCCCCACTCCCTCTCTCTCTCAATATCTCACACACACTCACACTTACTCCCTCTTAGGTCTCTCTCTCCCTCTCTCCCCCTCAACTCTCTCTCCCTCTCCCTCCCTCTATCTCCCTCTCCCTCTCAAGTCTCTCTCTCTTTCCCTCCCTATATCTCTCTCCCTCTCTCCCTCTCTCCCTCTCTCCCTCTCAAGTCTCTCTCTCTGGTCCCTACAACTCCCTATCCATATCACTCGCTCTCCATCTCCCTCTCTCCCTCTCTCTCCATCTCTCTGAATTCTCTTTCCCTCTTAGGTATCTCTCTCTCTCTCTCTCTCTCTCACACACACACACACACAATCCATCTCCATCTTAGGTCTCTCTCTCTCCCACTATATCTCTCCTCTCTCCCTCCCTCTCTCCCTCTCAAGTCCCTCTCCATCTCCCTCCCTCCCTCCCTCCCTCTCTATATCCATCTCTCTGGGGTCTCCACTCCCTCCTCTCTCTCACTCTCCTCTCTCTCAATCTCCGTATCTCTCTCTCTCTCTTGTAGATCTCTCCCACTCCCTCTCTCTTCTCTCATATCTCTCTTACTCACTCTCCATCTCCCTCTTAGTTCTCTCTCTCTCTCTCTATCTCCCTCTTAGCTCTCTCTATCCCACTCACTCTTTCCTTCTCTCCATCTCAATTCTTTCTCTCTGTCTCTTCATCTCCCTCTCAAGTCTCTCTCTCTCTCACTCACTCTCTCCCTCTCTCCTTCCCTCTCTCCATCTCTCTCTCTCCCTCTCCATATCCCTCTCTCCCTCTCTCCCTCTCTTTGAAGTCTTTATCTCTCTCTCTTAGGTCTCTCCCACTCTCTCTCAGGTCTCTCCAAATCTCTCTCTCTCCTTTCTCTCTCTCACACACTCACACTCTCAAGTCTCTTTCTCTCCCTTGTTCCCTCCCTCTATCTCTCTATCTCCTTCTCTCCCTCTCAAGTCTGTGTCTCTCTTTGTCTCTCTATCTTTCTCTTAGGTCTCTCTCTCCCACTCTCTCTCTCTCAAGTTTCTCCTTCCCACCACAACTAGATTTCTCTACCTCTCTCTCCCTCTCTCCCTCTCAAGTATCTCTCTATCTCCCTCTCTCCCTCTCAAGTCTCTCTACCTCTCCCTCCCTCTATCTCTCTCTCCCTCTTCATTTCCCTCTCACTTTCCATCCCCATCTCTCTCTCTCTTACATCCCTTCGAACTCTCTCTTTGGTCTCTCCCACTCTCTCTCTCCCCCTCTCTCCCTCTAAGGTCTCTCTCTCTCTCTCTCTCTATCTCCCTCTCTCCTTTTTTTAGGTCTCCCACAGGCCCCCTCTCTCTCTCGCTCACTCACTCACTTTCCACCACCATCTTAGGTCTCTCTCTCCCACTCCCTCTCTCTCTTAGGTGTCTCCTTCCCACCCTAACTAGATAAATATCTCTCTCTCTAGTGTCTCCTTCCCACCCTAACTAAATAACTCTCTCTCTCTCCCTCTCAAGTCTCTCTCACTCTCCCTCCCTCTATCTCTCCCTCTCTCCCTCTCAAGTTTCTCTCTCTCTCCCTCCCTCTATCTCTCTCTCTCTCCCTCTCCCTCTCCCTCTCACTTTCCATCTCCCTCTCTCTCCCCCTCCCTTTGAACTCTCTCTCTAGTCTCTCCCTCCCTTTTAGGTCTCTCTCTCTCTCTCCCTCTTAGGTCTCTCTCTCTCTCTCCCTCTCTCTCTCTCCCTCTTTCTTTTAGGTCTCCCACTACCCCTCTTTCTCACTCACTCACTCACTTTCCACCTCCCTCTCGTGCTCTTCTCCACCCTCCTCTCCTGCCTCCCTTCCCACACCACCGGATACAATTCCCCTCTTGGTGTCTCTTTCCCACCCTAATCAGATAATCTATCTTCTCCCCACCTCCCTCCTTATCTCTTCCCTATCTCCTCCCCTCCCCTCCCTTTCACCTCTTGCAACTATCTCCTTCCCTCCTCCATTTATCTATCCCTCCATCTCGTTCATCTCTCCAACCCTCCTCTTTCTCTCTCTCCCCCCAAGTACCCTTAGATGGGAGAGAGAGAGAGGGTGAGTGACCTGACATGGAGAGGGAGATGAGAGAGATATTGAGAGAGAGAGAGATACAGAGAGATAGTGTGTCTGTGAGAGAGAATTGATCCCAGAGGCGGGGAGAGAGACCCAGGAGGAGATGGAGAGTGTAAGAGAGAGAGAGACATGAGAGAAGAGAGAGGGGGAGTGGGAGAGACCTAAGAGAGAGACAGAGAGAGGGAGAGAGAGGAGGGAGTGGGAGAGACGAGAGACTTAAGAGGGAGAGGGAGTGAAGTTATGAAACCTAAGAGAGAGAGACTTCAAAGGAGGGGGAGATGAAGAGGGATTACATGGAGAGTGAGAGGGAGATGGACAAGGAGAGGAGTGGAAGGAACCCCGAGAGAGAGAGAGAGAGAGAGAGAGAGAGAGAGAGAGAGAGAGAGAGAGAGAGAGAGAGAGAGAGAGAGAGAGAGAGAGAGAGAGAGAGAGACCTAAGAGGAAGAGAAACTTCAAAGGGATGGAGAGAGAGAGAGAGGGAGGGAATGGTAGGGACCAGAGAGAGAGAGATATGAGAGGTAGATGGAGAGTGAGAGAGATGGGGAGAGAGAAAGAGACTTGAGAGGGAGATGGAGAGTGAGAGACATAGGGAGAGAGAGATAGAGGGAGGTAGAGAGAGAGACTTGAGAGGGGGAGAGGGAGATGGAGGGAGGGAGAGGGAGAGAGAATTGATAGGGAGAGACGGAGGGAGAGAGGGAGAGAGAGACTTGAGAGGGAGTGGGAGAGAACAAAGAGAGAAGGAGTGGGAGAGACTTGAGAGAGAGAGACCTAAGAGGGAGAGAGGGAGTGGGAGAGACTTGAGAGAGAGATCTAAGAGGGAGAGAGACTTTAGAGGAAGAGAGAATTCAAAGGGAGGGAGAGATAGAGAGAGAGGAAGATGGGAGATGGAGAGTGAGAGGGAGATGGAGATGGAGAAAGAGAGAGAGATGGAGTGGGAGGGACTTGAGAGAGAGAGGGAGTGAGAAAGAGAGAGAGAAATAAGGATGGAGAGAGAGGTGGAGATATATGTCTAGAGGTCAAGGAAAGAGAGTGAGAAATATAGGTATAAAGAGGGATGAATATAGAAGAAAGGAAGGAGGGATAGGTCTAAAAATTAAGGGGAGAAATTGTGATATATAGAGAGCTAGAGAAAGGGATAGAGATATATGATGATTTATGAAGATTTGTTCATCTCCTTGCTACAAAACATATAAATATTTCATTATTCATTACATTTTCTAATGTTTCAAGTATTTTGAGATCCGTGTTACAAAAAAATCATGAAAAAGACTTTGCATGTGAAAGTAGTGAGCATTTGATGTTTCAAAAATGAAATATGAAGTTAAAATGGTTATAATTAATTTTTGGTGTACAACATAGAAACACCACTTAGTCCATTACGTAGAGCTCTAAATTACCTTTCCAATGCCTATAAAACTCAAAATTTTGATAAGAAATGCAAAATTTATGCTCATTTTGCTAAAGAGGGTTTTTTAGGTCTTCAAAATAGATTCATTTTCTTTTTCAAAAAAATGGGTTCCTGCTCTCCAAAATAGATATTGTACCCAAGCCTGCAAAAATTCAAAGGAGTGAATTGCACATTTTTGGACATGTTAAAATTCATTTTTTTCACATTGCTACTTTTTGGACTCCCATGATCCTACACATACCCCCTTGTTAAACACCATCAATAGTGCATGTAAGTACACAAATTTTCAATTATCAATAAATAGATTCGATGAAGCAATTGTAAATGTTATTAATTATTTTTAATTTCATATTGTTTATATTGATTTTAAACATACACTTACTCACTTTTTATGCTTCCTTTTGATTTTGCTTGCTCATCCACTAACATACCCATGTCTTCTATTTGCAGGAACTAGGCTAAAGCATGCATTAACAAGTTACCACAACATAGAAAACACTACAATATGACAGATCATATATGAAAACACCAGATTTTCCCTAACTTTGTTATTGTGTGATTTATGATGGAACTCCATGAAATTTCTTGTGGACGTTTCATACTTTTCTTGCTTGGGGGTTTGGCTAGAGTCCACGAGGCTTCATGATGCCAATATGGTAGGTAGGATAACGAGCACGAGTTTTTTGATTTTGCTTTTAACACCATATATTTCTTGTTTCACAAATACATGTGCACACAAATCCTTGTATACACTTGGCTTCTAGAAATATAGTCTATAATAACATGCTTTTCATGCCATAGCAAGTGGTGGGGAAGCACTTGAGACTTTGGTCATGTCACCTCAAAACAAGGCATAGCTTTTATTCATTTATTCGAACAATGAAAAATATGTGTATTGTGTCATCACATTTGTCTCTTCATGAGATCTATTTATTTGTTTTGGATTAAATATGGTGTGATTGAGTCTTCAATTGGATTATGAGGCAATTCATAAAAAACTAATATTTTTATTTTCAATTTCCTTGTATTTGACTACTTTTGAATCCTTTCTACTTGTCTCGATTTTATTTTACTACTACTAAACCATAAATCACATGCATACTAATGCTTTTATTTCCAAAATTATGGACTAAATACTAATTATAAAAAGTATTGAATATTAAACATCATTCTTTTTTCAAAATATGCCATACCTAAAGTTATCAATGGATTTTTTTAAAGAATACTTTTTCATTGAATATTAGTAATTAAAGGCATGGGTAATAACTCTTTAAAAAAGGAAAAGCCTTTAATCTTCCATACTTTTCATAAATATTATTTAATCCACAACTTCAACTCTGCCATGTATTTGTATGCATATGTATCTGAACATAATTAAATAATAATCAAACAATTGATTGATTAACCTAGCGAAAAAGATCACATATAGATGTGCACCTAAGTCTAATAAATATAAAACTAAAATAGAGATAAAATTATCTCATACCTTAAATTTTGGAGAGAAATTATTGTTATAAAAATTAATTATTTAAAAATTTATATTTTATTTAATTTTTCAATTATGATTTTTTAACAATAAATTTATTAAAAAATTGTATTTGTTGAGAATTAATTTACTATATTCCTAAGATTATTAATTAAAAACATTTTTAAATAACTATTGTAACTAAAATTATGAAATATTACATATTAATAAAAAAGGGTTATTGATGATTACTTGCTTAAAATTAAAATTAATGGATACATTGCAACTAATAAGATTTTTTCAACATGACCTATGATTTTATTTCACATTTTCATAATCATTTTTCAGCTAATAAATCTCTATGTGGAAACACACAGATCAATTTCTCATTTTATTCAAATGGTTCTTAATCTCACATCGATAGCTTGTGAGATATGAACTAACCTCACATTATTTAATATTGGCTTATTAACATGCTTTCCATTTCTTGACTCAATCAAACAATTGTAAAAATTATTGATTGTTTACATTTCACAATTTACATTCTGTAACACCCCACCATGAAACCCTAGAGGACAACACAAACACAACAAAAGCATAACAATTTTTTTTAAAGAAAGTGTAATTAAGAACAAGTAATGTGAACTACACTTAATACACACATCCTCTAAGGTAGGCAACTACGATTACATTTGAATCCCATAAGTTACAAAATTGAACTAACCATAGCATATAAAATTAAACTCATGATATAAATAGTATAGATCCAAAAACATTAAACTCATCACATAAGATACAAAGTACATTAATGAATCATTCATAGATTGTGTTTATTTAATATAGCAATTATATAGCTCATTTCCAAAATGAGGAAGATCATACAACAATGTTACAATAAAAATGATACAAGAATCCTCCTTAAATACAATTGAGGAGTTGTACATAAACAAAGTATCTAACTGATACAAAAGAACATAAGAAATAGTACAAAGAAACTAGTACACACAAGCTCTCCAATCTGGAAGATCCTGCCATTACAAACATGAAATGGGAACCCAACGGTGTAAGGTGCACGTTCCACCCAATCAAGTGGTACCCAAAGGCCCACCCCCTATGCTAGGAGATAGTAAAAGGGGTTCCTAGGAAAAACCAACAACCTCTAGACAGAGTCAACACACAATACTATACCATACAAGAACAATACATACATAAAGGTTACATTGCTTCTAGAGTAAAATAATCAAGTATATCAACTATACAATACATATTGTTGTCATAGGAGAAGTGTCATCACAAAGTTGTGGTAGATCTTCCTAGGCCCCGATCCTGATCTTTGGTTACCCTATGTAGTGTCTCCCATGTTATTGTACTCCTTTGATACTTTTTTTTTGGTATGATTGATGCCATTCAGATATTGTTTATGTTTGATGCATACTCAAAACTTTATTGGTGACTATTTTATCATGTTGTTTGATTGGTTGATAGTTCTGCTTACTAGATTTGGTTGTTTATGACACTGTTACTTTTGATATGTGTTTGATGTTATGCTTATGCAGTTGTGTACTTATCATTTAATCATGAGGTTTTTTAGAATATGGTTATTGATTGAGGTTCAAGTGAGAGGGATGGTGTTGCATCACTCATCCATGAGCACCCTGCCACACTACAATTCTCTGTCATGATGCGTATGGCATTGGATGTATATGTTGTTTCGACACATGGTTTTATGCAAGACTATAGGTACCGGGCATCGATTCCACCCACATCATTGGATTTGTGTATGCCCAACATACCAAATGGATATGACATAGTTTAGGGATTTGACAAGAAAGTACCCCCGTCTGTGTTTGTCATCCCATCATTATTTGATGATGTCTGTTAGTACCCCATCTTGTTTGGTATTGTTTGATCTTATGTTGTTTGTTCTAAGCATTAATTTTAATGTGTTAATTGTTGATTCTAACACATTATAATTATTATTATTAATTATTTAATTAGCTCATAGGCTATTTGTGTCAACTTTACTTGGAATTTTTGTCAACCTCACCATTGTTTAGCTTTTCCAACATCAGGGAAAGGGTTCTAGTGATCGGGGACAAGGTGGCAAGTGTGTTTTAACTTCACTCAAAATTTTTGTTAGCCTCCCTAATTTTTTCCTTTTTGATAACCATGAAAAAGGTGGCGGAGGTTGTTGTTGGTTGCTTTGGGAATAGGGTTTCATTTGTCAAGCCGTGTGGATAGAGAAGGCTACGAAAATTAAATGTTGGTTCGCATCAACATTAATTGTTGTATGCTTTGTGTGTACTGGGGATCATTGTAATAATAGATACCCTTTAACACCTTGGGGAATAAAACGAATGTTCAGGAAATTTTCAATGAGGGATTGTTTGGTGTCATTCTATTGCTATACCTGATATGAGAGTCGTGAGCGATGAGGGTAAGATTTTGTGAGGCCGCAAGATGGATTAAGCTTTGTGCAACTTTTGTGAAGGTGGGTGGAGGTTATTTTGTGTTTTTTGCAAGGGTGGATGGTTGGAAATGCAAAAGAAAAGTGTCAATTATGATGATATTTTTCCTATTTTAGTGCAGGCAAGTTGGTGAGAAGATGTGTGTTTGAAGCAAGTGGGAAGAGGTTCATGTGGAAGAAACCCTTAGTGATATTGTTTGATTTATGGTTGGTGGTTATATTGCTTGATTTTCTATAAGGTACTATTGATTGTTTCAAATACCTTTTCTGATTTATGGTTCACATTTTGCATGCATGGTTTTGCATGCATTTGATACTATAATTTTTCTCATTTTGTGTTTATGGTTTATGTTATCTACGTATGTTTGGAGGCTTGGAGAAACAAGGCAACCTAGAGAAAGCTGGCAGAAATTTAGGTTTGTTTGAAACAATGGGCAAGAGGTGCATATGCAAAAAATCATTTGCCATATTATTTTATTGGATTTTCCATAAGGTGTTGTTGATTGCTGCTAAATATTGTTTGTGAAAATGAGTATTGTTTGGTTTAAGGTTCACATTTTGTGTTTATGGTTTTGCATGGGTTCTTATTTGTCATTTTTTGTGTTTTGTGGGTTTCTTCATCTAGGTCGGTCTTTAAATCAATATTGTTTGGTTTATGGCTTCCGGTTTGTGGTTATGGTTGTAATGGAATAAAATAGTCAATTCTATCCACTTTGTGTTAGCTTCCATTAGGAATTTTTGATTATAGTTGTGTTGCTTGAGCTATATTGTTTCCTTTTGGAGAAGGTCCTACTGAAAAGTCTACATTTTCTCAAATTTTGAGGAGATTGTGTTGAGGAAGGAGTGTTTTTTGTATGGGTTTGTTACTGTCAAGTTTCGTAGGGTTTGTGTTTAATGCTTGCATTTTGTGGCTATGTTTCGAATGGAATTAAATTGTAGAGCATATGGAGTTTTTGTTGATTGTTATTGTATAGCTCAGCCTATATTATGGCTTTTTGCATGTGGGTGGTTGTAGAAAGTAATGTTGTTTGATTTATGGCTTCCATTTTCTACTTATGGTTGGAACATAATAAAATAATTAATGTTGTTGATTCTATGTTTGGTTACATTAGGTATTATTGATTATTGTTGTCTGGCTTAGGCTATATCAGGTATATTTTAATATCAATATATATATATATATATATGTAACATTAAAATTGTCAAGGCTATGGAGTTTTGGTCAATTCTTATTGTATAGATTGGGCTATATTGTGGCTTTCTACATGTGGGTGGCTATTGAAAGTAATGTTGTTTGATTGATGGATTTTGTAATCTAGTTATGGTTGGAACAATATAGCCTATGTATACACATAAGTTGTATATGGACCAACCTTTCAAATGAAATCCTTTACATAGGTCTATAACTATGAATTTCAGCATTGTATGGCAATGGTTACAATGGAATAAAGAAGTTAATGTTATGCAATTCATTCCATTGATCTGCACCTTAGGCTATATTATTCCATTTGTGATTTACATTTAGCGTCTATAGTTGCAACACAACAAAATATCAATATATATATATGTAACATTAAAATTGTCAAGGATATGGAGTTTTGGTCAATTCTTATTGTATAGATTGGGCTATATTGTGGCTTTCTACATGTGGGTGGCTATTGAAAGTAATGTTGTTTGATTGATGGATTTCGTAATCTAGTTATTGTTGGAACAATATAGCCTATGTATACACATAAGTTGTATATGGACCAACCTTTCAAACGAAATCCTTTACATAGGTCTATAACTATGAATTTCAGCATTGTATGGCAATGGTTACAATGGAATAAAGAAGTTAATGTTATGCAATTCATTCCATTGATCTGCACCTTAGGCTATATTATTCCATTTGTGATTTCTATTTAGCGTCTATAGTTGCAACACAACAAAATATCAATATATATATATATATATATATATATATATATATATGTAACATTAAAATTGTTAAGGTTATGGAGTTTTGCTCGATTCTTATTATATAGCTTGGGATATATTGTGGCTTTCTACATATGGGTGGTTGTTGAAAGTAATGTTGTTTCATTTATGGCTTTTATATTTTGGTTATGATTGGAACAATATAGCCTAACACAGACAACAACAATGAACAATCCCTTATGCAAAAAAACATAGAGTACATAACATTAACTATTTTACTACATTCTAACCATTGACACAAAACAAAAGATGTGAAGCAAACAATATTGTTATCCACACTCACCTAGATGGCCAAAAGCGCAAAACACTAAAAATCACAGTGACAAATCCATACAAAAATACACACTAACTCAAAACCTTCACCACGAAAATGTGAACCCCAAATGAATCAATATTGGTTTCAATGGTAACCCAGATGGGGAAATTCACCAAAAACACAACAAATAAACTATTTTCCAACCATTCACACAAATTGAAAGGGCCATAAATGAAATAATATTGCCAACACTCACCCACATGTGAAAACCCACAAAACAAAATAAATCTCAATTTCAAGATTCACCAAAAACACAACAAATCAACTATTTTCCAACCATTGACACAAAACCAAAGCCATAAATGGAACAATATAGCCAACAGTCATCGACATGCCAAAACCCACAAAAATATAAAGTGTTTCCAACAACAATCGACACAATCAAACAATATTTCTTTCAAGAATGGCCTAGGTGAAATGCACCTCTTCCTACTTCCTTCAATAACACCCCCCGCTTGCTTCCTCTTTCCTCCATTCTTTCTCCATGACTTGCAAAAGAGCACCATATAATTATGACAACCCACACCTTTTGGAACCATCGATGCATGTAAAGAAACACAAGATAACCTTTAACTTCCTTCACAAAAATTGCACAGCCATTCAACGTAGTTGTACCTTCATAGAAGTTTTCCCTCTGCACTCATAGCTGCCTTCAGCAACAATGTAAACCCTCAAAATGACATCAAACAATATGTTATCGATAACTGTACAGACATTTTTTTTTTTTTTTTCTGAGGACTTTAAAATAGATGTTACTAGCATCATCACCACTACATAGAAACCATATAACAATCAATGCTAATGACATTTCACTGGCCTCCCCTACACTTTCGTCAATAACTATGAATTTCAGCATTGTATGGAAATGGTTACAATGGAATAAATAAGTTAATCTTATGCAATTCATTCCGTTGATGTCCACCTTAGGCTATATTTTTCTATTTGTGGCTTCCATTTAGCATCTATAGTTGCAACAGGGTGAAGCCACAACAATGGTTTACAATTTGAAGGAGGAAGGAAAACTGAGAAAAAATGACCCCATGGCAAAAAAATTGGTTTTAGAGGTTCGAATGAACCTATAAGTTCGATCGAACCAAAGAGGGGTTCAAATGAACTAGGGTTCGAATGAACCTATTTAATTACTGGGCCCACATTTCCCACCTAAAAAACAAAAGGAAAATTCATATTGAGGGGGGTTCGAATGAACCCTAGTTCACTAGAACCCCCGTGGTTCTAGCGAACCCCCCTTTTCCCTAATTTTTTACGCTTCGAAGCTTGGGTTGAGGATGAAAATGGAGGAATATTTACAAAACCAATTGGAATTAGGTATTCCTCGAAACAAGCTATCCAACAAATATAAATTTAATATGTTTTGGTTTTATTATGTACTTATTTTTCTAGTTTTATTAAACATAGGTTTTTAATTGAAAATGAAGGTCTTTGTTCTGCACATATGGAAAAATTGTAGATTATAAAAAAAAATTGAAAAATATGAGTGCACCAGATATTGAAGTCCTTGATCCAACAAAAATAATAATTGAATTTCGATATATACAAAAAAAGTTACATGTTATACGGTCGCACTATGTCTGAATTGTAATTGGTTTGACTTCGAAACTTTATTAAAGAAAAAATGTTCAATAAAAAACTATCTAACCAAGTGGAAGCACTAGATATCAGAGTTACAAATCTAAATTCAAAAGAATTATAATTTTATCCTTCATGGAAAAAAAATTATGTGTTATACAGTGTGCATCACTTTTTAAAAATGTTGTTTTTTGAAAAAAACCAGTTTTCATGGGAGATGGAAAAAGAAGTACAATTTGATTCCAAAATTTTTGAAAAAAATATTTTAGAATCTAAAGAAAAAATGTGACGAGACTCTAGTTTGCATCATTTTCAAATTCCTCACGGTTTAGCTGCTATAGGTGCCCGAATGTGAAGATTTAGTTAAAATAATAAGTTCAGTGTCCAGTTTGTCCAAAAATTGTAAATCACTATTGTGGGATAACCCAACACAACAAAATATCAATATATTTATGCAACATTAAAATTGTTAAGGTTATGGAGTTTTGGTCAATTCTTATCGTATAGCTTGGGCTATATTGTGGCTTTCTGCATGTCGGTGGTTGTTGAAAGTATTGTTGTTTGATTTATGGCTTTCACATTCTGGTTATGGTTGGAACAATATAGCCTAATGCAAACACAATAGTGAACAATCCCTTATGCAAAACAACATGGAGTACATAACATTAACTATTTATCTACATTCCAACCATCACCACAAACCAATATCCACTTTGTGTTAGCTTTCATTGGGCATTGTCGATTATATTTGTGTTGCTTAACCTATATTGTTTCATTTTAGAGAAGGTGTTGTTGAGAAGGCTGTATTATTTAAATTTTTGAGGAGATTGTGTTGAGAAAGGAGTTTTTCTTGTATTGGTTTGTTACTATCAATTTTTGTAAGTTTTTTGTTTAATGTTTGTAACAAAATAAAATTTTAGAGGATATGGAGTTTTTGTCCATTTTTATTGTATAGCTTGACCTATATTGTGGCTTTCTGCATGTGGGTGGTTGTAGAGAGTGATTTTGTTTGATTTATGGCTTTCATTTTTTGGTTATGGTTGGAGCAAAATAAAATAATTAATGTTGTTGATTCTATCTTTGGTTACATTAGGTATTATTGATTATTGTTCACTACCTTAGGCTTTATTGGCTATATTTTAATATCAATATATATATGTAACATTAAAAATGTTAAGGTTATGGATTTTGGGTTGATCCTTATTGTATAGCTCTAGCTATATTGTGGCTTTCTGCATGTAGGTGGCTATTCAAAGTAATGTTGTTTGATTTATGGCTTTTGTATTCTGGTTATGGTTCCAGAATAGAATAAAGTAATTAATGTTGTTGATTCTATGTTTGGTTACATTAGGTATTATTGGTTATTCTTCTCTACATTTGGCTATATTGTGTATATTTTAATATGAATATATATAGGTAACATTAAAATTGTTAAGGTTATGGAGTTTTGGTTGATTCTTATTGTATAGCCTGGGCTATATTGTTGCTTTCTAGATCTGGGTGGCTGTTGAAACCAATGTTTTTGATAAAGGAAAAAAAGGGTTTTATAGGGACCCAAAACCATAGAGTTTATAGATAAAAAGAATAAGCATTAAAGAAACCAATACAAAAAGGCTACTGAAAGAAAAGAGCCTAGAAAGCACCGCAACCACCATCCCAAGGCCAACAAGGGCCACCAAAAAAACCCAACCAAAAAACCAACAACAAAAACAACCTGTAGCTATCCTAAGGAGTTAAGCCCATCAACAACCTCAGCTTTGAGATTGTGCATGTCTTGGGTACACTTTTTCAGGGTTTGAACCAATTGGGGTGTGGGAGGAATCTTCCTCTTCAAACTAGCTCTCGTCCTCTTTGAAATTCTATGTTTGATTTATGTCTTTTGTTTTTTGGTTATGGTTGGAATAGAATAAAATAATTAATGTTGTTGATTATTGTTCTCTACCTTAGGATATGTTGGGTATATTTTAATATGTGTATATATATATGTATAACTTTTGTGGGTCTCTTGATGGCTTGCATTTAGTGGATATGTTGGAAATGGAGAAAAAATCCTTGACCAGAATAAAATTTACAGCTTTTGTTTTGTGGTTATGGTTGGAACAAAATAAAATAATTAATGATGTTGATTCTATGTTTGGTCACATTAGGTATTGTTGATTATTGTTATGTGCCTTAGCCTATGTTGGGTATATTTTAATATGTATATATAGATATGTCTATATGTGTAGAAATATACATATATTTATATATATGTTAATTTCTCATGGGTCTCTCTTTATTTCTTGCGTTTAGTGGATATGTTGGCAACAAAGAAATATCCTTGACCTTATGCAGTTTTTTTTTATTTTAACTGTCTTGAATTTCCATAAGGTACTATTGATTGTTTCAAATATGTTGTCCGATTTATGGTTTGCATTTTTTGTGTATGGTTTTGCATGGATTTGGTAATATGATTTTTTTAATTTATGGCTTCTAGTTTGTGGTTATGGTTGTAATGGAATAAAATAGTCAATAGAGCCTCATAATGACACTAGACAATATGTTCTCGATAATTACATCAACATTCATTCCACAAATGTGTGTATGTATACATAGGCTTACTAGAATGAGGAAGAATAAGACAACGACTGCTGTGGAAAATGGAAGCCATAAATCGAACAATATAGCATAAGGTAGCCAACAATAATGAATAATGCCTCATGCAAAGCAACATGAACTACATAACATTAACTATTTTATTGCATTAAAAACACAAGATAACACCCAAGCACCTTCACAAAGATTCCACAGCTGATGAACGTACTTGCACCTTTACAGAAGCTTGTCATCCTCACTCACAGCTTTGTTTATCAACAACATGAACCCAAAGAATTCCATCCAACAATATGTTCTTGATAACTACATAGACATTCATTTTTCAAACATATGTATGTATTCATAGCCTAATTGGGATGAGAAACAACAATGCAAGGGCTAGTGTTGTAAATGGAAGCCATACATGAAATAGAGTAGCATAGGGTAGATGGGAATAGTGAACAATGCCTGATGCAAAACAACATGAACTACATAACATTAACTATTTTATTGCATTACAACCATCCCCACAAAACAAAAGGCGCAAACAAAACAATATTGTTATCAACAGTCACCTAGATGGCCAGAGGTGCAAAACACTAAAATCATTGAGAGAAATCCATACAAAAAACATCCGTGCACAAGTCGAACCATAAATCAAACAATATTTCTGTGAAGAAACAATATGTATACATATATGTATATATATATGCATATATATGTTTGTATATATATGTATGTATATGCATACTTATGTGTATATATGCATATATATGTATTAATATGTATGTATATGTATATCTATGCATATATATATGTATATGTACATATAACATTCAAAACATTGACTATTTTGTTGTGTTGGAACCATAGACGGTAAATGGAAGCCACAAATCTATGTTGTTTTTTTTGGGTTAGTTTATGCTTGTGCAGTTTTTCTATGCTTTGATATATATTTATATGTATGTGTGTGTACATATATGTATACATATATGTATATATATATGCTTATATATGTGTATATATATATGTACTTATACGTATATGTATGTGTATATATGCTTATATATGTGTATATATATATGTACTTATACGTATATGTATGTGTATATATGCATATATATGTATTTAGATGTATATATATGCATATATATATGATGGCCAAAGGTGTAAAACACTAAAAATCATTGTGAGAAATCCACACAAAAAACATCTGTGCACAAGCAGAACCATAAATCAAACAATATTGCTATGAAGAAACAATATGTATACATATATGTATATATATATACTTATGGGGTATGTGCAGGATCATGATGGGCCAAAAAGTGGCAATATGATAGGTATGTGGCTGACGACTTTTTTTTTACCCAAAATTGATAAAAAGAAAAATATTTTTAAAGGAGATTCTCAACTTTCCACCAATATAAATTATTCTTTACTTTGAATTTAATAAGTAATTATTATTATTCTTTTCTATTCAAATTACTTAATTAAAGTCCCTGATTGATAGACCGATTGAAAAAAATCTATAGCTTTCAAACGGTATCACATTTTTTGAATCCAAAACATGTGTTACATTCTATGCTTTGCATAATATAGGATTAAAAAAAGAAAAATTGAATTTCATGAATTTTTGACCAAGTTAAGGTGGTTAGACATACGAGTTTTTATATTTTTAAAATTTGTAATAAAAAGTTATAATTAATTATTTACTTGGAAAAAAATTACAAAAAAATATGCATCACATTGGGACATGAGTCCTCTACTTATATCTAAAATGTTATAAAAAATATTATCATTTTATTGTGGTTAAGGTGGTCGATAGACACCTACTTCTTATTTTTTCCCTGAAATTTAAGTACTAATGCATTGAAATTTTGATTTTTCACCAAATAGATTTTTTTTTTTAAACAAACCCAGTAGTTTAGAAACTACATTCAATTTGCTACAAATTCTATTCTTACATATTTTTGAAATAATATAGATAGTTTATTCAAATATTTACATCAAGTTGCCTAACTCTGATTTTTCTGATTTTTTTGCCACTTAAGGGCCTGTTTTTTCCATGATGATCCTGCACATACCCTATGTGTATATATGCATATATATGTATATGTATATGTACATATAACATCCTAAACATTGACTATTTTGTTGTGTTCCAACCATAGATGGTAAATGGAAGCCACAAATTTGGGTTGTATCTATATATATATGTATATATATATATATGCATATATATGTGTATATATATATGTACTTATATGTATATGTATGTGTATATATGCATATATATGTTTTTATATGTATATATATGTATATATATATGCATATATATATATGTAATATATGTATATGTATCTATATATATTCATATATGTATCTATATATCTCTGTATAGATATGTGTATATATGTATGTATATATATGTATATATAACATCCAAAACATTGACTATTTTGTTGTGTTGCAACTATAGACGCTAAATGGAAGCCACAAATTGAACAATATAGCCTAGGTGGACATCAATGGAATGAATTGTATAACATTAACTTCTTTATTCCATTGTAACCATTGCCATACAATACTGAAATTCATAGTTATAAAATGCAAAGGCTTTCATGTGAAAGGCTGGTCCATATACAACTTATGTGTATACATATATATGTATATGTAGATTTGTATGTATATATGTATATACACGTGTATATTTGCATCTATATATAATGTTCATAGCTTTTGGTATATATGTGTATGTATATATGTGTATATGTATTTCATGTATATGTATATATGTGTATAGCATGTATTGTATGTACATACATATATATATATCTATATGTATATATATGTATATGTATTGTATGTATAATATGCACATACACATATGTACATATATGTATATGCATATATATGTATACAACACACACCTTTTGGAACCATCGATGCATGCAAAAAATACAAGATAGCCTTCAACCACCTTCATAGAAATTGCATAGCCTATGTATATCTAAATGTATAACTTTGGTCATAATTTCAGTTAGCCTCTTGGATTTTCAACCTTTCGATAACCGTGAAAAAGGTGGCAGAGGCAGTTGTCCGTTGCTTTGGGAATAGGGTGGCATTTGCTGGGCTGTGTGGATAGAGAAGGCTATGAAAATTAAACACTGGTTCACATCATCATTAATTGTTTTATGTTTTGCATGTACTAGGAATCATCATAATAACAACTGCCCTTTGACGCCTCAGCCTGGAACAAGACAATTTTTTGGGAAATTATCAATGAGGCATTGTTTGGTGTCATTTTGTTGCTATACCTGATATGAGAGCTATGAGTGATGAGGGTAGGCTTCTGTGAGGGTGCAAGTTGGATTAAGCTTTGTGTAGCTTCTATGAAGGTCGGTGGAGGTTATTTTGTGTTTTTTACAAGGGTGGATGGTTGGAAATGCAAAAGAAAAGTGTCGCCTATGATAATATTTTTCCTATTTTTGTGCAGGCAAGTTGGTGAGAAGATGTGTGTTTGAAGCAAATGGGAAGAAGTGCTACAAGATTTTTTTTTGGCATGGCATTTAACTTTGAAACCTATAATTTTTTATTAATGGTTTTTTTTTACTCATTATGGTTGCAATTCAATCAAATAGTCATTGTTATACAACCTATGTTGAATGTTGTCTTCTATATTCTTAGCCGTTGGTTTCCTTGTGTGTACTTTGGTTGGAATCCTTACAATCCTTTTTTTTTTTGAGTTTCCTACAAACCAACACTAAGGTGGAAAATGGCCTTCCCTTTAAAAAATCTAGGACAAAATTCCCATGAGCCCCTGCTATTTTAATCCTTGTTGAAAGAGCACAAACATCCAGATTGAATTTTCCCTCATTTGCCTGAATGCGAAGGTTAGGAATTCAAAAAATTTCTTGGCTATAATATATTTCATATCCCAAAGCAAGGAATTATTATAGGTAGAAAAAGCTTTGAATTTGTAGCCTTCTCAACTAGTTAATTAAGGGAAAATGTTGTGTGGATGTTTGGTCTCTTGAATGCTAGTTGGTTTTGAGATTTCTTGTTGTATGGTTTGTGTGTGCTTGCAATACTTGCAATCATAGTTGTTGTTTATCCAATTGTATATAAAGTGTGAGAGGAAATATTGGTCTTCCTTTATACTATACTTAATGTATGGGACAATGTAGCTAGCAGTCATCCACATGCCAATATCAATAATTGTTGATTGCTGATGGTTAGGATGGGTTGTTTTATTTGGCTTAGTTCATTGCTTTGCAATTTTTTTGTGCTTTGATATATATTTATATGTATGTGTGTATACATAAGTGTATCTATATATATGTATACATATATGCATATATATATATGTGTATATATATATGTATTTATATGTATATGTATGTGAATAAATGTATATATATGTATTTATATGTATATATATGTATATATGTATAAAATAAACTCAATACAATAAGCCTTGTTGTCCAACCTACCATATTGGGTCATGAACCCTCATGGGCTCTCACCAAATCCTTGAGCAAGAATATACATTTCCCACCACTCTGATCAAATGTGAAACCAACATTGCTTATTACAATCAATATAGCATACACGATGATATGATTGTCTATTTGACCATTATCACTAATTTTCCATTCTCTCCCACATACCAAAACCCATAGAATAGAATAAATCTTGATATTAGGAATCACTAAAGAAATAGCAGATTTGGGTATGTGCAGGATCATGATAGGCCAAAACGTGGCGATATGATGGGTATGTGGCTGACAACCTTTTTTTAACCCAAAATTGATGAAACAAAAAGAGTTTTTAAAGGAGATTCTCAGCTTTCCACCAATATAAATTATGTTTTACTTTGAATTTAATAAATAATTATTATTCATTTTCTATTTGAATTATGACTAAAGTCCTAATTGATAGGTTGATTGAAAAACATCTATAACTTTCAAAAGGCATCACATATTTTGAATCTAAAACATGTGTCACATTCTATGCTTTTCATACTATAGGATTAAAAAATATAATAATAATTTCATGAAGTTTTGATCAAGTTAAGGTGGGGACATACAATTTTTATATTTTTAAAATTTGTAATAAAAATTCATAATTAATTATTTACTTGGAAAAAAAATTACAAAAAATATGCATCACATCAAGAC
Organism: Sequoia sempervirens; assembly: GCA_007258455.2. Taxonomy (NCBI): domain Eukaryota; kingdom Viridiplantae; phylum Streptophyta; class Pinopsida; order Cupressales; family Cupressaceae; genus Sequoia; species Sequoia sempervirens. The sequence continues at coordinate 494,337,029 of VDFB02000003.1, forward strand.
ATGAGTCCTCTACTTAATCTGAAGAAAAATATTATCATTTTATTGTGGTTAGGGTGGTCAAACAGACACCTTCTTATTTTTTCCCTAAAATTTAAGTACTACTCCATTTAAATTTCAAATTTTCACCAAATAGATTTTTTCTTTTTTAAAATGAACCTATTAGTTTAGAAACTACATTCAATTTTCTACTGATTATTTTCTTACATATTTTTGAAATAATATAAATAACTTATTCAATTTTTTACGTCAAGTTGCATAACTCTGATTTTTTTGAATTTTTTGCCGCTTAAGGGCTTGTTTTTTCCATGATGATCCTACACATACCCATTTAGTATTTTGGAACTATTCATAGAAAATTTAAGCCATGAATGAAAAAATATAGCCAACACTTTCCCACATGGAAAAACCCATAAAACTATATATTCTTTTGACCACCAATCAACACAATCAAACAATATTAGTTTCAAGAGCTAGTCACATGGAGAAACCTGCATAACATGCAAATTCAACACAGGAACCACAACAATCCCCTTTTGAAAATAACATAAACTGTTTTAGAAATACTCCACTAATGGTTTTTCCAATATGCACCTCTTCTGATTTCCTTCAATTACACCTCTTCCCACTTGGTTTCTCTTCCCTTTGTCCTCTCTCGGTGGCTTCCTAAAAATGAACATAGAACTATCACAATACACCCCGGCTGTGGAAATTTTGTAAAGGTGGTTGGATGTTATCTTCTGTTCTTTTCATGCCTTAATGGTTGTAAAAGGTGTGGGTTGCGATATATATATATATATATATATATATATATATATATATATATATATATATATATATATATATATATATTTGTTTGTGTGTATGTATGTGTGTATATATATATGTGTATATATCTGTACGTATGTATATGTGTGTGTGTGTATGTATGTACATGTATGCATATATATATGTGTGTGTGTGTGTGCATGCGTGTTTGTGTGTGTATCTATGTGTGTATGTAACACCCCTCCTTTTTGTGCTCTGTTAATCAGGCAATGTTTTCCTATGTTATGCTTCAATCATGTTAACATGTGAATTAATGATGCTTTATGCTCTGATTATGTTAATAACGTTAGCTTTGTCAGTTAGTGATATTGTATTGGTGAAGGGGACGGGGTTGTATCACTCGCTTGCGAGTGCCCTACGATTCTGAGATTTCCTCTTCACGGTGTGTCTGATCATATTATGTATATATGCACATCCGACATGCTCTTTGTTGTAGGTTGGCAGGTACATGACATCGACTCCACCTGGTTTCCAGGTCTGAGCGTGTCCATTTACCAACGGAAATTAATTGGGAGATAGTAGCTAGGGTTTCCAAACCAGGTCGTCACCCTAGTCATAGCATGTTGTTGGTTTGTCGTCGGGGTCAGTTGTTTTAACTTGGTCAGTTCCCTCGAGTGTTTATTTAATTTCAAGTTTAAAGTTTATTAAATGTCTTGCGTAGTCTAATTAATGATTAAATGTGTTTAGTTGCAAGCTAAAAGTGATTAAATACCTTTTGGAAATTATAAATGATGAATGTTTTGTCTTATTGAGATGTTGGAAAATTAGTGATTAATTAATTAATTTAATTGAATTAATAAAATAATCTAATTTTGAATTAGATTTATTTTATTGATAATTTGAATTAATTGTGTGAATTAATTAAATTATCCCTATGAATTAAAAGTGTAAAAGATTTAATTCTTTTGTTGAAAATAAAATGCTAAAATATTTTGAATTCAAATTGGAATTAGAAAATGGTTTAAAGTTATTAAAAAATTCAAATGTTTTCTTATGCAAAGACTTTGGGGTAGAAAAGATATTTTCTGAAATAGTTGACTATTTTGGGGAAAGATATTTGTGAAGAGTTGAATAGGAATTTGAAATTGAATTTAGTTTGAATTTGAAAATGAGTTTGGATTTTGGATTGGAATTTAATTAGAATTAGAATTTGAATTAGAAGTGGAATTTGAATTTGAATTTGGAAAGTTTGGAAAAAGGATATATTTTTAGTTAGGGTTTTTCTTTCAATCCTCCATGGATTTTTGGTTTGGAAATTTGGGTGGAGAGGCTTGGAGGAGGCTAAGATGGTGGAGTTGAAGGAGTGCTTGGAAATCTCCATGGTGGAAGCTTGCAAATTTTGGAGAAAACATAAGGTTCTACCTTTTCTCCCTTCCTATTCTTGCTCATTTGAATGATTAAAACATAGTTTTAGATTCAATAAAATTCATGGAAAAGCTTTTCAATTTGCAAAATTGTAAATGGATTTGGAAATAGAAAGAAAATCCAAAAAAAAACTCAATGTTGAAACTTGATTTTGAAAACCCATTTCCTTGTTTTGAAATAAGTTCTTTTTTCTTGCATTGGGTTTGGATTATTTTTGCAATATGTACTTGAAATCAAAATTTGGGTATGTATAATTGTGAATGTAACCATATATATTAATATATGGAAATACCCACAAATATATATACAATATATTTGTTATTTTTGAAATTTTAAAATGTGGGTATAACCTAGAAAACCCTGGTAATTTCGTTTTGAAAAAACGCAGTAATATAAACTTTAAATTTTTTATTATTATTGTATTTGTTTTTGGGGTGGTTGGGGAGGTCAACCCCCACCACCACCACCGCCGCCGCCGCCGCCGCCACCCGGCGGGAGGCGTCGGCTGTGTGAGAACACACAGCCACCGCCGCCCGCAGGGGGGCGGGCTGAGTGTTCACACACAGCCACCGCCCCTGCAGGGGGGCGGGATGTGTGTTCACACACAGCCATCGCCCGCGGAGGCTGTGTGCTTTGCACACGGCCACCGCCGCCCGGCGGGTGTGTGCCCTGGGCTTTGGCCCTGTTCCCTATGCCTTTTCTAAATTCGAAAATTTCTTCTATTTCAATTTAAATTTTATAAATATTATTTTATATTATTTTTTATATAATATTTATAATATTTAATATTATATATTATATAAATTATAATATATTTAATATGTTTTAAATTAAATGAAACCGGGTATAAGTTAAAATATATTTTATTCTTTTGTTAAATCTTAAGGTTTTTAGAAATGATTAATTGGGAATATATAAGTTATTTGATATAGTTTTAATTAATGGAATTTTTTTCTTTTTATAATTGTTAAAATAATAGTTGGCTAGATTGAGTACCTTTGTATATGAAAGTATATTCTTGCTTTGAATATTTGTTTGTAGATAATCATGTCAACATGTTTTTTATATTTAATTGTATGGATTTCGCAGTGGTAGTTTATTTTAGTTAGACGCGTTAGGGGTATCATAATCCAAATGTATTAAGACGATTATCGTCGTGCTTAGCGGCAAGAGTGGAGTTTAGAAAATCTAATGTTTTATTTGAATATTGATTTTAGTTGATGGAGTAACCTATGTTGCAAAATGGATTAAGTGATTTAATTTAAATGTTATTTATTAAAATACCTTGAGTTTGAATATGTTAGTAAAACTTAGAGAGAACGGTTGATTTAAATGTTAACTAGAAAGCTGCTTCATTAAAGTGTTTGATTATGAACATGGTTACGAAATTTAGAGTAAATGATCTGTTCTTTATATATTCCAATGTCGTGATTAGAAATGGGATCAATTGACTGGATAAATGCAAGTTATGAAATCTGTGGTTGAATGGATTTAGGAAATCCGAACATTAGCCTTCCTTTATGTCTGAAATATTTTTAGTGTTTAATTGTTCGCCTTCGATGTTGTGGAAGGAGGGTGATTGTTTTGTGAATCTTCCTGATATGGGTTCATTTATTTGTTATGGGTGGTTTACGTGAGTTTTTATGATGGTTGACTGTAAGTCATTTCTTGTTGATCATGTAAGTCTTCCAGCAGTGTTTTCTTGAGATGATGTTATGTCTCTTATGTTTTGCTTTGGCTATCTTGGATTTTGTGTAAGTTAAGCTCAAGTGGTTACCTGGTCCCTTGGAACGGGTTGTGTGACCTTATGGTTTAAGGTTGAGTCTTGTTATCAGTTGTTTTGTGGGTTGTTGTATGTAGTCAACCTTGTGTTAGCCTTGGGTAGTGCACGTTTTGGTTTCAAGTTTTGTACATCCGAAGGGATGTGTTACCTGTTGAGGTGTTGGATTATTTGTGATAAGTGTTAGTGCGTTGTCTACCCTTGGCATGTGGTTGAGTTTTCTGTTGTCGATAGGGGAGTGGCTTCCAAACGAGCGCCGGGCCCAAAGTGGTTCCAGGATAACTCGTTTGAGAGTTAGTTAATTAAGGGAAAATTAAAATAACTTACTAGGGAGAGAGTAGCTTTGAACATTAATAAGATATTTTAGCCTCGCTCATTGGCTCAAGGGCTTGTACGAGACTTGAGATGAGTTGGGAAGGCCTGGAATGGCAAAATCATTATCTTGTCTTCTCGAAAGATAATCGATTCCGCTCTGGTGTGCATATGGCGCCGGGTTTGTGAGAGGTTACCAGGATATCCCTAGAGGGGGGCCGGGACCTAGGAAGAACACCATTGGATAACCAATGCAGCCTTTGCGATGACACTCCTCCTAGGACAGCAGTCGGTATGGTGTTGTACCGTTAGTTTATTTTGTACAGTGATGGTACTCGATTTTGTACTCTGGAAGCATTGTAACCATTGTGTTAAGTGATGTGGGTTTTGTTCTTGTTTCAGTTAAGTGTGCTAGCTTGTGTCTAGAGGTGCATGGTCTTGTCTAGGAAATCCTTGTTACTATCTCCTAGCATGGAGGGAGTGGGGCCTTTGGGTTCCACGTGGTCGGGTGGCGTGCATTCCTTTCCGTTGGATCTTCTTCATGTTCGTGTGTTCGTGTCTTCCAGTTGGAGGGCTCGTTGGATGCTATTGCTTTTCTGGCTTCGTTCTTTTTAGATGATCTTTATTTTATTACCCCTCAGTTGTTATCGAGGTGGAAATTGTATTATGTAATCATTTGGTTGGAATTGTCTCATTCAGGGAATGAGTGTTGTAATCTTATTGTTAAATGTTAATTGGAATCTTGAGGTATTTATTATCCTTCTTGTAATTTATCTTGCATGGAATGTATGTTGTCTCATTTCCTTAAGTGCATCATGTTTCAGTTTATGTTAAGGTTATTTGATGTTGGGTTTTTAAGTAATCTTTGTCTCGTGGCCTTAGAGGTTGTTGGCAATATGTATTCACCTTACATGTTATTTGTACTTATAAATTTTTTTTTTGGGTTCATTTAAGTAGTGGATTGCAACTTCCTCTAGGGTTGCGTGGCGGGGCATTACAGTGTATATATATGTGTATATATAGGTATATATATATATGTATGTATGTATGTATGTATATGCATATATATGTATATGTTTGTGTATGTGTGTTTCTATGTATATATATATGTATTTGTATATACATATATATATATGTATATGTATATATATGCATATATATATATATACACATGTATATATATGTATATATATGTAAATATATATATCCACAATACATGATTGAAAATTGCATAGACATTCACTTTGTTTCCCAGGGACTTTAAACACATATGTTACTTGCACCATCAACTCTAGATGGGAACCACACAATGATTAATACTGATGCCATTTTGTTGACCTCCTCTGTCATCGTGCCAAACATTTTTTAAATTTAAAAAAAAAAAAAAACACTTGCTACACGGTGTCAGAGGCCTAGAGATGCGCAGGTTGGGAAAAATTCCAACCAATGTTTCTCATGGCCCAATGCTAATTGTTGTTTAGCTTTGGCTATATACTTTCATTTACAATGCATAATAAAATAGCTGAAATTATAGAGTCAATGTTGTTTTCCAAAAGGAATTGTTCTCCATATGGCAGTGCTCAGGAGGCTGTACTGTTTGAATTTTTTGATAGGGTCCTAGTAAATACATTTATGTAAGTATATATATATTTGATAGTGAATAATATGTTTTTGGATAACAATATAAACTATATGATATTAAGTATTCGATTATGCATTGCATAAGAGTGGAATATAGCCAAAGCTATCAAACAACAATTGGATTGTGTTGTGGAGAACAACAAAAACTATTTAAATATATTGCAATCATTTACATAAAACAAAAGCCATAAATTAGACAATATTATATTTTTTTGTTTGTAGATTTGTATGTAAACCAAAGTAGATGTAAGCAATGTGCATTTGTATTCTTCCCAATGTTTATTGTTTTCTGAAAATGGTTATTTGTGTGAATCTTGACATGACATACTTTAAATGTTATACTCCATATCAACTATTATATACAACATTGAAGCCTTTATTGCTAATTATTCATTTTCCTTCGTACTATTGGTGTTTCTAGTGGTAAAAAGGAGGAATTTTAAAATTGAAATAGTGAAGTTGGACTAACAAATTGCATGTTAAGTATTATTTGAATCATTGAATCCCTTGTTATTATTAATCATTTTCTCCCATATTGTTAATGGTTGTGTGAAAAAGTAAAGTTCCCATGTTGTGTTTTGAAGTCATAGACCTTCTAGCCAGCTGTCGGTGTTGTAGCTCTTCGTTCCTAAAAGAGCAGACAAAGCAATGTTGGTGGTCTCTAGGTCTTCCGAGGCTGGAAAAAAATCCTCAAGGAGCAGTCCTGTAAGTGTGTTTATTGTTTAGTTTATTGTTGCTGCCAATTATCTTGCCAGTTTCTCAAGCACACCAAACAAATGAAAAAAATAATTCATTTGTATTAACAATTACTATGATATATGTTCCAACTTATTTATATTTGAACTGTTTGTCTTATTTTCCCTTCAATTTGTTGGCCTTTTTGGAGTAACTTACATCTTAGAAGGGAAAATGTCTTAGTTTCCAAATGTGTCAATATTTTTGTTTCATTTTAGAGTTGAGTCATAGTTATAGACATCTCATTACTGCCACTATGTTGAGTTTAATTTCCTTGTAGGCTACAAATGTGAATTGAGCCTTAACAAGAGATGTGTTATGTTTTATAGATGCTAGAGATGTTGTCCCATCTCCAATCCTCCAACTAATGTCTTACCAAATAATAGGAGGTGATCAAAGCCCAGTAGATCGGTACAAAGTTTTCCTATCTAATGGAACCCACATGTAGATGGGAACTTTGCTTTGAAAATACAATGACCTTTTGTTTACAGGTGAATTGAAAATAGGTTTAATTGTGTGCTTGAAGAACTATTTGTCTAGAAAGTTGCAGGAATCGAGTTTTGATATAGTTTTTCCTTGCTTGTTCTTGTAGTTTCCTTCTTCCTTGTTTGTGAGGACTTCCTTTTAAATTATTTAATATTTGTTTCATTCGAGGGATATTTTCATAATGTCCCTAGATGTGAAGATGACAGATTGCTAGCCAATTGGAAAATCTAGATATTTGTTTAGAGACCAAGAAAAACAAAAAGTTGGGTGTGAGTCGCCATCCCCATCCAAATGAGCCTCCATCTTTGGAATTAATACATCACCAAGGCAGCAAGATGCTCCTACAAAAATCATCCCTATTAAAGGGTTGAATGTTTACCAAACCAAATGGACTATAAAAGGTCGTGTAACAAAAAAGAGGGATATGCACCATTATAGCAAGCAAGGGCACGAGGGGTAGGTTTATAGCTTTGATATCATTGATGATGAGGGAACAAAAATATAGATTGCATGCTTTAATGAGATTGCAGACATGCATTATGATAAGGTTGAGGTGGGACATACTTATTATGTGGCAAGGGATCAGTGAGACAAGTAGACAAAATTTTTAATAAGTTAAACAACTAGATGAAAATCATTTTGGATTAAAGTTCAATGTTAAAGTGATGTTATGGTGATGCCTTTGTGCCAGAGAAAGTATTTTATTTCACACCATTAAATCAAACTATAGATTTCAGTAATAATAGTTTAATTGATGTTATTGGCACTGTGGTGCATGTGGGAATGGTTTCAACCATAGAAAGAAAAGATCAGTCCCAAACAATTCAGAGAACTATTAAACTTAATGATCTCTCATCCTTTTCAATTGATGTTAATTTTTGGGGCTCAAACTAGGAAGCAAAGGTCCATGAGTTAGAGAGGTTTTAACCCCTGGTTCAACTCTCATCCTTGTTATGAAAAATGCACATGTTGGGTACTTCAATGGAGTTGTTCTAAACATAGCCGCAGGGACTCTTCTATATATAAATCTTGACATACCAGAGGCACAATCATTGATCGAGAGAGGCTATATTGATCCACCTACTATTGATCCCCCTCATCTAGTCCCATGAAAGGTCACTTTGGGAAATGGGAGAGTCACTATCGCATATATGTTCGACCATTGCCTTGGCTTTCCAGAGACTTTACAAGCTACTCTCAAGGAAACAGTAAAATTTATAAAAACTAATGCATTTTGTTATGTTGCATGCTCGTTGGAGGTGAATGGTAGGCAATGCAAAAAAAAGTGTGAAAAATTTGAGCAAAATGATTGATTCTACCCAAAATTCCAGAGAAAAATAGTTGATTGTGACTTTCAATATTTATTGCAACTAAAGATTGAAGACCACACAGGCGAGCTTTGGGAAACTACTTTTGATGAGGCTGCAACAATCCTATTACAAATGTCATCAAAATAGCTTTGCATGTTGTAATATGAGTCTACCATTGAAATGAGTGTTGAGTCTGTTATCAATGTTGTCACCTACACACCATTTTTTTTCACAATTCTAATAAAAAATCAAACTTATAATTAAAAAAAAAAGACTGAAAACAATAATAGTGAAGGTTTCAAAGGTTAACTTTGAAGCTAAGTGCAAGCTCTTACTATTAGTTTTGTCTTATATTTTTTCCACTGTGCAGTAGGCTCTAGAGATAGTTGTCATATTTCCTTTTGAAGACCAAGACAAGCATGGATAAGTTAAAAAGATATAGTTATTTCATTTTCTATTAATTATGTTGGCTATAATTTCCTTACGTTTTAAGTGTATATTTTATGATTTTATTTTATATCATTTATTTATATAGAGTTATTATCCTTTTTAGGAGATCTATTGCTATCTACACCTACTCAAATATCTACTTGTGGGCATAGTTGTATGTATGTGTGCGTTTACATATGCATATAGATAAATATACATGCATGCAATTGAGATTTCCCTATGTTATACAACTTGCTGGTATAGATGTGTGTAGATATTGGTTCACGTGTTGGATATCTATGCATATATGCATACACAATTCAATATTTACAACTATTTGTGAGTTTTTCTAAAGAGAATGTTCTTAGTGCATAGAATATCTTGACAGAGTTCTGCGTACACATACGTGTTGATGATGTATTTGTCTATGTAACTATTGGTCGCGCCCACAAAAGGATATGAAAATCACAGTAGAACCTTTCCTGGGAATTAGACATTCCGACAGGTGATCTAAATGGTGCGGCAAAATATATGCACCAAGAACTAGTTTCGGTCAAATCTTAGCAGAAAAAAAATACTGGAAAGGAATTCTATCTACACCACAGGAAGGTAATGCAAAATTCTTTAACTCAACTATGATTTGATTAAAACAGAAACCATAACGACTATGACTGAAACACAAACCATGAACTGGCCTTATGCTGCAGGAACAGGCACAGGGATGGGTTCTCTATGCTGCAGGAGCAATATAAGACTGAGTTTGTATGAAAACTTCAAGGATGAGAGCTAACTAAAGATCAACAGGAAAGAACAACTAACTAACTAGCTACAGATACTTACTAAGTGGGCCCCCTTAGCAAGCATCTATTGATTACACAGATGCTGAACTCAGAACTTCATCAAGCTTTATTCATGAAAACAGAATGGTATACATTGCTTTGTTGAAATGGAAACTAACAACAAACTCTGTCTCTTGTCAAACAGATTATGCTTTTCATTATCATACTGATTCTTACATGATATCTTCTATCTTCTATCTTACTCTAACTATCGTCTCACTCGCGTAGGAGGAGAACCTTATTTTTAAATCAGGAGAGCAACTAACTAACTAACTAACCCTATCAAAGAAGGACGTGGAAGTAAAGTGTATCCCCGAATCAAGGAACAAACTTCATAAATAAATTTATGCATTCAACCCGATCCAGAGAGAATCTAGCGCTCCACTCTTCCACATTGACTGTCATTAAAAATATTTCCCAACGGTTTCAGTCAAAGAGTCTTCATCGGAGCTTCCTTGAAGTCGTGCAGGAAATGGACTTTACTGCAAGGCCGAGATCGACTGCGCTTGACTCGATCATTCTTCAACAACCTGCGAAACAAAAGGTAACAGGTGCAAAAGAAAAGGCGTATGGCACATACACAATATCCATTCATTAATCACACATTTAAATCTATTTCATCATTCAAAAACTGTATGTGATATACCAGTCATTTAGGGAGTCAACGGGGCAATAAATGTAATCAAGTCAACATAATAAGCTGCAGGAATATGAAAGTATTTTGCTACAGGATATCCTCATAAAAGGTTTCAACATAGTTTAAACAGCCACAAATAACAAAAGTAAAGATATTAAAAGTTCATCATAATATCCAAACTTATGAACATATTTTAAGCTCATCACTGCCCCCTACTTAGCCCAATGCTGGTCCTCCAGCATTAACTTTTCTGGTGGTTTCTCTGAAGTTAGTGGTTGCTGCATGACTCTGAGATGGATTTCCAAACCTGTAATAAAATCCTCTGAAATCCCGACACCTTTCATACCTTCGGTTTTCTAAATCATCATTAAGATTTGTAGCCTGGTGAGGATAGAGGGGCCATATTAGCACATGAGGTCTGAATGTCAATGGCAACCACAGTTCAAATCTTGTTTGAAGTCCCAATTGTATGTATCTGTTTGACCTTTTAAGAGCTGCTATGAAATTTAGGGGATTGTGTGGTTCTGATTTCCTTAATCCAACAGTTAATCTTTCCCATCTTTTCTCACTTCTGGTATATGCTAGTCTCTAAAACAAATATTGTTGTGCCTGAAATTCATCATATACATGTTTCCTGATATCAAATATCTTCTCTCTGGCTGTAACATTATTAATACCATATGTCAGAGAAAACCAATCTTTCAACATTGCATGGGGGTTTGAACTTTGAGAGCATAACGAAACAGGCTCAGTTTTCTCAGCTTCCTCATATGTTTCCCACTGCCTGCCATAATTCGCCTCATTTGCTGCCCATGACATAAATGCTCTTAAATGAATATCACCAATATACAAAAGAGGATTCCATTCTATTTCAAATGGAATTAAAAAGCCATGTAAATAGAATTCACACAGAGAATTTCTTAACCAATTTGGGGTTGCCTGGTATGCTTCATAAAATTATTTGGCAGTATGAAGTATAGGATCTTGGTTTCTAGAAATTCTCATCAGTTGGAACCATAAGAACTGTTCTTTGAGGCACAAAGCATAAACTCTGGGTGGTGGTCTGCATTCCATAATCTGACTAGTTACTTTTAACATTTCATCCAATTTTGTTTTCAACTCAACAATTTCCTGTTTCTGACTTTCAATTTCCTTTCTCAGTTTCTTCATTTCTACTTCCCATAGACTTTGTTGCATGTCAGTCTGGGCTATGTGTCAGAAAGTCAGGGTTTGCAATGTAACTAGTTCCCAATTAGCTTTAACATATTCCAAAAACTCAATTAAAAACATTTTCTTATACACAACAATGGCTTTACAAGTTGCAGGGTGAAATATAGCTTCACTAGGCACATTCAATTGTTCAGTCAATTCCTGCTCTTGTTGCAAGATATATTCGGGTTGATGCGGTGGAGAAGGCTGTGCTTCCTCCAAAAACTGCATAGCAGTGGTAGCCAAGTCATCAAGATTTGGTAACCCTTGCTCATTATGCCCTGTTTCAATTGTCTCAACTTGTTCCTCTTCAGGAACGAATGGACTCTGTGTGGCATTTTCAGACATATTCTGAGAAACATTAAATTTAGACTCAACAGACCCTTCTAAAATTACAATAACCTCTGGTTGAGGTGAAACAGGGGAGGTCTTAGATTGTTTCCTTGTGGAAACTCTTCTTGGTACTGATGCGGCTGGAGGAGGCGTTCTAGTAGCCTTCCTCTTTCTTGACTGCTCAGAGGGCTCTGCCCTACCAGAGGATGACGGTGAACTGGTGATAGCAACAGGTGTTGCTGTAGGAGAGACGGCTGCAGGGGATGATGCTGCAGGAGAAGGACATTGCCTTTTCTGAGAATGAGGGTCAGATTCAGGGGACCCTTCTGCTTTTTTTTACCCTTCTCTCTCCTAGTGGCAGACCTAGTTTGTACCCTAGCAGAGGATTTAGGTGTGAAAGCTACAGGACCAGGTGCTACAGGAGTAGATGACCCCTGCCCTGTTCTACTAGTAGACGCAATTTCCTTCTTCTTTTTTTGAGGCTGTGGGTTAAGTACCCTAGGGGGTTGTGGAATTTGCAAGCTTTTTTGAGCAATGAATTGTTGCGAAGAAAGAGGTGAGACATCTCTTAAAGAGCGTTCAATCAGTAATTTGATAAGGCCGTGGTGAGCAACAGAATTATTTTTTCCCTGTTGGGTTCCATGGGCACTTTGTTCTAGAAATTTTAACAGAAAATTCAGAACATTTACAACTAACCCATGCCTCATATGGCTTAATAATTTGAAATGATGAGAATGCAGGTAGGAGAAACGGCCTTCATAGGTCAAATACCTGATTATGTAAGCAGCGTATTCTGAATAAGGAGGAGGCAATGATACCCGCTTGCATCCCTACTTGGAGACTTCTAAAGGTCCATCAGTGGGCATTGAAAACTCAGCCCTAGCAGCTGCAGTGTCTGAAGAAAAATTTTCTCCAACGGCTGGAAGCCCAGTTACTTCAGCAATTCTGTCTTCAATTGCAACAACCGTTAGACCCCATACAGTAGCTTCCCCTTCAGAAAGGGTTCTCAAAATTTCTCCAGCAGCCTCCTCATCAAAAGCATTTAAACTCAAGAAATAATTCAACCATCCACAGAGGCTGAATGTGTGGACCGTTTGAGGATTTTGCAACAATAGCTCATGAGCTACAGGCTCATGTCGCACCAACTAACCACCCATGTTCACAGTTTTCTCATAGCTGAACTCAATTCCTTGCTAAAAATTCAAATTCCTTATTTCCCTTTCTACTCTGGTTTTTCTTCTATCGTGCCGTCACATTTCTTTTCTTTTCCAAAAATGAGCTTTTTTAAACAAGCAGTCTTAATCGTATTTTACAAGAAAGACATGCAATAAAGAAGGACATGTGATCACATTTGGAAAGTACCAGAAAATTATTAAAGAAAGGTTATTTGCGCAGTTATGGCAGCAGCGAAAAGACGGGTTTTAAAAGGTGGATTACCCCGCCCCCTACTTAGAGTATGACATGTGTCCTCACATGTACTAAAAAATAGGCGGAGATTTTGTAATAATGACTGGTACTATTATAGCAGTAAATGAATAGAATAAAATAAATCAAATATGCGATAAGAAAAGATATTGCGTACCTTTGATAATTGCGCGTACGTGTGAAGAAAGATGACGGCGTCTGCATGAATTGACAGTTGGGAAGAATATCTTAGGTAAGGGTGATGTGGATGGATGAAGTGGATGGGTGATGTGGGTGGACGAGGTGGATGAATGGAATGGATGGATGGGATGGATGGATGGAAGACAAAGAAGTGAGATGGGGGCGATAAATGAGTATGGAGAAAAAAAGGGTTTCCTTTTAAAAAGAAAACCTTTATTATGAGCATGGGTTTTTAAAATTGCGATGAAGCTGCAGGAGAAAGGCTAAAGCCTTCGGCTGCAGGAAGAGTAACGGGAGGAACTTGAATGAACTGCTGCATGAATTCTTCCTTTGAGACTGGTTTATGGTACAATCAGAGTCGGTGGCCATTAACTAGCAATTTGAAGCGAACTGGATCAATTGTCACCAGCTGTACAGCTCCATTGTCGAACACATTTTCAACTTCATAGGGGCCAAGCCAGCGTGTTGTAAGCTTACCCTAGTGTTCTTGATATCTGGAATCATATAACAGAGCCCAATCACCAGCAGAAAATTTCTTATTTTTTATGTGTTGATCATGCCATTTCTTCCTTTGTTGTTGGATTGCTTCTGTATGCTGCAGGGCGACTTTTCTCATCTCGTCCAAAGCATTTAGCTCCAGGAGACGGTCCTTCTGTGCTGCAGATATTTCCATATTGAGTTCAAGAGCTGTCCTCAAAGTTTTATGCTCAAATTCAATGGGTAGCATGGTTGTTTTCCCATAAAGTAGCTCAAAAGGTGTAAACCCAGTTGTTGTCTTCCATGTAGTTCTGTATACCCAAACTGCTTCAGGAAGTCTACTGCTCTAATATTTTCTATGAATCTGTACTGTCTTTGTGAGGATCACCTCAATTTCTCTGTTTGTTACCTCTGCCTGACCATTGGCTTGAGGATGATAGGGGCTGGACTTCTTATGTTTGATCTTATAGTCGTTCATTAATGTAGTTATCAGATTCTATGTGAACTGAGCTCCCTGATCAGTTACAAGCTCTCTGAGAACTCCAAATCTAGTGAAAATTTGTTCATACAAAAATTCAGCATCTTTGTTATCTCGAGCATGAGTCATAGCTTTTACCTCAACCCATTTTGTGACATAGTCTGTGCAAACTAAAATATATGATTTTCCATTTGATGGTGGATCAATTGGTCCCACAAAATCCATCCCCCATTTATCAAAAGGGGTGACTATTACCTGGGGATATAGTTGCATTTCATCTGACTTAGTTGGTCTTCCCATATGCTGGCATCTGTCACATTTTCTTGTATAGGCCACAACATCCTTGTGTAATGTTGGCCAATAGTACCCTGTTGTAAGAATCTTCATTGCTGTTCGTTTTGCTGCAAAATGTCCTCCACATGGTTCATCATGGTAAGCATGCAAGATATCATAAGTCTCATCTTCTCTTACACATCTTCGCATTACCTGATCAGATCCAGTATAAAACAGACAATTTGTAATCTATGAAAAATTAAAACTTTTCTCTATTAACAACTTCTTTTCTTTTAGGGAAAAGTGAGCTGGTATTCGGTTTGCTGCTAGATAATTAGCAATGTCTGGATACCATGGTGTATGTGCAACAATGGAGAACAAGTGTTCATCTGGAAACTTATCATCAATGACCTCATGTTCAACAGGTGCAGCTAATTGAAGTCTTGATAAAAAGTCAGCTACAACATTAGCTCTTCCTAGTTTGTCAATTATTGTAATGTCAAATTCTTGTAACAACAGGAGCCATCGTGCCAATCTACCAGAAATGGTAGGTTTGTTCATCAGATACTTGATTGCTGCATGGTCAGTATGGATGAATATCTGATAACTTGTGACATAATGCCTAAATTTATTTAAAGCATACACTACTGCAAGTAATTCCTTTTCTGTGACAGTGTAATTGAGCTCAGGACCTTGAAGGTTTTTGCTGATAAAATAAATAGCATGCTCAATTGAATTTTCTTTTTGACTTAAAACTGCTCCTATACCAAAATTAGATGCATCAACATGTATGTGAAAAGGAAAATTCCATTTTGGACCTTGAAGAACAGGGGCTTGAGTAAGCAAATCTTTTAGTTGCAGGAAGGATTTTTCACAGGCCTCTGTCCACTCAAATTGAGAATCCTTAGTTAAGAGGGCATAAAGTGGGCTGGCAATTTTACTGAAATCTTTTATAAACCTCCTATAATACCCTGCATGGCCAAGGAAACTTCTGACATCTTTTTGTTTTGCAGGAGTTTGTAAATTCTGAATTACTTCAATTTTAGCAGGGTCAACCTGAATTCCATTTTTTAAAATATGATGACCTAGAACAATACCTTCTTCCATCATTAGAAAACACTTTTAACTGTTTAGAGACAAATTTTTCTCTCTGCACCTTTTCAATACCTTTTCTAAATTCACCAGTGCTTCTTCAAATGTGACTCCATAGGTAGTGAAATCATCCATATAAATCTCCATACATTCATGAGATATATCAGCAAAGATACTAATTACTGCTCTCTGAAATGTTGTTGGCGCATTGCATAGACCAAAAGGCAAGACTGAATAAGCAAATGTTCCCAATGGATAGGTAAAAGTGGTCTTATCTTGATCCTCAGGGGCAATTTTTATCTGATTGTACCCACTGTAACCATCCAAAAAGGAAAAATATCTTTTGCCAGACAGTGAGTCTAGTACTTGGTCTACAAAAGGTAGTAGAAAGTGATCTTTTTTAGTGGCATTGTTCAATTCTCTGTAATCTACACACACTCTCCATTTTCCTCCTTTCTTGGGGACAATGACTAGTGGAGAAACCCATTGACTGTCAGAGATTGGGTAAATAAAACTAGCATCAAACAACTTTTGAAGTTCATTTTTCACTATTTCTCTAAGTGCTGGATTTACTCTTCTTTGAGGTTGTCTAACTGGTGAGCAATCCTCTTTGATATATATCCTATGAGTACAAACTCGAGGATCTATTCCTTGCATGTCCCCATATTCCCATGCAAAAACTTTATGATGTTCTTGTAGCATTTTTAATAAGTCATCCTGTTGAGATTATGACAGCTTGCTATTCACATTCAAGCAATGACCTGGAGATAATTCTATCTGCTTCGTGAGATTACTCATAGAATCTACAGGTGATGTTTGTACCTCTTGTGGAAGTAAATTATGAAAAATCGCTGGAAGTTTAGGTAGTGAACTCTTAGAATCTGGTTGCTGCAGGAAACATTGAAGATGGCTACCACTTGGATCAGATGAACTACCCGTGTCAGTATTAAACTGCAGAATTTGAAAAAGCAGAGCATCCTCACTCTGAAGTTGTGAGAATGGATCATTTTGAAGCATCATTAATTGAGCCAAGGAATTGGCTTCTTCAGTTTCTTCCTCCACATCTGGCCAAACAGGTTGGGATAAATCTGGTTGGGGTCTAGCAGGCGGATACAAGGCCAATTTCTTTGTGGACTGTCCATCAGAAATGGTCATATCTCCAGAACAAAATCCTATAAAAGCATCAACAGTTGCTAACCATGGTCTACCAAGGATAACCGGATACCCTCCTAAAGTTTCCTTAACTGATAATATTGTGAAATCAGCAGGATACTCCCAAGATTCAAGAGTGACAATTACATCTTCTACCATCCCATCAAGTTTAACTGTGGAGCTATTTGCAAGCTGCAGAACTGTGGGTGTAGACCTAATATTTGAAATGTTCAAGGAGTCCATAGTATGCTTTGTCATGACATTAATGGCAGCACCTAAATCAATCAAAACATTTTTTACAACTTGGCCATTTATATGTATCTGCACTACAGGACTTCCAGGGTCAATATACTTTGGAATGACTACATTTCTCAACATTATATCAGCCAATTTCCCTAAGACATGAATTGTTTGGGGATCCTTTTTCTTCCGTCCAGGCTTCTTCAAACAGACTTCTTTAATAGCTTTTCCAAAAATGGGAACATTTTTAATAGCCTGAAATAAGGGAATTTGAATTTGTACATTCTTGAGTTGATCCAGAATGTCAAAAGTGGGTTCTTCCATGGATTTAAATACAGTACTTTGCAACCTCTGAGGAAAAGGTAGGATGTCTTGATTTTGCAAAGCAGACTCCTTAGAAACCGTATCAGGTATAGGCATATGCTCAGTAGGATCAGCAAGTGCAGTAGATTCTTCAAGGGGAGAATCTGGTATTTCAGTAATCAGAGGTGGTTTAGGAGCAGGTATAATAGTTCCAGACCTCAAATGGATGTCATTAACATTTAAGGCATAAGCTTGATATTGGTTTGCTTTGGCAAGATAAGTAGGCTGCTTGTGGCTGCTGCTGTTGCTTATTATTAGGATTTGGCAAGGGCTGGGCAGGCATAGGCATTTGCTTTGGAGGGCCAGGATTTGTGGTAGTTGCTGCAGGAGGTGGCATGAGGGCCTGAGGTTGTGGCTGTGGAAGCTGCAGGAATCCAGAGGATTGGTTTTTCCATTGCTAAGGACCTCTCCATTGAGGATTTTGCTGCCAATTACCTGAAGGTGGGGTCCATTGTCCTTGTGGCTGCTGCCAACCTCCTTGAGGAGATTGCCATTGCGGGTTCTGATAATTAGGCCAACTTGGTTGAGGTGGATTCTAGGGTGTTGGTGGTCCATATGCATGTTGCCATTGGTTATTATAGCCAGAATAAGGATTACCAAAAGTTAAAGGATCTTGAGGCATACCTTGTCTTTGGGCCCATGGTCTCCTTTGCGCAACAAAGAACACTTGATCATCATCACCTTCTACTGGTTTGAAGTCAGTAGATAGTTGCTTGGTTTCCAAATTAGCCACCATCTTGCATCTGCAGTCACGCTTCTTCTGCCTGTAGTATGGACAGAACTCGGCCAAAACTACCTCAGCTTCCTCATGTTTCTTCCGAGCTTGCATGGTGTCTAGTTGTGTAGCCATATTATTAATGATGTCCTGCTTGAAATCAGACAGCAAATTTGTTATCTCCATTTGAGAAACTCCACCAGAAGAAGACTTCCCCACTGTAGCATGATGTCCTCGACCTTTTTTAACTATTGCTCGAGAATAGTTGAGACATATTTTCTTTATATCGTCCCAAGGCAGTTGGGTTATATCACCTCCTCCCATCAGGTCCAAGGCGTCTATACAGGCATCACTGATTCCCCTTAGAGTAGTTTCTGCGAGTCCTTGTTGAGAGTATGGTTTGAGTTCCTCTTTAGTGAAAACAAAAATCTGGAAATATAATCTTCTAGACTTTCATCCTCATTCTGCTGAATTCGGAATATGTCATCACCTTTGCTGGCACTCTTACAATATTCCTTATAATTTTCAAGGAATTTTGTCTGCATGGCGGCCCAACTATCTACAACACCTCTTCCCAGACTCATGAACCATCTGAGAGCTCCTTCCTTCAAGGTGGAAGGAAATAACTTCAATTTCTGAGCGTCTGTGTTGTATTCATAACTGCGACAGAGGACATCAAATTCAAACATAAAAGTTTCTGGGTCTTCCGTAACCAGGCCATAAAACTTTGGAAGCAAGGAAGAGGGAATGTTCTTAAGATTGTTAGTATCTCTCTGAGGAACAATTGGAAACTCAAATGCAGGAGGTGGATTATTTGGTGGATTATTTGCCATGTTTGGTTGCTAGAATAACAAAGCGAATGGATTTTCCTCAAGTTCGTTGTCAACTGGGTCAAATGGTAGTTCAATAAATAGGTTTTCAAGGAGGAACCTTCCTAGTGCGTCTCTTCTTCTTCTATGCATGCAATACGATATGAATAGTGGCTTGAAAGATTTTGAAAATTTTGACTAACAAACTAAACTAGAGCTAAAAATAACTTCTGACAAATTCCTAGCTGGACGCCATCCCCGGCAACGGTGCCAAAAATGGTCGCGCCCACAAAAGGATATGAAAATCATAGTAGAACCTTTCCTGGGAATTGGACATTCCAACAGGTGACTAACATCTCTCTGTGGACGTTCATTTACTTGTCAAACCAGGGGATGTATACTTTAAATGGCGTGGCAAAATATATGCACCAAGAACTAGTTTCAGTCAAATCTTAACAGAAAAAAAATACTGGAAAGGAATTTTATCTACGCCACAGGAAGGTAATGCAAAATTCTTTAACTAAACTATGATTTGATTAAAACAGAAACCATAACGACTACGACTAAAACACAAACCATGAATTGGCCTTATGCTGTAGGAACAGGCACAGGGATGGGTTCTCTATGCTGCAGGAGCAATATAAGACTGAGTTTGTATGAAAACTTCAAAGATGAGAGCTAACTAAAGATCAACAGGAAAGAACAACTAACTAACTAGCTACAGATACTTACTAAGTGGGCCCCCTTAGCAAGCATCTACTGATTACACAGATGCTGAACTTAGAACTTCATCAAGCTTTATTCATGAAAACAGAATGGTATACATTGCTTTGTTGAACTGGAAACTAACAACAAACTCTGTCTCTTGTCAAACAGATTCTGCTTTTCATTATCATACTGATTCTTACATGATATCTACTATCTTCTATCTTAATCTAACTATCGTCTCACTCGCGCAGGAGGAGAACCTTATTTTTAAATCAGGAGAGCAACTAACTAACTAACCCTATCAAAGAAGGACGTGGAAGTAAAGTGTATCCTTGAATCAAGGAACAAACTTCATAAATGAATTTATGCATTCAACCCAATCCAGAGAGAATCTAGCACTCCACTCTTCCACATTGACTGTCATTAAAAATATTTCCCAACGGTTTCGGTCAAAGAGTCTTCGTCGGAGCTTCCTCGAAGTTGTGCAGGAAATGGACTTTACTGCAAAGCCGAGATCGACTGCGCTTGACTCGATCATTCTTCAACAACCTATGAAACAAAAGGTAACAGGTGCAAAAGAAAAGGCGTATGGCACATACACAATATCCGTTCATTAATCACACATTTAAATCTATTTCATCATTCAAAAACTGTATGCGATATACCAGTCATTTAGGGAGTCAACGGGGCAATAAATGTAATCAAGTCAACACAATAAGCTGCAGGAATATGAAAGTATTTTTCTACAGGATATCCTCATAAAAGGTTTCAACATAGTTTAAACAGCCACAAATAACAAAAGTAAAGATATTAAAAGTTCATCATAATATCCAAACTTATGAACATATTTTAAGCTCATCATTGAGAATGCTTGAAAACTCTTTATTGTTTGTATCTACCCCTTCTTTCCTTGTATTTGATATTTGTATTATCCTTAAAACTTGTTTTTTAGGTGAAAAGGTTGTCTGTAGGTTCTCTGAGATTTAAATTAGAATGAAAAATTCATCAGCTAGAGAATTTTCACATATTTTGGTAACTTACAATTGCCCACAAAAAGTTAACTGAAAGTTTGTGATTTCAATCATTTGCCCCATACTCACCCATTATTGATTGACTGAATGAGATGATTTAGAACTGCCAAATTCTTCCAGAAAGCAAGAATTTGAGAGCTTCCTTGCAACAAACATGTATTATAAATCTTGCAATCATTATAATCCAGCAAGTCTCTTCTAGAGGATCTTTGCCAAACAATCATGAGCTCTTGGGCTGTGACCACATTTTTTGTTTGAGTCATAATGGGGATGGCGTTAAGAGTATGTTGCACTTTGTAGCTCAAGAAACAATCGAAGCAACACTGTCACCATCACATTATGATTGAATTTAGTGACAGAGTTCTCATGCAAAGCTCCATGTTTGGATCGATATATTGTAAATACTTTAGTTGCATTGTTTAGCAGATGCTTTCTTTTGCTGAAAATTATTTCTTTAGCTGGTGAAAATTTGTAGACAGTAAAAAAATAAAAATCAGCAGAAATAGTAGACCATAAAGTGTTTAAAAATATGAATATTAGAAAACAAAGATAATAAAAGCTTGAAGCTTAAAATTGGTTTTCTTGCTCTTTCTTGTAATGTTTTTCACTTGACTAATTTTAATTCCTTAGTGATATCAAATACCATTTGTAATGTCAAAAGGAGTTTTTCTATTGAGTGATCAGATAATTACCTAAATTTGTATGTCAGGGCATGTACTATGTATTATTTTGATATACTTACTGTATGGTCCCATGGGGGGCTTGGGCTTCTATTTTCATGGATCAAGTGGTCCCATGAAGCAAAAACATTTAATGCTACAGGGTTAATTGGAATCTTTTCTAAAAAATAGCATCCCTTACACTTCAAGACTGTAAATTTCAGCGGGTGAAATTGAGGTGGGGCTAAAATTTCCCCTACATCTTAGGAATTTTTTCTACCACTTGTCTAACACTTAAAATTTTAAATTCCTAAAGAAAATAAAAATGAGAGAATTTTTATCAAAGTACTCCAGTTCGTTCCTTAAATTTTGGAGCTCAAACTTTAAGTTGAATTGCAAAATTGAATTCATGGGACCACCACCTTTAAAATATTCCTAAAAAATCTCAACAGCACCCACTGAAATTTTTTAGGAAGCCCTCCTCCATGGGACCTTACCCTTAAGCATTGTCAATTTCTGGACAATGTCCCTCTTGGCTGCTACTCTTGGTCATTAATGATGTTGGACAATTACAAAAGTAGAAATCTCTTGTTTTTTTCAACAAACAAGAAAGGAAATAGGAAAACCAGAATTGAACATCAACCATTCTCGATATGAGAACCAAAATTATGGAAAATTTTCACCAAAACTTTACTACATTAACCAAAGGAAACCTATTTTCTAGCAAACATATTAAAGCATGACCTTTGACATTGTTACATTCACCACAATATTCTGGAATGAAACCAAACATTAGCCATTCTTGTTTGCATAACTTAGTTTTTTTTTAAATTCTCACTATATGTTGACTACACTATTAAAGAACACCTAGTTTCCATCAATACATAAGGGCACAAAGATCACATACCTACACTCAGAATAGCACTCTAGTTAAATTTTAGTTTTTTTTTTAATATTGGTATTGGTATGTGTAAATATGTCCTCAAATATGTGCTATAAAAAAGCAATTATCATTCCATCCAAATGTCAAGCTAGCTTGCAAAGTACAAAAAAAAAATCAATGACCTGGGCTATTTAAAGTTAGCCAACCTCTTATAAAAGAGGTAACACCTTTTTAAAAACTAAACTAAGGACAAAAACACATAAAGCTAATATTGCATCATCCTTCAAAAGCATGGGAGTTGTCACGACATCTATCATTATTTAGTTTAAAGAAACTACCATTGCTACTTGATGTCTACCTCTTGCATTTTCAGTAATCCTGTCTCAACAGTGTTCAGAACCTTCGACTTTAACTCCAGTATAATTATCAGTATTTTGTAAGACAACTTTAGTACAATTTTAGCACTATATTGAACATTTGAAAACAAATGAGAATACAAACCTAAATTGGCCATCTTTTATCACATTCAAAACGACATTATCCTTTACTTCAACAGCTTGGATCTGATGAAGAGCCACTTGATGACTACTCAATTTTCTTGTCTTTGGCATTGAAACAGAGATTAAAACCAAAATTTTGGTTGTTGGTGACTATGATTGTATGTTTATTTATTCTGTATGAAAGCTTTGTCTTAGGTTATCAATAAGTTTGTATCTTATAAGCAAGATGTATAGGTGACTTGGAGGGTTGAGGAGGTTATCTATATAAGGGTATTTTTTATCTTTTTCTTATTTGTTATTGTGTTGAATTTGACGTTTGCTTCAATTTTTGCATCTCTGGAAGGAGAAAATATTGTTAACTTTGTCAAAATATAAGTAGTGTTCATAACATGTTGAAAGGAATGATGAAGTAATGATTAAGACTTTCTCTTGGAATTGTTAATTATCTTATTTGCAAAGTCTAATTTGTCGATGCCTTTAGACTTTTGTTTTGCTTTAGGGTTATAAATTATTTTTCTTTAGGTCAAAGTTTGATTTGCAAAAAAATTTCAAGGTTTTTCGAGACTGCGGGCTCTACTTAAGACATTCCTTTTTTATTTATTATGTTTAAATCAAGCTGTTTTATTTGAGAAATAAGGAACAATTGTTGATGTTGGCTTTTGATTACTGAGTAAATAGGAGATATTTGGTTATACAAAGAATTTTTTTAATTATAGCATCTATGACTGATCAAAGTAGATGAAATGGGAGGAAGCTACAATAACTAATTGGGAGTGCTAAAATACAATCCAATAATAGAAAATAAAGCTTCTACAGGCATGAAGTAAATTACCTAATAAAATGGGTAAATCAATATCAGGTGAATTTTATTTGTCAAAATATACCAAACATAATTAATAACAGTTCTATGAAAGGATTACTCCTTGTAGAAAAAACAACTCTTGTAGCTAAGAGAAGTTGGGTGATAGAGATCAGTGTACTTTTTGAGATCAGAGTCAGGAGTACAAGTGTCTAGATCCTTGTTGATGGAAATTCAGAGTCTAGTGATGTCCTTGGAACAGTTTGGGAAAAGAAGGTTCTGACTGAAGCAATGATGCCACAGTTTGAGTCAAATCTAGATTACAGTATTTCATTGTTAAATTATTAATAAATGTAATAACCTATTATATCTTTTAATTGTTTAATAATTAATGTCATAAATATACTTTTAAAGTTTTATTTTATAGATTTATTTTTTGATGCACCTCAGCAATTTTGAGTTTGATAAGTGTTGATATCTTCTACTCTTTGGGCATAAGGTCATTCCCAAATATTTATTTATTGCAAGGAATATGCAATTAAGAATTCGGCTTTCTACTAGTTTGAAGGTTCTATGCGTAGTGGAGGTGGAAGATTATAAGAACTTTCAAATATACATATTATTTGCAGTTGTGTTGACCTTTATGTTATTTGTAATTACAATAATGGCATGTAAAGTTTAATTTTGTGTTTTGTATTGCAGGTTGAGATCAACATTCATCAATTTTTCAAAGGATACTTGGAGGGCCGTATGCATAAAAATGGCTGGCCTGAGATGTTGAAGCTAAAAGATTGGCCACCATCAAATTTATTTGAAGAGTGGTTACCTCGACATGGAGCTGAGTTCATTAGTGCATTTCCAATTCATGAGTATACGCATTCTAAATGGTGCTTGTTAAATATTGCTACCAAACTTCCTAATACTTGCTTGAAGCCTGACTTAGGTCCAAAAACATACATTGCATATGGGACCCGTGATGAACTTGGCAGAGACGATTCAGTAACTAAGTTGCACTGTGATATGTCTGAAGCGGTAGGCACATGACTTTAAAATGCTTGAAATTGTTGAACTATTCCAGAGCTTCTTATAATTTAATAAGCCCTTGATATTTAAGCAAATTGCTATGAGGTTGTTGCAATTCCTTTGTATTTATGTATTATTGTTTGTTCTCGCATGTATATACATTCTTACTTTTGACTTGATGTTTTTTTCTTTGGCTTATCTAGGGAAGGGGTTCAAAAAATTGTTTGTGGAACATGATTATGCTTTCTCATTTCTGATAATCTTAGACTAGACAGGCTAATGATGATTCCAAAGTCTACTTTGAACTCTTTCTAAATAGAAAGTTGATACTATATGCAGGTCTACAATTGGTAATATGGTATACTGTCTAGGGATAGGGGCTAAGAACTGAATATCTTATGATCTAAATGCTTCATAATTGCAATGTTTTCTTTTATTGTTGTTATTTGTAGTAAAATTATGTAGTATTTGTTAGAGATGCCACTGCTTTTGTATCTATGGTACATATTGCTCACATTGCATGATAGGTCTTTACCAAGTTTGATCTTATCTTAGTACCTTCTAATGATCTATCTACATTGTTGTATTAGTCCCATTATTGCTATTTAATATGTTATAAATTTATTTTCCAATTAATGTTTCAAGAAAATGTACTAACACACACAGGCAATGTGAAATTCCCACGTTGGGAACAAGATAGGATAGAAAAAATGTGGAAGAAGTTCAAGGCATAGGATTTAAAGGAACTACATGGATACTCAAACTGGAGCAGAAATGGAATTGAGGGAAAGGGTTAGGATAAACCAGTGAATTCAGAGCCAAAAATAGGTGAACTTATTGGATCCAAGGTTGCTAATGAAAAAATACCTTGCTCATCTCTCCATGAGGATAAAACAGCTTGCTCTTCCTCCCCAGTTGAATTGAATTTTGATGAAATTGAGGTCAATGCGACTGGAGATTTAGTTGAGAACTTGGAGGGACAGGATTTAAATATGGTTGAAAATAAGATTTCTTGCCTGGGAAAAAAGAGATCTGAGGAAAGCATGGCAACAAAAGTTTATATTGTGTGCGAAAAGAAAAAAGAAGTATTGACCAGTAAAGAGAACAACTCAGAGGTTGCATATGGTGGGGCTTTGTGGGACATCTTCTGCAGGGAGGATGTGC
This sequence comes from Sequoia sempervirens, assembly GCA_007258455.2. NCBI lineage: Eukaryota > Viridiplantae > Streptophyta > Pinopsida > Cupressales > Cupressaceae > Sequoia > Sequoia sempervirens. The sequence goes on from VDFB02000003.1 coordinate 494,362,901, forward strand.
CGAAGCTACAAGCCTATTTGCAGAAACATTGGAAAGAGTTCAGGAATCTCAATGGTGCCTCAGTAAATTTTGTAAGTGTTATTTCTCATGTTAAAATTATTTCTTAATAAAATTATGTTATTGCAAAAATGTCATGTACACTATGTTGGTTTTTGAATTTTTTAAAAGAATATATTTGTGCTTCAGGTTGTACATCCCATTCATGATCAGACACTCTTCTTGAATGAAGATCATAAAAAGAAGTTGAAGGAGGAGTTTTCTAAGTAGCATTTGAGGCTTTGTGTGGTGCTTTTTTTTTACTAGGCATGATGGAGCACATATTTTTGCTACTAACTATTCTTTCTGTGTGGTCAATTTGTTTTCCTTACAAAAGTGGAGCCATGGAAATTTGAGCAACATCTTGGTGAGGCAGTATTTATTCCAGCAGGATGCCCTCATCAAGTAAGAAATTGCAAGGTGAGATACTGATATCAAATAATCTTTGATATTTTCTTCCTTTTTTCCTCTTTATGTAATGTGATTATTATGAGTTTCAAGTTCAGATTGCGACAAATTCTCCAGTGCTTTTCAAAAAAAAAAAAACTTTAGATATAGCAAGACTATCGAAGATAAAAAGAGTTATCCTTGGGTTTAAATATTACATTTTTTCTTGGAAACAGTAATGTACTTGTTTATAAGGTTTAAAAGCATGGTCAACTAGTTTGGGACCATCAAATCCAGTTCTGACATTTGTTGATAGGTGCCATTCCCAATGTTCTTGCATCCACATGTTTGGATTTTGAATGAGAGAAGGATGTCAAAACATTGGTTCTCCACAATAACTTGACATTCAGAATCACAATTAGATGTATATTTGTTCAGCCTTCATTTATATACTGAGTATGCTTTGAGTGATTTTGGAAAAAAACTTGAGCTATTTCAAGACTTTTAAATATTCAAAACAATTAACTTGGGTATGAAAATAATAATGTTTACTTTGAGACACAGTATGCTCAGAACCATCAAATCCAGTTCTGAGATTTTCTGACAAGCACCACTCCCAATGTTCTTGCATCCACTTGTTTGGATTTAAAATTAGAAAGAAGGATGCAAAAACATTGGTTCTCCACAATGACTCAACATTCAAAATCACAATTAGATGTATAGTTGTTGGGCCTCCATTTATATGATAAGCATGCTTTGAGTGCTTTAGAAAAATGATCTTGAGATATAGCAAGACTTCTAAATCCTCAATCTGTCCTGCAGTGTTGTAGGGGCCACGAGGAGCACTACCCTTCAAGCTGTAAGGGTCTTCTCTGTGAGGGAGCAAGGGAAATGTTACTTGCTGCTTCTGAAATGTGTGAATCTTAGATTATGGAAGTACATACAATCTATGAGCTGCCACATGGATCAGATGCAAAGAATGGCTCTAAAGAATAGAACGGAACCATAAATTCCAATAACCAAATTCCCATGTTCAAGTGCTTAGTCCAAATAAAAATACTCCCACTGGAGTTTCACTAGCACATACTTTGACTTACGATGATGATGACAGATTTGAGTGAAATGCCTATATGTATATGTCTAATAATAGTAGGTGGGTCATATCCCTGGGTAATGTTCAATATATTTGTGCTAACATGCTTCCCCTGTTATGAACCAAGTAGTTCACTTAGAAAGGAGATGATCAACTTTGTGTTTTAACTACTGGAAGAAATAATGGGTTAGGAGAAGCAATGAAAGATGGAACTTACACCTTGGGATGTTTAATGATATAAAGATCATTTTCCTATTTACCATGTATATCCTGACTTTTCTGAGTGTAAACTCATCTATTTCCTTTGTCTAGACTAATATAGCATTTAATTCCTATTAATAAGGGTAAATTGTTGGCTAGATTAATTGGTACAATGCTAACATCATCAAAGAAAGATGCATACCCTTCATAATAAGGCATAATTCAAGGATGGTCTTCCCACCACCAATGGTGGCTTCTGCTATAATGAAACCTACAAACAATTTTTCCACCAAAAGCAACTACTAATGATGAAATTGAACCAATAATTATGGGAAAATATTAATAGTTCCCAAGAATGATGATGGCTTAACAAGTCATGTGTGACAAAATAGTCTTCCCCCTCAATGCATGTGTCCTCTTTTGTGTTCATGCTTTAAAAAAAAATGAATCACCAACCATTATTCCATCAATGCTGCCAAGAAGAGACCAACATGGTTGTAAAATCGAGAAGACTTAACAATATGATGTCCTTAAAAGGAGCTCAACTATTGCTATGACCAATCATCAGTCCATCCATTATTGGTCCTGACTTTTGGTGCCATTACATGACTTTGGCATCTATGCTTCTTCATAGCCAAATGATAAACCTAATGGCAAGGAATTGTGATACTTGGATTGAGAGTGAGAATGCACCTCTTTCCAAAATTTTGGTGTCAATATGGCCAAGCTTTGGATGAGTATATTTCTATTTTTGACAATAAGATAAAGATCTATTGGTGGTTCAAGATATCATTCCTTTGATGAGGAGAATCAACTGATGGTACATGATCTATTTTAGTTTTATCAATGGTAGAACAATCACAATGACCAACATCTATTGATGTAGATTCAAACATCTGTTGCCTACTTGCTATAGTCTTAGCTTGGGCTTGATAGGAGTACAACACCCTATCCATATTTGATTTTATCAAGTTCACCACTTGCATAACTCATTTGCTGAAGAAATTTGGATCCAATACCTTTCATGTGCTTCTCAAAATCACCCAAAAAAGACTTCTCTTTTGTGACAATCAGAGCGTGATCATCTTGGAAAGTTGCTTATAAAGATGTGGAAGAAATTTTATCATTGGAGGAACTAGATCCTCCTACAATATTTTTATGTAAAGGGCCAGAACTAATGAAGTCATTCTTTGATATAGAAGTAGATATTTCCATTATTTTGTCCTGTAATTGCTCAAGCTTTTCTTTGTGTATTTTCATTCTAAAGCTTTTGTAGAACAAATTTAATCTCGATGTAATTGGAAATACAGTTGACAACTTTACTAAATTGTAGAAAGTTAATGAGAAATGAAAACATTGAATTGAAGTATAGGAAGGATGAATCTAGAAGAAAATGAGAGTTATTTGCAAGAAGGTTACTTTGAGAAGAGATGTGAATCCACAATGTTGATTTTAACATTTGGATGATCCTTTATAGTTATTTCTTGAAAGAAATGAAAAGTATAAAATTAGGAAATGAAACAATTTACCCGGGGATCTGAGAAGCCATGTAATGATTGCATTTGAAGGTACCTATTGTGATATTTCTATCTCACAATTCCCAACTTTTTTGGGGTTCCTATTTGCTTGTAAAATACCTAAGACAAATTGTCACAAAAAACCTAGAACAAATTCTAGGCTTACTAATACATATTGCAACTTCATATTTTTAGCAACGGTGATGAAACAGAGCCCCTAACAAGGTGGACTAATAGTTTTTTGGTTATTTTGTTTTTCAAAATTGTCCCTAAATGCAGTTTGGATCAAAGTCAGTGGGGTTTTATAAACTGCAAATGTTAAGATTCCATTTTTTAACACACCTATTCATATTTTTTACAAAGATTAGTAGCATGTTTGGAATTTTTTTTATCTTGAGTAGCCTTCGATCTAACAATTTCCTTAGTAACAAGTCTAGAAATTTTTATCTTCAACAGTCTTTAAACCATAATTTCCTTCACAAGGGATGATTAAGGAGTTGTAAGTTGTAAATATACTCATCCTTGTTGGCAATTTATTTCCAAAATATACTGACCTTTTCAAGAAGGCTTTGACATTGTTAGCTTCTCAAGAGTCTCCCACACCCTTAAGTGATTCAAAATTCTCAAGATGGAACAACAAATCAAAGAAAAAGTTTTGATATGCTGAAGAGCTTCTCTTCCCTATTTATCCACCAAACTATCTCACTTGTCCTGTTAATAGGTATTTCCTGTGATAAAATCCCACTAGCCACAGTAATGCTTTGAGTTCTCCATTTTTTGCAAGCTTAATCTAGTTGGAAAATAACACGACTAAGGGATGAAAATTTTTAATCCAGGGTGAAAATTCCCTAGACCACACATACTAGTTTAACCAAAAGAAAATGAAATATACAATCCAGTTTTCCTTTATTCCTACCAACTTTTTTTGGAGCCTTTGGAAAAACCAAAAATACCCAAATCTTGGCACTTGTAGGACCCAATAATACTTTGAGAAGGGATTACATATTCAGATACAGTTTTTTTACATTCAAAAAGTATAGAAAAAAAAGAGAAAATACTTGAGTTTGGGATGTGGTAATGAGAGGATAAAGAAACCTTCAAGAAACCTTATTTCCTCATAAATATTTCATTCAAAATCAAATTATCTTTAGCAAACACTTTTGGAAAGCTATTGAGATTGAATAAACAATGTGAAGACAAATTTGGGAAATATGCAACAGATTTTTCTCAATCCTCAAAAAAATTTATGATACCCTAAAGTTTTCAAGTCAATATCTTAGCAATTGAATGATGAAATCTAGAAAACATTTTTTTTTGGAATTCTCTTTTGGAGGATAATTATATTAGTAATAACCTACAAATAGATAATTGTGAGAATCTTCTTGCTTTCTGCAATCAAAAGAAGACTTTGGCCTCTTGAAATAAGTTTCCACTTGTTCACGTCAATTGAAACATCTCTACTTTACTATGGTCATGACTAGACTTAACACATCTTTATATTCACAAACATCGTAACTCTTTCAACATCTTCACTTCATAGTGTAGATCCTCAAAATCAGGTTGATACTAATATAAAGATTATAAGGGTTGTGGGATTCACCTTCTAGCCATGCATGAGAAACCACTTCCTGTGGGTTGGAATCTTGTGAATATTCCTTATGAGACAAAAGAATTGGAATATGCTTTCTTTGAACCTTCAACATCTAGAATTTGACTATGTAATCTCCATTTTCTGAGACCTTCCTACCCTTTGACATTCTTATCTCAATCGTTACAAATTCCTATTGACTTCTCACCCATTTTCCCAATGCAAGATATCATGGAGAAGCATGGGGTCACTATAGAGCTTTTCTTGTGCATTAAAAAAACTACGTAGAATAGGGGAATGAGAAAATATGATTTGAAAAATGGTTGTTTGAGTCTCTAGCCTCATCTTTCCTAAATGGTTCACAAGGGTAAGGAAAGTTTGATTTATGTGTTACCATTTTTCATTCATTGGGGTACATGACACTTGGGGTAATAGAAAATGTAGTTAGTGCACAATGCCTATTGTTATGTTTTGATAATATGGTTTATCTGACTATGCATTAATTGTTTGTCAGATTCAGGTGTTTATAAGAGTTAGTTGATGGTTGTGTTCCTCTTGGCAACTGTCAGGTGCTTTAAATAGATTTTGTATCATCAAGGAAAGTAGTATGATCTAGTTGGTTTGACTTTGATTCTTGGCTGACCATCTCATGTCTTCTTCTGTAATAAATTCATGTGCGAATAAAGATATACTTTTACTCTTTTATCTGGTATGCATTACTAATTTTGTTCATTATTTATAGCATTTATTTTATTATATAGGAGAGTAAATAGAATACAAGTGTCTAGTGGTCACTTAGTAATGGACTAACCTGAATTGTCAATAACAGGAAACCATAAATTAGATAGAAATGACAATGTAATGGTAAATGGGGTTGGGGGGCCTCTACAAGAGATTATATACTTGTATGCTTATACATAAGTGCAACTATTGTAACATACTACTAATTTGTTTTTGAAATATCTTGACAAATTCATATTCACAAATTCAAACCTGAAGGCACAAGAATCAAAAGCTTTACTTACATACCACAACTAAGAAGTATTCAATTTGAATGATAGAAACATATGTAGTAACTAGTATCCCTTTAGCTACCTTACAATCAAACAATATAATGTGAAACTTGAGGTTTGATAAAGGATCATCTTGACTGTTTGTCAACTTCAAATTGATTCCTGTGTTCAATCAGAGATAAATCAAACATCACTTTCGGCTAAAGGCGATCATTTGATCATAACTCAAAAGTAAGATGCATGTGGGGATCTCATCTATGTCTATTTTAAATCTATGGTAGATTCATGGATTCATGTAGGCTGAATCCCAAAATCCCAAAATAAGGACTTAACATTTTTACCCAGGCCCACCTCAATGGCATTGGCTTAATCATGCCTGCTCACTCCATCAAGGATCAATATCTGGTGCTTATTTTCCTTAGACCTTTGGGCATCAATTCCTAACTGTGAACAACCAATTGAACAGACTTGGGATAGTGGGATCCACTAGTTCTGATTCTGAAAGTCCTTTCCTTGATTGACATGTGGCAAGATCTTACTCACCTGTAGTTCTTGCGGCAAAAATGTCTTGCTTCAAGACTCGAGCTTCCAATAATGTGATTGTGCAAATGGGTGACACATGCCCCAATCTTTCATGTTGAGCTCCACATATGGCATTGTCTTGCTTCTCCTAGCTAAGCTTGTAGGTCAAGTCTACTTAACTCGAGCTTAATTAGTTAGATGGGTTTCGACATGTCCTAAAACAACTGAAGTAATCTCCCCAGATTTTGCTATTTCTAGCTATTTTAGGAAATGTGATACTTGAACCATAAACTTAACAAGGGTTCAAGAAATAGAGGATCTGAATGGCAATGCTTTTCATGCCGCAAGAAACAACACATGCCCTAGGTTGTGTTTCTCTTTTAATGAACTTGCAAGAAGAACATCTCTATCCATCAAATGAAAAGCACATAAAATAGATTAAGTAGCATCCAGGGAGCACATGGCATCCTATTTTTAAGAACACATCTATTATGTATTATGGAATGAATAGTAAATCTTATGCATGCCACTTAAAAGCTCAATGCTAGGCTTAAGCAAACATATCATCATAATTCATCTCCTTATCAGCCTCATCTATGTAATAGGTCAAAGGGTAATGAAAGATACTTCTTTCTACTATAAAAAAAATATATACATTGCTTTCCTACCTTTATAGGGTGCATCATCTATTTTTATGTCAATGAATCTATAGATGAAGCAATTATCATTATAGAGAAAACAAAAACAATAAAAGACAAATTTAATTTCCTCTATTGATTATATTAATGGCGTCATGCCACTTAAATATCATTCTCAACATGGATACTTGTGCAAGGACTGTTGATGGCTTGTGGTTATGTGCAAAAATTAGTCTAATTGTATTGGTTCTGCATCATTTGAAAGTTTATTTGTTTTGGTTTCCTACATTCTATTGCATCCAACAAAAGGCAGGTAAACTTGGTATTCAATTAAATTTCTTTTACCATGTGTTTTCCTTTCCTACTCTTGTAAAATGAAGTATAACCCAAGAGACATCATTTTCACCCTATGAACTAGCCTGGATCTCATAAAATAGAGTCTTCAGTAAGATTTTGGTTCTTAAAAAATACGTATCTAACATGTTTCCCAGATAAATTCTTGTACTGTAACTCTTCTTTGACAACCCATTTGTTCAATCACTCCTTATTTTCTTCTAGTCAACAAACTCCACAACTAGTAGTAATTCAATTAACAACATGAAGTTTCCAAAGTCCTTTTTCCCTAAACATAAAGATACTAAAATTTCTTTTATTATATTCTTATTCAAACAGGTTAAAACTATAAGCTTGTTTTTCATCACCTTCCTACCCCTCCCCTCCCAACTATTTATCTACTTGGGTCTGCTACTATTTTTTCATTCTCTTCTCTATCTCTTATTCATCCAGATGATGGATCATGGAGTACGATCTGAAATGTTGATGTAAAAATTATCACAGTTAAATCCAAAATTTTCATTACGTTAGTAGTAATTCACCATGTGAGAGATTGCTTAGAATGCTTAGTTTCCTATATCTCTTCCAAATGGGTGCTGCTCTTTTCCATTGATGTTTCTATTTTATCATATTTATGTTTGAATTCTCTAAAGTTGTTCCCAATATAAAATTGTTTAAATCTATATGATCCGATTTGTTTCATTTTTATTTTTTCTGTTTTTAGGAAGCAATTATTTGCATGCATTGCATTTTACTTCTGGCAATAATTTTTTCAATTGGAACTTGTAATATTATTTAGTTTTTGCATTTATATCTCACATGTTGGATCAAATTCTTTACAAATGTTGTAAGTTGTACCAAAAACATTATTAGATGAATTATAGGATATGTCATGTCAAGTTGTCAACTAATTGTTCTTTAATTAAAGATTAATCTAAGCTGGTTGTTGAAACTAAGTTCATATTGTTATTTGTCATTTTGTGCAATTTGTTACATGGATATTGGATTTCAATCATGGTTTGTGCTTATGATGCTAATATGCTACCATAGCCAGTTTGTGAGAAATGTTATGAAATTATATTACACCATCATATTGGTGAGGTAAAAAAATATTATGGGGGGTTCTATTAGATAGGTCAAGCATTAAGATAATGGTGGGGTAGGGGCAAGGGGGTTATAAGACTATAGTGCCAGTACCTATGTACAAAGACTGTTGTGGGTGAAGTATATTTCTTGACTTGATTGACTTTGTTTTATGAACATGCTATGGCTAGCTTAATGGAGGATGTCTTGAAAGCATCGTTTAATCCATCTCAAATAGTTTTTACTATCGGGGCTTCTACAGCCATTAAAATCCTTGGATTTTGTGTGGCAGAGCCAGGGAATGCATTTTTGTTTCAATCACCATATTATCCAGGGTAGGTATTGAACATTTTATAAGCCTTCCACTATGAAATGCTATATTCATAAACTACAAATGTATTTTATGTAGTATGAGAATTATGATGATTGGGTGCATTTAATTTTATGCAGTGGTTTCTCTATTTGAAATGCTCAAAATTTTTCCATTTTCCTTTCACAATTATGTTAACACACACATGCAAGTACTATTTAAGTAAGTAATGGTTGTTTTATTATGCAAAAAAGGGTAATCATTACCTATGTAATATAATGTTTTTTTTTTAATTCTTTTTGCAGAAATGTATTGATAAACTCATAGAAGGGGATAAAGTTAGGGTGTTGGATCTGTTTGACGGTGATGTTATGGGCATTGAGCGGATTCACTCCCTATCTATTGTACATGGACTCAACTTGAAAGGAACATGAGATGCAAATGTAAACATTTTAAAGGTCACAAGTAACATACCCCTTGTTTATGAAGACAAAATAGATGGAGTTGTTCATCTGAAAGAGAAAGAGAGAATTTTCACATGATGGCCACTAAAATATTTGCAAAAAATGACATAGTTGAACATGTTTATCATGTACCAGTTGTTAGGCATCTTTGCTCATTGCTTTATGTAATATTTTGAATGTGTTGTTCAAGGATCTTAATTATCATGGTGTATTTGAAAGAGTTGGAAACTCTTAGACAACTTTGACATTTTTTATTATATTTACATATATACTCTTAAACAACTTTGACATCTTATAACTTGATATATACATATATATATATATATATTGCATTAATTTTTAATTGTAGATTACCTTTATTTATCATGATGTTGAATCAATCTTTTAATTCTAGCATGTTGTATCTTGTTCATATATGTAATATTTTTATTTTATTTTATGTTTAGTTCAAATTTAATATTATGTTAGTTCTGCATTATAAAATTTATGGTATTTAATAAATTATTTATTTCATGACTATATTTACTACCAATTAATGGAAACCGATAAATAAAAATGACTAAATATATGATTAAATAAATGAGCAATTAAAAATAATCAATGATTAAATTAATAACTAAATATATGACCAAAGTAATGACTAAATATATGACTAAATAAATTACTACAATGACTAAATAAATAACCAGTTAACAATAATCAATGACTAAATTAATGACTAAATAAATCACTACCATGACTAAATAAATGACCAGTTAACAACAATCAATGACTAAATTAATGACTAAATGAATGACCAAATCAATGACCAAATCAATGACTAGATAAATGACTAAAATAGTTTAGTCATAAATTTGTTCATGTTATAAATGACCGGCAATAAACTACTAATGGTCACGTGACCAAAATTAGTCATTTATATGTAATTTTTAGTAGTTTATTTAGTCATATATTGTTGTTTTTGTACTAGTGATAACAATGTCATAGTCCCCCCTTAATGCTAAGAGATGTAAGTAGACTAACTTAAATCAGGTGCGAAGGTGTGCAAGGAAGTTAGACCTAGAATTAGGTCCAAAAGATGTACAAGAAACTTAAAAAGGTTGTGCATCAAGGCGTACACGTATGAGGTGAGAATCACTATGATCCATTCTTGTGATGGAAAACAAAGGAAACATGCATATTTCGTAAGAATCACAAGGATCCATAATAGTGATGGCTAATCAAGGCTGTACACAACCCCCCATTACACTTTATAATTCAGTGTAAGTACAAAATTTCCAAATTCCCTACCTAAAGAGCACATTCAATTTTTGTGGAACTTTATGTGAGTGCATTTACAAACTTATTTCCTATTTTGAGTTCTTATAGTTTTTTGTCATTATGTGAATAATAAAAACATAGATTAAGTATTCCTTTCAAACATCAAGAAAATGATAAAAACACAAAATGAAAACCCCCATTATGACTCCCCTCATTTTCAAGTTATTACAAATGGAAAAAAAATCTCCCTTTGCCAATTATGCCAAAACAAAAAAAGACCCCTCCTTTCCAAATTGTATGTTTACTCAATTCATCAATCCAAAATTTACTTAAAAGTAAACTGTGATAGCTAGGAAAAAAATGTTAATACAAATAATTTAAATGCTAATTGGAACTGCCATTGGAGATTTGATCAGATCTTTGCTATACTTAGTATAGGAGAAGTCGGCTAAGTGAAGTAGAATCCTATTTGGACTTGGTCAATTCAAAGGAAAAAAGGTCACTGGTGGAGGTGAGTGGCTGAGCAATGACAGGATGGACCAATACAATGAGATAATGAGCGAGTCATCTAAAATCATAATTCTGAGTCAAATCGAATGGTAGTGCCAATTTTGATGCCTATGGATTGTCGAGAAGCATCCAAATATGAGGGGGTGGGCTGGATAAATTGTATTCATGCCAAACCATGCAAAACCAATGTGTGAGGGTGGCTGGTTCAAATATGAAAATCACACAAGGCCAGATCCTAGTTTTGCAATCCCTAATCTACCAAATAACAATAGCACACAGGTGCACAATGCTAGAGAAAAATTGCATGATGGTTGAGGGCTTCCATGCGAGGAATGACTTTGGGTCTCTGCGCAGGTTGAATGGTGTCTTCCTCTGTCTGAATGAGTAGGTTGACTTGCATGGTCCACCATCATGTGAGTAACAGTGAATGGACCGATCGAGTAGCATGAGGAGCAGTGACCCAATGTAAAAGTCACATGCTCTGTCCACACCCAATCTAGATGAATCCAACCAAATAACCATGGAATGAATGAATGAATGGCCTCTAGTTGAGGCTTGTTCTTCATGCCTCCTCTTGATATTATGTTAAAACAATCTTTGTAATGTTGATATTTGAATGCTACCAAACAAATAATATGACCCTCCAATATCTACTCCTTTTGTGCATGATGAATGGCACATAATCATCTAGTGTGTGGCATGAATTTTGTGCTTTCCTCTAAAGAGGACCAATCTCAAACACCAAAGGCTCACAAAGGGAAATAGGATAAACAATATATAATCAATTATCTTCACTTTCAAGCCTACAACTATCTCCAACTTGCTCTAATGCCATATAAGAATCTAGAAAATTGGAGATCAATATTAAGTATTGTATTAAGTCAACCCAAAATATAATGATAAGGAAGGCTTGCATATATAGGAAACAAAGAGGAAATCCACATACCATGTGGATTGACAAGTGCCTCATGATGGATCACTTGTAATGTACAAACAAAAAACCTATTTGACCAAGTCATCAATCTTGGTGGCAAGTGTTGAATGACTACAAAAGTGACCTTTGAGGTGAGATTGAAAGTCTTCCAACCTCAAAAGGTATGCATATGAGGTTCACTAGACAACTAGGTAATCTCTAGAGGCCTAAAAGGTTGCACATTCAGTTAGACAAGATGTTGTCTAACCTCATCAACCTAAGTACACTTAAGCTAAAGTGAATAGATAAATTTTTCACTCTAATAGAAATACCTTATAAGTTAACAAAAATAGTAGAATAACAAGTCATATAATTTGAATACTCCTTTTATTTCCTTTTCCTATCATAAAATTTTCACTATCCTTACTTTCTCCATTAATTTTTGAATACTTGAGATCTTCCAAAAACGCTTTTATAATTTTGACAATTTCAATAACTTACAAACTCATCAACAACCCATATTCTTTTTGTTTATCACTTTCATTTCTATCCTTCTAGAGAGTTCAAGAACTCACAAACTTATTAACATTTTGAATCTGATAGTAATTTTTGAGATTTCGAGACTAATTTAAATCCTTGAAACACTTGTTAGTATTTTCAATTAGTTAGGTTTTCGGTGAGTTTGTAAACTCATGGACTTACTATTGTTTCAAAGATGGTTGATGATTCTTTCTCAGTTCAATAATTTTTTCTTTCCTTTCTATCCTTCTAGAGAGTTCAAGAAATCACAAACTTATTAACATTTTGAATCAGATAGGAATTTTTGAGATTTCAAGACTGATTTAAATCCTTGAAACACTTTTTAGTATTTTCAATTAGTTAGGTTTTCGACGAGTTTGTAAACACGTGGACTTGCTATTGTTTCTGTGATCAGGAATAAATGTGGTCCCATAAATGAGCAGCAACAAAAAACATGCAAGAAACCACCTAAACACCTAACACCTCAAAATTTGGCTAGAAGTTAAACCTAACAAAATAGATAGAACAATAATACCTTGTTAAGTTGCTCATTTGGTTGGCCCTTCAATTGTTGACATGATATATGCTCCTCTTGATGGAAAAAGATGTATGAATGAGATGCAATATGGATGGAAAATAGATGAGGATGCTATGTTGTATGCAAGAAAATGAGAATTCTAGCTAAATGTAGCTCAAATGAAAATTCTTCAAGAGTTTGGTTAGCATAATAATCAACCCCCTAAATGAGAGAAAAGAGGGGGTATTTATAGAGGAAGTTGTTGAGATTCATCCAACAAGCTCAAGATGAAGGGCTATGGTGAGTTGAGGACTCACAAGCCCTCACATATTGACATGTGGAATGTGAGATGGCTTAGGAATGGTGATGTGTAAATAAGGTGGAAGGAGGGCACATGAGGTGGAAGAAGAACAAGTACTTTTCAAGTACCTTGAGGAATGAGAAGATTTAATCAAAAAGGAACTTCTTGTCCCCAAGTGGGAATGAAAGTGACTTTTGAGGAATTTTAGAATTCCTCAAAAATCTCCATGGTAAAAGAGAAAGTAGTTGGAGAAATAAATGTGAATTCACATACTTGCAAGAATCCCATTGACAAGACAAGGTTCCAAAAAAGGAAGTCTTTGTCCACATGTGACTTGATGTGATAAGTCAAAAGATTTTAAAAGATGCATGGGAAGAGGAGATTGTAGGAGGAATAAATGTGAATTTAAAATTCACATGGGAAAGAGGGTCAATACCAAGAAAGACAAATGAAAAGGTTGACTAAAAAGGCATGCTAAATGTGGCTAATGACCTTGATTAAGGTTGTGCAAACACATGATTAAGATAATTGACTAAATATTATAAACAAGTGGAAAATGTTGGAGGATGTGATACTTCCTAACCATAAATTAATTAAATTAATAATGATTATAAGAGGGTTACATTGTTAAGAGGAATTAGAGACCAACTTGTAAAATTTGGAGGATGTGACAATGAGAGAAAAAAAAAGAATTAAAAATTGGCCTAAATTCAAAGAGTTCACTTGATTAAATTAAATAAAGTGGTATATTTATTTAATTTAGAGAGGAAAGAAGGTAAAAGTATTTAATTATTAAATTAAATACTTTAGGAACCTTATGTAAATGATGAGATATTAATTAAATGAATGATTTAATTAATATCTGCAAAGGAGATGAGTAAAGGGATAACTAAGGAGATGACTTTGACTATATGGAAATGGCCAAATTTAGATGCCCACATTTTACCCCTACTTGAAAAACTATTATAATAATAGGGTTTCAAAGAAAATTAAATGCAAATGACTCTATAGAGGAAGAGACCAGAAAAGAGATGCCCCAGCATAGGGGAGACTAGATGAGTTGCCCAAACAGAAAGAAACAGAAAGAGATTCCCCTGTCTCATGAGAGAAGACTTGTGACAGAGGAATGAAAAAGAATGGTAGGGTATGCCCCCTCGAGAAGGTGGACGGGGAAGGAAAAAGAGTCTCGAGCAGCTTCTCGAAAGGATAAAGTGGTATATGTTATTGGAAAGAGCATGAAAATTTGAGAAGATTGACTTTTGAATGGAGGCAAATAGAGGCACAGTGTGTAAATGGTGGCACCAGAAAGATAGAGGATGGGGGAATTAGTTGGAGGAAGAATTTTGTTAAATAAAGGGGAAAAATTCCCTTCATTTAAAAATGGTTAAAAAGGGGGGAAAGGTTATATAAGGTAATTGTAGGAATTACCTCTCCTCATTTGAACAGTAATCAGTTGAGGAAAGAGGAGAAGAGAAAAGAAGGAGAGTAGTACAGGATAGGATGCTAGAGTATGACACTGACATTATCCAGCGACTGGATGAGGTGCAATGTTTCTTTAGCGAGTGTGTCGTTTCATGCCAAGGTAGCCTCAAACCCAACTTTCTACTTTTTTCCATTTTGTTTGAGTTTTAGAAAATTTGAAAATATGAGAAAAAATGGGTAGGAGGAAAAACTGAGATTTTTTTTTTTTTGGTTGGGGTGGGAGAAAGGAGCTAGCCTGGGGAGGGAGATGGGCATGCCCTGGAAGAGGGCGAGCTCTCATGCGAAAGGGTGGATTCAGAGCCAAGTCCCACAAAGGGGTGAGTCTACTTGTGCTCAAGCAAGTCTGCCCACACACGGGGGTAGGTCCGTTTGTGCCAAGGCAGATTTTCCCATGGACGGAGGTGGGTCCACCCATGCCTAAGCAAGTTCGGCCCACACAAGGGTGGTTCTTCCTGTGCACGGGTGAGTCCACCCCATATGGGGGTGGGTCAGCTCACACTCAGGCAGATCAGCCCGTGCACGAGGTGCGGTCCACCCACACCTAGGTGGGTCCACCTGTGCATGGGGCATGGGCTCGTCCAAGAGCCCAGGTGAGTTCACCCACACCAAGGCAGGTTCACCCATGCTTGGGTGGGTCTGCCCAGGAGCTTGGGCAGGTCTGCCCGTGGCTATGGCGGGTTTGTCTGTAGCCTAGGACTGACAAAGGGGAAAAAGGGAATAGAGAGGAAAGAAGAAAGAATAGGGAATCAGATCCAAGATAGGTGAAAGGAAGAGAAAATAGGAGAGAAGGAGAAGATGGAAGAGAAAGATTGACAGAATTAGCATGTGATGGATGCAGGATTTTTGGCCGACAGTAGACGCAGGAGAGGCGGTCCGAGGTACTGAGAAAATGTATAGCAGCTATGGCAAGCATGGATCACTAGGCACTAGCGGAGGCAAGACTACTGCACATGCTATCATATTCAACAATTAAGGCCCACAGGGCTATGTTGACAGCATTGATAGAGCGTTGGGACTCAGCCATATCGACATTTCATTTGTTGACATGGGAGATGACGATGACTCTAGAGGATGTTTGGAGGATTTTGAGGCTCCCCATAGCAGAGCTCCTAGTTAGCGAGTACATGGTAGAGGACGAGGCACTGGACGAGTCCATGTAGATTGTATTTGGTAATGACGAGCTACCGATTCAACGGCAATAGTTGGACATGGACAGATGTTTGTCTTGTAGGGTACCGGCATTGTCGCTATACCTAGCAGGGTTGATGAACGAGATCCTATTAGCAGATAAGAGCAATTAGTTCCTATCTTTGAGGTTTGTAGGGGTAATTCAAAACATCATCGAGGGTCGAGATGGTCAGTTTGCATGGGGGACCTGCATACTGGCACAACTGTACCGGGATATGCATGTTGTATGCTACCGAGAGTCACTGAGTGTGACACACATTACATTACTACAACAATTGGCCTAGGAGCATATCAAGGTTACCAAGTCAGTCATGTTGAGAGTAGTAGGGCAATATGACAGAGTAGCAGTGGCCTAGGGATGGAGGATAGAGGCGGGAGTGATATTACAGTATTGGGAGGTTGGGGATGTAGATGTCTGGAGGAGATTATTTAATGAGGTGTGGGCTAAGATGATAGTCTGGTGTCAATATATGCTGCGGCGATTTAGGGACTAGAGTGAGGATGAGGGGAGACACATGGACTACTTCTACACCCTATGTAGAAGGATCCACGCATAATTGAGTTCCATAGGCCAGATCGGGTGACGAGATAGTTTGGAGTGAGGTAGGATATTCCCGTGGGGTGAGTGACATTCTGGTGACTGACACGAGAGTGGCTATAGAGGGATGAGTTAGATTTGGTAATAGTGAGGAAGGAGTTGGAGACATTGTGATTGGTGGCATACCCTAATAGGAGGGAGGGGCCGAGAGATGCAGGGATGATCGATTGATATGGTCAATGGTTTCAGTGACATCCACCTCTCTGGATTACACTAGTGGTGCCTATTAAGGAGGCACTAGGGTTCAAGTCAGAGGATGAGAGACGACTGAGTGCGAAGAGAGAGGGAGAGGGTCTGCGGGGATAATGAAGAGGAGGACAAGAGAGGAGGATCATGGAGAGGAGGATAGGAGGCGGCCAAAGCAGTTGAGGAGCTAGTGAGGGTAGGTAGGAGGAGGAGACGATGATAGAGAGCCCAAGGAGGAGATGGAGTAGAGGAGGGAGAGGAGGAGGCCAGGGTTGTAGTGCATTAGGATAGGGGGCAGGAGTCCCAAAGGGAGAGGAGACATGAGGCTCATGTAGCCACAAGAGGTCAGAAACAGGAGAGATAGGAGGCACATGTAGCCAAAGGAGGGTAGCATTGGCAGAGACAAGAGGAGGTTGAGGCTAGTGGAGAGCAGGAGAGGATGACAGAGGGAAGGAGGAGGGGAGCCCCCATGGTGATTGATGTGGAGGCGGTGGAGGCATTGACATAGATTGAGGGGTATGAGCCATAGGAGATGGACATTGATATGGAGTTACATGACATCTCGCCACTATCGACAGCACCACCTAGAGGAGAGGATCCAACAAAGGTACTGAGAGGGGCCCTGGAGAGGCTGCGACTCAGCGAGCAATGGTTACTATAGTCAGAGGCCGAGTAGAGAAGATTAGCGGAAGAGATGACTAAGCTAAAAGCACAATTTTCCCAGAGTGAGAGGGAGTACTCAGATCTATCCACAATGGTGTTAAAGGTGGAGAGGAGGTTACAGAGAGAGAAGGATGAGGAATGAGATGAGGTGGTTGACCTACAGGCAGAGGTAGAGAGGTTGTGAGTAGAGGTGGTCAGGGAGCATGAGGAGGGGGATGAAATGAGATGGGAGAGAGACTATTTGGTGCTAAGGAGATGATATGATAGGCTATTGGAGCAGGGACAGGGCAGGGGCATATAGAGATTGGGGGAAGGACCGTAGGAGATATAGAGGGTTTGCGGAGACAGATAGAGCAGTTATGGAGAAAGAGCAGATCTGCATCAGGAGCAGGATGAGCTTAGGGACAAAATGTACTATTTAGAGCAGATAATTGGAGATATGGGATTGATGCAAACAAAGAGAGATGTGGATCAGGCACAAGTGCAAGCTATGGAGGTGGATAGAGATGTAGCTCTGGCATGAGTTTAGGTGTCACAAAGTGAGCTAGAGGTGGCAGGGGCATAGGTATAGTCTCTTCAGAGAGAGAGGGATGTGGCAGTGCCACAAGTATCAGCTCTTTGGAGAGAGCGAGATGTAGCAGAGTTGAGACTTAAGGCATTGTAGAGGGATAGGGATGCAGTGGTGGCTTGGGCACAGGCCGCACATAAGTAGAGGGATGCAACAAAGATGCAGATGCAGATGTTGCAGAGTGAGCAGGACACAGCATAGGCTCAGCTACAGACAACACAGGTCAAGGAGGGGGAGCTAGGGGCAGATGTACATGGATTGCAGTCACATTTATAGGCTACACAGGTTGAGAGGGATAGGGCCACATAGCAGGTACAATAGCTGATATTAGCATAGGAGGCTTGGGGTAGGAGAGGAGAGCCATTATTGTGGATCGAGACAGGTACATGCATGAATGGAATGTCGCTAGATATCAGGCTACGTAGAGGGATGACTACATGCAAGAGGCAACCTATTGGAGGTGTGCCTATGAGAAGGCATCTCCAAATTTGTAGTGCACAACACTCTACATCAAATAGGTACCTCAGATGCCAGCACCATCCTAGTCATTAGGGACACATAGCAGGGGGTATAGTGACTATCGATGGACTACTTCTCCTTACAGTGGTTACTAGGGGACTCCCACCTATGAGTACCAGGGGACCCCCACACATAGAGGGCCAGTACCTGACTCTCATCAGAGATTAGACGTGGGTAGCTCATAGTAGAGTAGTCAAGGACCAGATGATAGGATACCAATTTTTTGACAGGTGCAGGATGGAGGATTACTACAGATTAGCAGCTAGAGTAGATGTGAGCTACATCTTTGGATTTTGCACCTTATTTGATGGTATATGTTGACATGCAAAATTAACATTCTGCATTTGATTAGGTTCATTCATTAACTAAACTAGATTTCGTATTAGGTCCATTCATCGATTGATCAAATTCACCTTCATTCATTTATCAAGTAATTTCAATAATCTCCATTTCCTAAGGTCATTTATTTAAAATCAAGCAAACATTATCATCAGCCTTTTAATAAATCAAACATCCATTTAAATCAAATCCAAAATCATATTCCATCATTTTCTAATTTAAATAAATCAAATATCAAAGTCCTAAAAGTCAACTCACCTAATCATCATTAAACTAATCTAATCATCATTTATTTAATCTAACCATGATTAAATACTAATCTCACCCACTTGCATTCTCTAGATATCTCCACTTGCACAAATAAATCAATTTTATTGATTTATTAAAAACCCTCATTTTCCCTCAACATGACAAGTTGATTTGTCCCTCCAACATTGCATTTATTGTTATTTTTCTTGTCCCCCTCTCAAAATTTATTGCAAAATTTGAATTCAAATTCTCCCTCTCATGGGCACTCTTCCCAAATCTTGCACATCCATTGACCACTCACCACTTGACAAGTGGCCTCTTCTCATTGGAGGATCTTTAGTCCCACATTCACCATCTTGGCCAATCTATCATCAAGAAAATCTATAAAAGAAGGCCTTATTTCTCATTCATGGATCCACAACTTTTATGCAAGGTTACTCTCTTGGTTTGAGAAATAATCTTGTTCTTCATCTCCATTGCACTTCATCATTTTAGCTATTGATCAAGGATTGGGAAAGGGTCACTTGCACATGTGACACCAATCCACTAAGGAATAGGTAACTTGTGGTTGCTTTCATAATGCTTTTAGTTTTATTTCATCCTTTGTTGCATTTTTGAAGGATTTGCATGGTATTTCATAGGAGTGTTTCTTAAGGGATTTGTAGGTGCTAACCCTTGTTTGAAGTTAGTGTTTGTAGATTTCAAAAGCACACTCACATATTGGCACTAGAAGGAGGGCTTGTTTGCAACCAGGGATATAGTTTGCAGTAACTTTTGTTTGTTATTTTTTTTTGTAGGAGTAATAGTTGAGTTCTTCATTTAGATGCTATATCAGCACTCTTAGCCATTTCTAGAAACTTGTCAGGGATATCATTTAAAAAAATGAAAATGCTTTCGGATCTCTTCTCTAGCACAAAGTTGTCCCTATTTTAACGTTATGTGATCCTTGACACAGAGGCAGCAAAAGGTGCCTTCCCAATCCATGGGTTTCTGCATTTAAATGCCTTGTATCAGATATTAGTTTTAAGATTTGTGTAACACTGGTTATAAGCTTCAATGCTATTTTTTTTCCACTAATAAGTCGTATTTCACCAAATGAATGTGCATAGCAGTAAAATAAAAGTATTGTGTTTATGTTGTTCCAAAATGGTGAAGGGAAGGATGTGTTTGATAGGAATGGCATCTTTTGATGATAACATCTCTTAATATCAATAAGGCATCTCCGTTTGGTTGATCATATTCATGTATTTCTTATAAAAAAGCCAGTATCTTGCATTGAGTGTGCTCCAATCTCATGTCAAATCGCCTTTAGATTTCTAAACTCAGACAATAGTTGGTAAGCTCCTCACCTCTCAACCAATGAATGGCATTAAAGACCCAGGCAGTGCTATCTATCATGTGGCAGGTTCATGTGGCCATATCATTCATCATGCACCTTTTGAGAGACCAAACTTGACGTACAAAGAAGATCATGTTCGAGCTAAATACATGAGATTATTTTGATACATCCATTCTAATCTTTGACTTCTTTCTTTTCATACGCCTCACTTATGCACGGGAAAGAAACATGGCGTAACTGTTATTAAGGTCCGGTTGGGTACAAGTTATAGTCATCTAGCAATTCTGAGGACAAAGGTAGCAAAAAGAGTTTAGTTGTGGTCAAGAAATTTATGATCGTTGTTTGCTTTTATAATCCTTTTTTCTCTAGGAATTTGTCAAGTAGAATAGTTTGTGCTAATATACCCATAGAGTATAAACATGGAGCATGATTTGGCATTTACTAACTGTGTACAATATAAGGATCTATCATGATATTATGACCACATTTTCAGGCTTTGCTTTTTCAAATGTTTTTCATTCACAACGCATGATGTGTGAAATCGACCAATTTGTCCCATTTTAACTGCATATTGTCTCTCTGTCATTGCATATTTCTTTCTCCATTTTCTCTTAGAGGGAACTTTAAATACCCTTGGGTAAAGATTACGAGGCATGGCGGCCCATCTTCCATTTGTTGCAACAGTTCCTTTTCTTGGTTGTTGAGAATAAATGTGTCTTCATGTGAGATAAGCAGCATAGGGAAGCACTAAATACAGGCGTGTGCTTTACACCAGATCAAATAGTGGCTCAAAACTCTCTAAGCATTTATTTGTTGCCAAACGCGCTTTGACTAGAGGTCTGTTGTTATAAACTCTTTTTTTTTTCCTTAGCATTAATTAGAAGATACGTTGAATAAGAAGAAGCTTACAAATGACAACCAACTTTATGGGAATCTCTACAATTGATATGATAAGATCTACGTTGTTTCTAGTGTAAAATTCAAATTATACTTAATCTGCCATAAATTTTGTGGGATATCTAAAATCTCTACTGGACTTTTAATGTTTTGTGATAGGTTGCTAAAGGACATCAATGCGAAAAGGAGAGGGACGCATTCCATGCAAACTTTTTTCATCTTTGTACTATGTCTTTATTACAGCCATTTGTTGGTGTAAATCTTGAAGGATACAAAAGATCTATAAGTAGAAAAAGAGTTGTTTTATACAGACATAGCTTCTTATTTTCATTTTGCAGGCCTTAATTGACATTTATGGTCATAACCACATTCAGTCTTATTGAGGATCAGGACACATTTGTATTAGAATCTTTTGTCTTTAAAAGATTGTTTTATTTTATAGTGTCACTATTTACAAATATTTGATTTGTGTTTTCAAAATAATGCTTTCTTTATATTTGTGTTCAAGGGAGAAAGTTTCATTTAAAGATTAAAAAGATTGAATTATTGGCAAGATCCTTATTAAGTGCTTTATCTATCATGATTATTTTTGTTTTCATTTAATTTGATCTTCACATGATCTATCTTTCCTTTTTTTTCTAGGAAAACAACGAAAGCAAACAAGGAAGGAATAGGAAAACGAAGGCACAAGGTACAACGAACAACAAAGGCACAAAGGTACAACGTTAAAATGAAGAAAAGCAAGGAGAAGGCTAGCAAAGGAAAATGAAAGGAGGAGGATATTTTGAAAAACCAAAGTGTTTTTAAATGCTTTAAGTGTTTGTTCAATGCTTCTTTACAAAATTGTTACCTTTTTGCTCCTAGGATACTAATTTTCCTTTGGGTCTAAAAAGAACAATTTGATTTTTTCCATTTGCAAAAGGTTAAAATTCAAGCTTAGACACTTACTAGATTTCATTTTGGGCTAAAAATTGGACAAGCAATCTTCATATTTCATTTGGTGCTTAAAACGAATCAAACAATTGCTTTGGAAGGATAAAATGAATGTGTTTGCCTTGTTTTGTGGTTACTTACTTAAACTAAAGTCATTGAAAAGGATGTATGCGCTTCTCTCGCACTTCCAAGCGATCTTGAGAATCAAAAGGCCTTTTTGGTGATTTTGGCATAAGATAAAGTGATCACCTCCACACTTCGATTTGGGCTTAAAATTGAACAATATCTTGTGCGAGTGTGAGTAGGGGCATTTTCACGTATATTCTCTTTCTTTGTTCCATCAAAGATTGATTGAGTTATGGATTGTGTCTTTTCTTGATTTTGTTATCCTAGAGGGCCTGCCTTAGGGAAAAAGTACTCGCCCAAGGGAACAACTCAACTAGTAACACTCTAAAGCCAATAGTATTTTCAGCCAGGATATAAATGTGGATATTGGAAGAAATGCCAATATCATGCGATTGACTTCGACAAGATGGATCTGAAAGGGGACTCTTGCCATGTTGGGTCAACTCCTATGAACGGAAAGTCCTTACCAGAACCCATGTGCTAGAATTTACCAAAATCCTTAATCTATTTGTTGGTGCAAGAACGGTCGTTCTAAAGCTGCCCCACAGTTTTACGGTCATTAGTAGAAATGGAAAACATGCCATGGGAGTTTCATGGGTGTTGATGCTTGGCTGCCCCGTATAAGTGAGTGCTGTGGAGGGGAGCTAGTGGGGTCAAGCATCTAACCATTCACTAAAGATAAGCGTAGCTAGACTTGTCCAAGTGGGTATTCAACAAATATTGTCTTACACATCCATAGGGTTTGTGCTTGTTTTTGGTTTGAAAACATAGTGTTGTATTCGAAAACATTTGCAAACAAACACTTAACAATATCATTCAAAATTTCAAACCCTTTTGGAGATAAATATCATTGACTCAATCCATATGTTATTACTTTCCCTTGGGACTCATGTCTTTAGAGGTTTCTAAACATTGGGTTACATCTCGATCTATCTCCTTAAGTAAACAATAGGAAACCCTTGCCTTAAGTTCATTAAATTTCCACATAACATATCTTGTGGAGTTTGAAGAAATTAAGACATTGGACATCTTAGTTTGAAAACTTAATCAAAGAAAGTGTTTTTTGTAAAATAAAGCCATTAAGCAAAGATAAGAAAAATGAATTTTCATGTGTGATTGGAGACTCACAAATCCCAAAGCAAAAATCATTGGAAATCCAAAAATGAATGTTCAAATGAAATCATTTCTTGGTTACAAAGGTCTTTAGGAAGCATATGCATGCTCTTCAATACCTAGGTGTAGGAAAACAAAGTGTCTTTTTTAGGTTCACCTAAGGATCAAAACAAATCAAACTTTTCATCCATCTTTCAAAACGTCAAATCCATTTCACAAATCATCTTTTGAAAAACCTTGAAATCATCCTTGAAGTGCTAGGCTTTATGACAAAATCAAGCAAAAACCAAAATCATTGAGACCAAGTCCTTGAAACATTTATCAAAACACCTTTTGGCTAGGCATGTGTAGATGCATCCTTTTGCATATACTTAGTCAAAATTATCAAAAATCATCTTGTCTAACTTAGTGTATGTAGATGAATCCTTCTTCATATACTTAGTGAAACAATCATCTTGTTTGGGTAGGTGTGGGTAGATACATCCTTCTCCTCACACACATCCAAAATCATCATCCTTTGAACAAAACTATCCTTTAGATCATTATCAAACATCTTAGGGTCTTTTTGCTCAAAATCAAAATCAAAATCCAAATCAATATCAAGGACAAAATCTCAAAATCCAAAAATCAAACCAATCAAAAATCCAAAGTCCTAACATTTCATTCAAGATTTATCAAAAGCCAAAAACAACATCCATAACATCCTTAAACATCATCATCACTTTTGAACCTCAAAAGCATCCTAAAAACTTTCACTTTGGGACATAAAATAGATATTAATCCAAGGAATCAAGAGATTCATCTCCCATATTCTTGAAGATTGATCCCCGTTTTATGGTTCTAACTAGATCTCAATACAAGAAGAGTATGGAAGCCAACAAAGAAACACCCGCTTCAAGTGATCTTAGCAAAACCACTCCTGAAATGAATCCCATTGAGGATGGAAATGTCACAATTAGCCTTCCAACATCATCGCAAAACCCACAAGAGGAAACCCAAGGGGAGGATCTTACCTTTGGAATGTCTCATGAGGAAATAACTGAAATTAGATGGAATGCAAAACTTTTAACTAAAATTTTCTGGAAACAAGAAACACTGAGAGGGGGGTGAATTAGTGTTCTACAAAAATTAACTTTATTGTTCTAACC
>VDFB02000003.1:494387553-494455518 GCA_007258455.2 Sequoia sempervirens
AGGTAGGGAAAGAGAGAGATACTTGAGAGGGAGAGGGAGATAGAGGGAGGGAGAGGGAGAGAGAGTTGAGGGGTAGAGAGGAAGAGAGAGACCTAAGAGGGAGTAAGTGTGAGTGTGAGTGAGATATTGAGAGAGATCTAAGAGGAAGAGAGACTTAAGAGGAAGAGAGAGTTCAAAGGGAAGGAGAGATAGAGAGAGATGGAGAGGGGAGATGGAGAGTGTAAGGTGGAGGGAGAGGGAGAGGGAGAGGGATGGGAGTGGGAAGGACATGAAAAAGAGAGAGGTAATAGAGAGAGAAAGGATGGAGATAGAGGTAGAAAGATAGGTATAAAGAGGGACAAAAAGAGAAAAAAGGAGGGAGGGATAGGTCTAGAGCTTAAGGGGAGATATAGTGATATATAGAGAGCTAGAGAAATGGATAGAGATATATGATGATTTATGAATATTTATGCAGCTCCTTGCTACAAAAAATATAAATATTTCATTATTCATTAATGTTTCTAATGTTTCAAGTATTTTGAGATGAGTGTTACAAAATAATCATGGAAAAAAGACTTTTCATATGAAAGTAGTGAGCATTTGATGTTTCAAAAATGAAATATGAAGTTCAAATGATTATAATTATTTTTTGTGTATAATATAGAAACACCACCTATTCAATTATGTAGAGATCTCAATCACCTTTCCGATGCCTATAGTCAAAATTTTGATAAGAAATGCAAAAGTTATGGCCATTTTACTAAAGAGGTTTTTTTAGGTCTTCAAAATGGATATTCGTTTTGTTTCTCAAAAAAAGGGGTTCCCTCTTTCCAAAATGGATATCATTTCAGTTTGGTATTACCAAACCAAAATGTATATTGGCTTAGGATTTGGTTTGAGATTTCCTAACCTAGAAAGTCAACCTAAAAAATGTGTTTTGAAAAATATGCTTAGTTTTCCAAAGTTTGCCCTTGTGGCTGATGACTTTTTTTTATCCAAATTTTATCAAATGAAGAGGGTTTATAGAAAAAAAATTCAGCTTTCCACCAATATAAATTTTGTCTTATTTTTAATTTAATAAATAATTATTATTGATTTTCTACCTACATTATGTCTAAAGTCTTGATTTATAGGCTAATTGAATAACTTCTATAACTTTCAAACTACTTAACATTTTTTGAATCTACAAGATGCACCATATTCTATGTTTCACATACTATAGGATAAAACAAAAAATTAAATTTCATAAACTTTTGACCAAGTTATGGTGGTCAAACATAGACATTTTAATAGTTCCAAAAAGTTCTAATAAAAAAACATAACTAATTATTTACATGGAAAAAAATTACAAAAAAAAATCTGGCACATCCAGGAATGTGTCCTCTACTTATATTGAAAAATTCAGAAAAAAAAATATCATTTTTTACTTGTACTTAGGGTGGTTAGACATACACCTGCTTCTTATCTTTTTCTTGAAAATTTAGTACCACTGCATTGAAATTTCAAATTTTCTCAATTTTTTTTTTCCAAAAAAGGACTAGTAGCCAAGAAACTACATTTAATTTTCTACAACTTTTGTTCTTATATATTTTTAAAATTATGTTAATAACCTATTCAAATTTTTATGTCAAGTTGCCTAACTCTGGTTTTCTAAATTTTTATCGCTACTTAGAGGCCTAGTTTGGACTCCATGATCTTGTACATATCCAAGGGTGAGCAACATTGGATCAAGTTGTTGGACCATTGAAGAATTTTAAATAGACACTTTACAATACACTAATTTTCTTGGATGTCTATTGTATCTATGAACAATTATAAAGGTGTGTCATAGAAAAATGGCCCCTTGTCATTTTCATGGTCTTTTAGGCCTTTCTTCATGATGCCTTGTTCATTTTGCATTTTTGATTTAATGTTGCAATGTGGCTTGAACATTCACATTAAGTCCTTAAAATTCAAATTATGGCATCTTGTGAAGGTGTTGTGAACTGTTGTAAAACATTTCTACACTTTTTTAGACTCTATTTATTACAATTCACTTAAAAATCACCTTTTCATCACTTATCAAGTCCTATTCTGAAATGTTGTAAAGTCTTGTAACAAGATTTCACACTTTTCTAGGCTTAATTTCACTATTTACACCTTTTTTATGTTTTATTTGACCCCTTTATGCACTCATAAGGCTTAATTAAGTGTTTTTTTTTAATGTAAATCTGACAATCAACAATAAATGCAAGATAATTCCTAACACCCACTTTCAAGTCTAACCAACCTTCAGGTTGGAAATCTAGATTTTGTTAGATTCCAGGTACTGACACTCATAAACCAGTTTCTAGAAGTTTTCATTAGAAGCAAGATTGATTCACCATCAGTGGTAAATGAGTCCCACTGATGATTTTGAATGATTTTTTCCAGCATTCAGAATACTCCAAATTCTCCATTCTCTACCCAAGTGCACTTTGATTCAACCTTCTTCTTTTCTATTTTGCATTTGTTCATACTTTAATTTATGTTTGTATATCACATTGAGTTTTCCAGCATTGCATAATTGCTAGGTTTTGCATTCATAATCAGTCAAAATTTTCATTTAATTTCACTTAGTTCATTTCATTTAGTCTAAATAACATCATACATTTCATAATTTAAGTGAACCACCTAGACTTTTGAGTGGGGTTTATCTCTCTTCTTTTAGGTGAAACATCCTAAGAATGCAAGAGTAGCCTATAAATCCTACCCAAAAATCTACGGTTCATTTTGGTGAAGCTGCATATTGAGCACTTTCCATATGCAGGAAATAATGTGTCGTTACAAACAATTATTAAAACTAATTTAACTACAAACTAGCTGTCTAAATATCTATAACTTATGCATGGTATAGTCAATGAATTGCATGAGGTGAGGCTCATGCATCACTTCTCAACAGTTAGTTATATAACAAGAAGGTTGAAGTGAGTACTATCAATTGGGTGGTTTGGAATTACCTATCATATGAAAACTTTATGATGATTGGTGATTTTATGTTTTAAGAGAAATATAAATTGTCAAAAAATTGTTTAATTTATGATTATTTTATATAAAATCTTTTATAAATATAATATCTTGAAAAATTAAAAAACATTGATAATTATTAATAATAAATGTAAAAAACTTAAATTTATTGTTATAATTAATAAGAAATTTCTAAATTCATATTAAAAACATGATAACTGTAAGTAAAAATGTCAAAATATTAAATTTACTTTAATTATTAAGTTTCTAATTTCATATTAAACTAGCACACACACATATATATATAATAGTGGAGAGTTATGCCTTGAAATATTAATTTTATATTCAATATAGTTTAATTAAATAACATGAATGAATAGCATTAGTGGATGTTAGTGTGTTGGTTTACATACAGGGCCACTACTTAAGCCCAATTTATAGCTGCTCGATTTCTACCTTGGACACATTTTTGCAGTCCTGGACTATTACAAAAGTAGCATTACAAAAGTAGAAAAAATACAATTATACAAAAGTGCTTTTATCTTTCTTTTCCTTTTTGATGCCACTTCTCACATGATTATAGGTCTCTCTATGTTCCAGCCATTGCTAAATCTGGTTGTTGTTTTCTATTTTTCCCTCCTCCAACAGTTTTTGAAATTTCTCCTTTGCTACCTAGATGATGATGGAAACCTTCACATAAATAGAGTGTAGAGTGAGTTTTCTATAAAACTCAGTAAGATCTCTTCTATAGCCCGAATAGATTTCTTTATTCCTTTCCTTCTAGATAAACCATAATATTTTAGTTGATAGAATTAACCAGAATATATTACTAGTTTTTCCAAAACCATTATATTTTCCTATTATAATTTCTAATTTTCTTTCTTCTCTAGTTTTCCTAGCTTTTAACATGTCAATTTGAAAGATATTCCATATTTCTTTAGCAAAAAAGAAATAAAAAAAATATACATTACAGAATCAGATTTTTTACAGATATTACAGAGAAGTGGATTCTTGCTGGAGTCCACATTTGGTAATCTTTGCATCAAAAGCAGCCATCTAGATGTTGCCTTCTTGGGCTCCAAGGTGTTGTTCCAGTTATGCCTAAAAATTAATTTCCACTTTTTATTTAAGCCTTCTACGAGTTCTGAATTGTTATTCAAAAAACCATAGATCTCTTTTGCTTTTAAACCTGCAATGCTATTATTTTCTAGCCAATCAAGATTATGCACATTATTTTTCCTAGCATTTACATTAGCAATGGGGATTACCACATTGTTTTAATGGTTTCAAAGGTTCTATTCTAAGATTGTGGCAAGTTTGAAAACTCAATTCTCAAGGTATCCCAACATTTTAGTCTACCCTCTATCAAGATTTGGTCAAAGCAGGATAAACCCTTTTTATTTCAGGATTTAGTAGAACATCCCTATAGTAAAGCTAGTGGCTTGTCCTTGTGGAATACATTTCACCATATGGATCTTTCCAAGAAGATCTTATTGTTATTAATGTCAACTTTACAATTCTCAATAATTTTATCTCTAGAGGATTCACAAGCTTTCCACAAGCTTTTAAACACCTTGGATCCAACAGGGGTTGTTACAAACTTTCCAAAGACCAAGTCACAAAGAGGAAGGTGCTTCTAGGTTTTGTCTTTCTTAGGTGTAGCCAGCTTAATATTGTTTCTAACCAAGACTTTCCAAGGCTCATCACCTATGAGAGCCTTATAGATCCACTTTTTAGCTAGGGCTAAGCCTTGTTGTTTTAAGTTCTTGACTCCTAGGCCCCTAGCTGCTTGTCCATACAACAAATTTCCCACTTTATTGCATGTATTTTCTTATTTCCTTTACGATCAGACCATAAGAATTGTCTGATTTTCTTTTGGATTTCCTCAACTTGATAGCTATTGAAAATCCAAACCGAGGAGTAGTAAATGTTATAAGAGGCTAGGAATTTTTGGCATACTTGCACCCTTCCTACCAGTGAAAGGTGCCTATTATTCTAATTGTTTAACTTTTTCTCAATTTTTCATTTCATGCACTCCCACATTTCTCTTAGGTTGAGGTTAACTACAAAGGGGATCCCTAAGAATCTTACTATTTTATTTGGTCCCCCCCATTGCAGGCCCAACCTTTCAAACCAAGGGGGTTGATTTTCCTCCTAGCTAAGCATGATAGACTTGGCTCTTGATATCCTAGAACCTACAACCTTTTCCAAGAATTCAAGTTTTCTCATGAGATGACTCACATTCTCTTCTTCCAACTTTATGATAAGGGTTGTATCATCTGCAAACTGGAGGTTTATTAACTCCTCTTTATTTGGAAGGATAAGGCCATTTACTTTGGGGGTTAAATAGTTATCTCTAAGGATAAAGTGCAGTGCATCACTAGATATCACAAATAATGTAGGGGCTAGGGGAAACCTTGTCTTATAGATCTCTGCAACTCAAAATCCTTCATCAAGCAACCATTTATCTCTATTTGTGCATTGGCATCTTTCATAAGAGTTTCAATCATTCTAGAGAGTTTCTTTGGAAACCCAAAAGCTTCAAGGACCATCATTATGAATGGCCACTCAATCCTATCATAAACCTTTTCAAAGTCCACAAGGAGCATTCCCATGATTTTCCTTTACATTCTGGCCCATTCCATTGCCTCCCAAATTGTTAGGAGGTTCTCAAGGATGTATATCCCTTTGATAAAGCATGTTTGCATGCAGTTAATTATCTTAGGAAGCAGTCCTGCCAACCTTAGTGCTATAGCCTTTGCAAAAATTTTGTAGGAGACATTCAAAAAAGTTATGGGTCTCCAATTTTTAACAAGTGCCTTGTCTCCCTCTTTAGGGATCATTTTTATAATACCTTTATTAATTTTGCTGCCTAGAGAGCCCACCTTAGTTGCTTCTGTGTATACATTGAGGAGTTCTTCACTCACCCAATCTATGTTATTTTTATAGAATTCAATGGGGATTCCATCCACCCCTGAGGCCTTATCATTTTTTCAGTGCTAGGATTGTTTCCTTAACCTCATCCAAGGAGAGGTGCCTATCTAGTAGTGTAGCATCTTGTTCAAATAGCTTCTTAGGAATTAGTTTCCTGCAATCATCTCTTTCCTTTTGACTTTGTGTGTTATTTCCTTATGAGGTAAAAAGATCTTTGTAGAATTGGAGAAATCTATTTTGGATAACCTCAAGATCTCTGCTCAGGCTGTCATTATGCCAAATAACATTAACCTTCTCTTTAGCTTCTTTGTTTTCTAGGCATTTAAAGAAGAATTTTGAACCTCTATCCCCTTGAGAGGCCCAAATTAACCTTACCCAATTTTTGAGGCCTTGGTCCTTTAACAGATGAATTTTCCTCAACTCCCCCTTCACAAAAAATAGCACCTCATTTAGGATTGTATTTTTTGGGTCGTCTTGCAAGGAAGTTTCAACCACTAGGAGGTTCTCATTTAGTAAGCCCTCTTTTTTCCTTAGATCCTTTGCCTTCTTCTATCTAATTGTTTGGAATATTTTCTTCCAGGCTTCCACATTGGTGTTCCATCTTTCAATGTACAAAATCCTCTTGTGCACCCATTTGTTAATCTCTTTAATTGTAAAAATAGCGTCACAATAATCCTCATTCTCCAACAACTTTGTATTCAACAAGAATTTTGGCACTTTTTTCATAGTGGTAGGCTAGTCTTTTTCCAGTGTTATTTTTACTAAGACTGGGTGGTGGTCTGAGAGGGTCCAAGGAGTCACTTTGACCTAGTATTGAACTCATCCACTTTATCAAATTGAAATTCTTCCTTATCTGCATAGAATCTATCCAGTCTGTTATATATTCTTCTCTCCCCCTTTTGGAAGTTGCACCATGTGAACCATATACCTTTTTTTTTCCTTTCTTAGACCTTCAATGGGGTCAAAGAGCTGGAGTTTATTTTTCATTTTAAACCAGAAGAATTTCTCATTGCCTTTCCATCCCATATTACTCCCACCAACCTTATCCTCAGTGCTTTCTATCATATTGAAGTCTCCTCCAATAATCTAGGGGAACTCTTGTAGTGCACTAAGCCAATCCCATAATGCACACCTCTGCGTATAGTCATTTGAGGTGTACACTGAGCATATACCAAATTTAAGGTTATCTTTCTCAATCAATATCCACACAGCTTTATTACAACGAGAAAGGCCTTGATTAGTAACCCATTTGGCCCACTTATTTGCAACTAGTATTGTAGTACCTCCTTTCCCTTTTTCATGCTTGGTAGAAAAATGGATTGAATCTTTCTAGATAAAGTTCAAGCTTTTCTCAAGCTGGAAGCCTACTACTTTGAGTTCTTGGACCATGAAAATGTCCTTTTGCTTCACTTGGATTAATAATCTCCTTACATTATACTTCCTCTCTGGGGGCTCAAGTCCCCTAATGTTCCAAGACAAGAAATTAAGAGTCATCTGATTCCATTTTTTGGGGCCCATCATCTGAGCTCCTAAAGGATTCAAAGCACTTAGGGAGGTTTTTCTTTCCTAGCTTAACTTTTTTGGTAGGGAATTGAATCCTCCCTCTACTTCTTCCTTCTTCCACTCCTTTTTTGTTTAAGCATCTTACTCACCAAGCTGCCTCCTTCTTCCTCTTCTTTCACACCTTCCTCTAGTTGAGGTGTGGTAGCACATCCCCCCTAGCTACACTTCCCCATTGTCCCTTCCTCATTGGATGGGGTTGCAACATCCCCTTTTGGATTCAAGTTGTTTAAATAGTCCTGGAAAAATTGTAGGGTGTCTTGGTTTAAAGGCTTGAAATCTAAGAGGTCAAAGGCCCCCTTTTGTTTATCTTTTTTATTAGGCCCCTTTTGCTTATCCAGTTCAGAGCTTTTTATGTCAATTATCCTACTGCTACTATGGATGGAAATGCCTTCCTTGTTCATGACCTTACAAGGGGAGGTAGTTTCCTCTCCTGGTCCTGTCATTAGCAAAGGGGGGTATCCCCATCCATAATAGGAGTAAAAGAAGTTTTAACAGGTTCAAAATCTTTATAGGCTTCCCCAGGGGTAGGGACCAGCTTTAGACTTTTATAATCTACACCTTGCAAATCTTTTATTTTATCATTCCTTGGGTCAAACTCCATATTAGAGGTTTTTGTAAGAATTGGATTCTTTTTTAGGGTTTGATCCTACTTTTCTTTAGTATTACGACTATGCTCCCTTAGGTTCCTCATTATCTTTTTATTTTTTCCTATCTTCTCTCTCATCTGCTGCATGACCATTTCTTGTGTGCTTAGCTTGCCCCCAAGGGAGAGGTGGCCACCCCTTCTTTGGTGGTCCTTGAGCACAGTTTTGATTGGGGGATTGATCCCACCTACTCTTGGGTTTGAATCTACATCTTCCCTATCTTCATTTATTTTTATTTCCAGTCTTTGGCATCCCTTGAGTTGGGGAATTTCTGATGATAACCATTTGTTCTTCACCAGCTAACATCAGATCAACAGGGTTATCCACCCTCAAATCTTGGGGTGCAACTCGAGTGGTTTCCATAAGGATCTTTTCCCCCCTTGGTTTAGGGTTTTCAGACTCTTGACCAAATTCTAGTTTTGAGGCCACTCTCAACTCATTAGCATTAGGGATTTGCTTCTTATTATGGTTAGTATCTTTAACTTTAGCCCTCCCCACAAGGTCATTTCTTAGGATCGGGAAATTTTTCCTTCTATGCCCTTCTTTTTTGTAGAGGAAGCATGTGTTGGCACCTCCCAAGATTTCTATCTTACAGTTTAGAATTGCATTTTCTATTTCTAGTTCAATTTCATCGAGGATTTCCACCCCAGTGGTGATAGCTAATAGGGCACGAGTGTCCATATGAAGAAGAGTGTTATTTGTTTCCTCAACCCTAATGGTTCTTCCATAATGTGAGAGGAGTTATGGGATAACCCTCCAAAGTACAGGGGGAACCTTCTTAATGTTTATCCATCTTGGGTAAGATAAGGCTAAGACTTCCTCATTTAATACATTCGGTGACTAGGTAACCACCCTAAACATAGCATTTCCAATTGACTAATATTCCTTGTCAGTGGCCTTTTTTTCATTTCTTTATCTCTAAAAAATATCAAAAAAATCCCTTTTTGAATTAATCTACAGAATGAGTGTTGAATTCCCATTTTTTTATTCCATACATTCATTAGCCAGTCATCAAAAAAAATTCTTGAGGGATGTTTATTACAATCTAAAGCAGCAAAGAAAATTGCAGTATTTTTAAGTCTTTTCTCCTCATTATCAAGAACCTTTGTCATTTCCTCATTTGGGATAAAGGAATCTAACTTAGGGTTTGTGGAAGAGACCTTACCTCCTCTAGGATCTAAGATTTGAGTGCCATATTCCCTACCATAATTGACCACAATGAAGGAAGTCGTTGCAGGAACATTGCTCCTTTCATTGTCAGTAACAACTTCCTTGAAGGACTTGGCACCGTTAACCGTTTTTGACCTCTTTCCTTCTATGGATTTTTTACAGACCATCAAGGGGTTTTTCAGTCTTTGGCCTACCCTCACCCATTGATGGTGCCTGATTCATGCCAAGAGGTGTTCCTCTAGTATAGATTTACTAGAATAGAATAAAAAGAAACATCATCTGAAAGCAAGATGGGAAAAACATAGTTTGACCTCTTGCCGTGAACAATAAAAATAAGAACATTGAACGAAACCTAAACAGGCTGTAGAATGAGATATTATGGAAGGGAAAAATACTTCCTTAATGGCTTAGATCCATTTGGAGTTCGGCCCTCGAACACAAAGCCTCCTCAGATGGAACGCCCTCCCTCACCATTCCTCTTTCCAAATATGAATAGCTATTGGGAATCCTTCTGATATATTTTATACATATTACTATTTAATATATGTACCCTAATAGTCGGGACTCAACATGTAAGAGATCAATATAATAATATAATATCATAATAATGTTAATTATTATAATATAATATTAAATTATATTTTGATATAATATTTAATAAATATGATAAAATATGTAAATGGAAAATTAGGAAGTTGAATGTGGAGAAATGGCTTTGGTCTGCGTGCTCGGGAGCCGAGCTAGGGCATCTGCACCCTAGCTCGTTCTAGTTTTTTTCTCTATTGTGCACTTTCTGGGGGGGTTTTTTGTGTGCGTCTGGGGGTTCTGTCTTCTTATCTGCCTACTGTTGTGTCTTGGAGGCGCGTTGTTGGCCTTTGATTCGCCCCTGCCTTCTTTGTTTTCTGTGTTGAGGCATCCGCCTGGAGGTGGATCTATTGCAGACTCTGAGCTAGGTGGTGGTGGTCGGTGGGGTGTGTGTCTTCTTCCTGGCGTGTGGGGTGTGTGCGAGTTGAAAGCTTTACTAGTGTTCTTTGCTCCTTCTCTTTGCTACGCGGGTGGGAAGGGTTTGAGGTGTGTGTGCTTGGTGTTTGGTGTGGTGCTCAGTGGAAGGGTGTGGGGAGGGCTTCCCTACCCTTTCTTTGGTGTAGGGATTGTGTTTTTTTTCCTTGGGCTTGATGGCTTCGAAGGGTGAGACATCAGTGGGGTGCCCTAACTTAGATTTTCGGGAAGCAATTGGCTCGCAATTTTCAAGTCAAGGGATGAAGACCTTTGATAATGATTTGTTTGCTCTGAATACAAGGATTGTTGATACAGGATTATCTGATGGCATGAGGATCACAAAGATTAACGGATGTCTCAAGAGGTGCAATGAGAGGCCAAAACTGGTTCTTCCGTCTGAAATGATTGCTGAAGATGTTGAGTATTACTTAGCTCATTCTTTATATTGTAAATTTTTGGGGATGAGGGTTTCTTTACAATTTTTGGAGGTTTGGGCCTGAAGGACATGGGAGCCGGAGGGGGAAATGGAGATAATATTGCTGGCAAACAATTATTTCATGGTTTCTTTTAATTGCATTGTTGATCGCAATAGGGTATTTGAGGGAGGCCCTTATTTTCATAATAAGGTAGGGTTGTTTATCAAGCCATGGCATGTAGGGTTTAACCCCGCTGAGGAGCTTCCAAATTGTGTCCCTGTGTGGATTTTTTTACCAAGGTTCCCTGTGGAATGTTGTCATGAGGATGTGCTGCACCTTTTGGCCTCAGTGCTGGGAAAACCAGTTGGGACTTCATCACAAACTTTGGGTAGAAAGGTAATGACTTTTGCATGCATTTTTGTTGAGATTGATCTAAGTAGGCCTTTGCCCGATGCAATAGAGATGTGTGCGGGCTCTTATTCTTGGGTGCAGCAATTAGACTATGAAACTCTTCCCTTTTGTTGTTGTTTTTGTCGTGAATATGGCCATTTGCAGTGGAAATGTCCAAGATGCAAGCCTGTGGAGTCACAACCTTCACAACCTGCTAGCAATCTTCCTAAAACAGATAAGGGAAAGAGCATTTCTCCTAATGAGGTAGGTGCGTCTGATGGCTTTGTTCCGTTCAAGGCTCGAAATTGGAATAGGGGTCAAAAGATGCCTTTTAAAGAAAGACAGGATGAAGGTACCTTTAACAGATTTGAGGTTTTGGATGAGCTCAACCAACAGGAGGTGAACCCAGGTTTGATCAACCTAGATTAGGGGCTTGTGGGCTTAGCTCAGGAGGATTTTGTTCTTGATTCTTCTTTGGAGGCTCAAAGGGATGATTGTATGCTTAGGGAAGCTGATCAACAGTTGGTGGTTTTCGAGGTACAAGAACCCTCAGCCATTGCTACATTAGTAGGTGAGGATTCTTCTCTTCCCAGAAAGAACATTAGTTCAGACCCGACTAAGAAGATCAAACCCCCTCCCAAATTGGGAATTTTGCAGAAAGATATTAAGAAGGGTGGGGCAAAGAAATTTGCTAAACCCGGCAGAAAAAAGGATGTGGAAAAGATTAAATTGGCGGGCAAGAATTTGGTGGAGTCAGGGTCAGTAAAGACCCTGGATTCTCTTTTTTAGAGTCCTTTGAATTGATTGTTCTATCATGGAATTTACGAGGCTTGAACAACGGCCCTAGACAAAAAGCAGTTCATGATTTAGTTAGAATTCAAGGTCCTGATGTTTTCTTTTTGCAGGAGACTAAGTTATCTGTTGAGAATATGCATGGCTTGGAATCTAAGTTGTGGAGAAATGGGGAGTGCCAGTGCATTGGAGCTCATGGAGCTTCTGGGGATTTGGAATGTTTATGGAATCCTCGAAGAATTCGACCTCTTTGGTGGATTTCTTCTAAATCCTCTGTCTATGATTGCTACTAGTTTTGAGACAGGGGAGGTTATTCTATTTTCCAATATATATGTTCCTACAAATCTTCAGGGTAAACAAGGTCTTTGGTCCCATATCAGGCTTATCCGTAGCATGATGCCTTTTCATCCATGGATTTTGAGTGGAGATTTCAATGCTATCTGTGAGTTGGCTGAGAAGCGTGGTGGTACATGAAGGTTGGAGCCCTCTGCACTGCTTCTTCGAGACAATATCAATACCTTGAATCTTGTTGATATCAAACCCAACAATGGTCAGTTCACCTGGAACAATCGTTGGGTTGGTGATTCCTGCATTGCAGAAAGATTGGATCAATTTCTAGTTTCTTGTTACTGGGTTGGACGAATTTGGTCATCTTGCTCTAAGATCTTGGATTGGAGAGGATCTGACCATTAGCCTATTAAGCTTACTACTGAGTCAACTCATGTGCCTCGTATGCCCTCTTTTAGGTTCCAACTTATGTGGTTGTGAGACCCTTCTTTTAATGCCTTTGTGACTGACTGGTGGAAGAAAGGTAGACCAACCTATGGTATGACAATGTATACATTTGCTAAATTACTTCAATATGTTAAATTTGAGCTCAAAAGGTGGAATCGTCAGTACTTTGGGAATGTCTTCCATGCCAAGGTGATGGCTCAGGAAGATTTGGATGGTATCATGAGGAGGTTAAGGGAGGATGGGGTGATGGTTGAGTTGCTTCAGGAGGAGGCTCGGGCGGTGAAAACTCTTAAAGAATGGGAACTGCGAGAGGAAATGTATTGGAAACAGAAGGCTCGCATTGAGTGGCTTCAAGAAGGGGATAAAAATACAGCTTTCTTTTTTAATTCAGTGAAAGCCAGGCATCATGGAAATTCTATCTTTGTTCTGGTGAATGACAGGGGAGACCATCTTTCCTCCTTTCTGGAAATCTCAAGGGAAGTGGTGCAGTACTTTGAATCTCTTTTTAGGGAGGACTTGCAAGGGGGGTCTCCTGAGGAAGCATAGATTCTCTCTTGTATCCCCTCTCTCGTGTCTGGAGACTTCAATCAACAACTCATGAGTGATATCTCACTTGATGAGCTTGAAGGGATTGTTTTCAATATGAAGAAAGGGAAGGCGCCTAGTCTAGATGGCTTCCCAGTTGAGTTTTTTCAAGAATTTTGGGATATCATCAAACTTGACCTCCTGGCGGTGGTTCAAGAATCTCAACAAAATAAGCAGATGCTGAGGGCCCTAAATTCTACCTTTCTGGCTCTTATTCCCAAGAGTGAGGGGGTTGATAGGCTAAGCCAATTTCAGCCCATTTCTTTATGCAATGTAGTTTATAAAATTATTTCAAAACTTATTGTTGACAAATTGAAAAAGGGGCTTGAGGAGCTGATCTCTGAAGAACAAAGTGGTTTCATTGTTGGTAGGAAAATTCTGGATGGGATTGTTATTGCAACTAAGGTCATCCATTCTATGGCTAGCTCTAAAGAAAAAGCGATGTTTATCAAACTAGATATGGCTAAGGCATATGACAGAGTTAGGTGGTCCTTCCCTCAACGGGTTCTTGGTGCTTTTGGTTTTGTTGAAGAATGGATTCAATGGGTTTTGAGTTGTGTTACTTCTATCTCTTTCTTTGTGCTTATCAATGGGAGTCACTCTAAGTTATTTGGTGCTTCTAGGGGGCTTCATCAAGGTGATCCTCTTTCCCCTTACTTGTTTATTCTTTTGGCTAAAGGTTTGGGGAGATGGATTAAACGGAGTGTGGAGTCTGGTCTCATTCAAGGTTGGAGGTGGGGTGGCACCTTACCTCCGCAAACTCACCTAAAATTTGTGGATGATACTGCTTTGATGGGGATGGCTACAATGCGAGAGGCCTCTAATTTATGAAGAATGTTGGTTGTTTACCTTGTTGCCTCCAGTCAACAGATTAATGAGGGCAAGTCTTCCATTTTCTTCTTCAACACTCCGGGCCCCATTCAGCAGAGGATTTCCCAAAATTTGAGATTTCAGATCGGGACTCTCCCTGTGACTTACCTTGGCATTCCCATCTCAGTGAGTAGACTTCCTAGGGAGTCTTGGTAGATCATTTTGGATAAATTTCAGGAAAAAGTTAATCACTGGACTCATCGATGGTTATCCTTTGCTAGTCGTGTCTAGTTGATTAAGTCAGTGGTGCAGGCTATGCCCATTTATAGATGCATGCTCCAGGTTGCCCCTATGGGCTTTCTTAAGGACCTTGAATTTGTGGCAAGACAATTCTTATGGGCTGGTTCCTTGGAGTCCTCCAAATGGAGTCTGGTTCTTTGGGAGGTTGTTTGTAGTCTAAAACATTATGGTGGATTAGGCTTGAGGCAATCGGCTGTGACTGGGGAGGCTTTGGCTGCTAAACTATATTGGCGGTGGTGTAAGGAGAAGGATAAGAGTTGGGCCAAGGTTCTTTCTCAAAAGTATCTCCCTGGGATCCTTCAACCCAATATTTCTAGGTACCCCCTTGTGGGGAAGGGTTATGTGATTTGGGGCACTCTCAAAATGGGGGCTGGGCTTATTAAGGAAGGATTATTTTGGATCTGCAAGAAGGGGACCGGGGTCTAGTTCTGGACTGATTCCTGGGATAGTTTTCCTCCCATCACCTCCCAATTTCCCAACTTGTTGAATCTTTGCCAGAGGTTTCTTGAGGTTGGTTGGTCACGGGTGAGTGATTTCAAGTCCTTTTCCTCCTGTGGTCATATAGAGATGGCCAAATGGAAGTCCCCAGATGAGTGGCCAGATGTTTCTTTATAGGAAGATTGTGTTGTGCTGCAAAGTATCCTCTCTAGTTGAAGATGTAGCTCTCTTCGATATGATGACGTGCTTGCCTGGTCCCCCAATCCTAAGGGGACCTATACTGTAGCCTTTGGTTATAGTGTGTTATTGTCTCATAGGTTGGTTGGGATTGAAATTCAGTGGTGGAAGAAGGTCTGGAACAAGATTTCTTGGCCAAAATGTAATTGTTTTGTTTAGATGTTGGCCTGGAATAAGTGTTTGACTTGGGATAACATTCAGAAGAGAGGTTTCCAAGGGTCCTTCTATTTTTGTTATGTGTGGGGCTAATGAGGAGGACTCTACTCACTTGTTTTTTCATTGCTCTTTTTCCCTCCAGCTTTGGCATTTTTGGTGGGGTGATTGGAAAATTCCTTGTGTTCATGCATCCTCCTTGATTGATTTTTGGTAGGGGATGGGTCAGCCCCCTTCAGTGGCCTCCTTTTTGTAGGATGTGTGGTTTGTGGGGCCTATCTTCTTATTGTGGCAGATTTGGTTGGAACACAATCGAAGGATATTTCATGGAGAACGAAGGCTGGTGCAACAAATTTGGCAGAGATTATTGGGCATGGTTTAAGAAATAGAGTGGAATTCCCTTTGGTGAAAAGGGATACAAAGTTGGTGGAGAGATTAGGGATTCAGGGGTCATCTTTGGCTTTGGCAAGGGCTCGGAGAGGATGACGAGAGAAGCAAAAAATTGATAGAGATGGCAATTGGCAACTTCCACCATATGGTGTTTTGAAGATCAATACTGATGGATCTTCAAGGGGCAATCCAGGACCGACTGGTATTGGGGGAATTGGGAGGGACTCTTTGGGCTCGGTGATCTTCCTCTTTTCAATCTATGAAGGGACACAGACCATCAACCTGGTGGAAGGGTTGGCTATTCTTGACGCTCTTGAGAGAGCTTATGCTTTAGGATGGAGAAGGATTGTTTGTGAATCTGATTCCCATATTTTGATCAATCTGCTTATTGAGAAAAAAGTGACAGATGTCAGCTGGCAACTGGCTAGGGTTGTGCAACAAGTTCTGTGGGTTAGTTCTTTGATGGAAACTATGACTTTTGTCCATATTCCACAGGAGTGGAATAAGGCAGCTGATTGTTTGGCGAAATGGGCTTCTAAGCATGTTGAGGGATGGAGAATTGAGGAGTGGGATTTGGTTCCACAGGAGCTCCGTCTTGATTTAACGAATATTCTTGCTGCAGATAGGGCTGGGAGTGGTGACAGATGATGGTGTTGGTTGTTTA
The DNA here is from genome assembly GCA_007258455.2 of Sequoia sempervirens. Classification (NCBI taxonomy): domain Eukaryota; kingdom Viridiplantae; phylum Streptophyta; class Pinopsida; order Cupressales; family Cupressaceae; genus Sequoia; species Sequoia sempervirens. Next base: position 494,403,738 of record VDFB02000003.1, read on the forward strand.
TTCTTAGTTGATTTGTAGTGCTTGTTTTTCCTTGGGACTTCGGTCCTTGGCTTCCTTTGTATTATTGCTTTCTTATTTTCAATAAAGTTTTTACCCCTTTTATTAAAATAAATATGATAAAATATTAATTTTAATGTAATTGAATTATATTTAGAGTTAGAACTTAATTGAAATCCTAACCTTAATTTAATGCTAACCTTAACCCTAATTAAACCTTAATCATAAGTGAACCCCTACCTAACTGTAACACTAATTCAACTCTTACCCTAATCCTAATAGAATCTTAACTATAACCCTAATGCTTATTAAACTCTTAACTCTAATTAAACCCTAACAGTATAATTTTATATTTATTTATTTTAAATTTTTTTTTAATAATAATAATTTATAGAAATAAATAATATGATGATATAATATATATTAATATTATAAAATATAATAAATAATATTTGTGTGATTCATATTTTTAATATAAATTTAATTTATTAAAATTATAATTAATGTATTATTATAATTATAGTATTTTTAAATTGTAATGCATATAATTATAATATATAAGTATATAAGTTGTAATTTAATAATAAATATATTATATAACATGTAATATTTTTATAATTTATTTTAAATAATTTTATATTAATTGAAATTATAATATTTGAAAAAAATTAGCTATAATAATTTAAAATTTAATTATAGTATGATATAATATTATATAATATAATAATTAACTATTATTAATTATAATAATATTATAAATATTTAATAAATTATTATTAAATTAGTAAATATTATAAGGTTATTATTTAATGTTAATATAATATTATATTAATATTGTTTGAATTATGATTAAGTTAAGGGTTAGGGTTAATGGAGGTGAAGGGTTGCGATAAGGGTTATGATTAGAATTAGTTTTAGAATTAGATTTAGGGTTTTTTATAGAGTTGTAATTAAGCTCAGGGTTTGGATTATAGTTGGATATACAAATAAGATTCAAGTTAGTATACATATATTAAATTTGGGTTTCCTAATAGCCTTGGAGTTATGCTTGGAGATATAATTTCAATTAGAGTTTTTGTTAGGAATATATTTTGAGATATAAGTTCAATTGGTCACAAGCCAATCTAGTTTCAAGTAAGCCTAGTGAAGGGAAGGAATACCAAAGGAAAGGGGACAAATGATTTCGTAATAAGTGAAATAATTAAAAGAAGGGACTATAGGGGGAACAACAATAATATCAACAATTTCAAGGAATGAAAGTAGCTCTAGAAGACCTGCAACAAGGATTCAACCATTGAGAGGGTGTTGTACTTGTGGTGGAGATCACTTTACAAACCAATGTCCCAACAAACCACCAAGTACACAACCACAAGGGAATTTTCTACCTTTTCAACAAGAAGCATTCCAACAGAGGATTCATGTTGCATTGGACAACTAATAAGCTGAGTACTAGATCACTTTGGTGGAAATATCAAGTACTTTTTTTGGCCCATCTATTTCCACTTATTGATACTAGTGCCACTAGAAATTTTGTTTCACCTAAGATGGCTAGTAATATATCTAGAAAAGCTAGCTATATGGAGAAACTTGAGGAATTGAGTTCATTTCTCAAGATTATATTGTCTATTATGGACCTCAAGAACCCCAAGATGCTAAAGAAGGTGAGGTGGTGGGATTTGGAAAAATAGATATGGAGAAATATCCTATTCTATGAAATTTTTTGGATGTATTTTCAGAGGAATTACCTAGATTTCCTCCCAAGAGATTTTTTTATTTCTCCATTGACATAGTTCCAAGGTTGGAGCCTATATCCAAATTTCCTTCTAGGGTGACCACAATAGAATTATTGGAGTTGGAATCTTAATTAGAGGATTTTTTTGTCTAAAGGACTAATTAGATCCAGTGTTTTACCATGGAGAGTGCATGTAATCTTCCTGAAGAAGGATGGTACATGCACTTGTGGATTTATTATCATTTTTTTAACAAAACAATGATAAATAATAAGTATTTTTTGCCACATATTGATGATCTCTTTTATCAAATGCAAGGAGTGACAATATTTTTAAATATTGATCTACATTTGGGTTATCATCAACTAAGGATCAAGGATGAAGATATATCTAAAACAACTTTCAAGATAAGGTATGGTCATTATGAGTTCATGGTCCTACCTTTTGTACTAATTAATGCACCTAAAACATTCATTAACCCTTATTAAACTTGAACACTAACCCTAATTGATCCATAATATTAATCTTATTTGAACCCTTATCAAAATTTAATCATAACCTTAACTTGAAGATTTATCCTATAACCCTAATTACACCCTAACCCTAACTCTAATTAAACCTTATCCCTTCGCATAACCCTAATTGAACCTTGATCCCAAATCCAATCCTAATTTGAGTTCTCTAATTAAACTTTAACCCTAATTAAACCCTCACCATAATTGGATTGTAACCTTAATCAAACTCTATTGATTAAATTTTTTCCTTGACCTAATTAAACCCTAATTCTAACCCTAATTCTATCACTAATTGAATTTTATTTATAAGCCTAGTTATAATTGAACCCTAAAAACCTAATTGAACACTAATTGAGCCCTAACCGTAACCATGATCGAACCATGATTAAATCCTAACTATATTTGAACCTTAAAGCTAACCTGAAACCCTAATTGAATCATAACTCTTATTGAAGTTCCCTAACAATAAAACTAACCCTTATCCTAATTGAACCCTAATTGAATCATAAGCTTGACATTGACCCTACTTGAAACCTAACCATAACCTTGATGCTTATTAAACCCTAAATCAAATTCACTCTAATAGAACCTGAACCATAACATTCACCCTTATTAAAATCTAACCCAATTTCAACTCTAATAGAATCCTATCTCTAACTCAAATAAAAAAATAGTCATAATTGGACTCTAGCCTTAATTTAACCCTAAAGCTAACCCTAATTGTAATCCTAAGCGAACACTAACCCTAATTAAATGCTCACCCTAACCATAATATAACCTTAATGCTTACCCAGGTATTAAACTTGAACCCTAACCCTAATCCTATTTGAACTATAAATGTAATTTAATTGTAACCTTAACTTGAAGATTTTTCTCATAACCCTAATAGAACTCTAACCCTAACCTTAACAAAACCTTGATCATAATTAGACCCTAACCATGATATAATTGAACCCTAATCTTAACACTAACTCTAACCCTAAATGAACCCTTTCTCTAACCTAACCCTAATTGAACCTTAATCCTAAATAAATTGTTACCCTAACATAATTGAATGTTGATTCTAACTTTAACCTTTAATTTAATTGAACCCTAACTTTAACCTTTATTAAACCCTAACCCTAAGTAAACCTTCACATTAACCTAACCATAATTGAAAACTAACCCTAACCATACCCATAACCTAAATATTTATATTAAAATCCTAACTAAACCCTAACCCTAACCCTAATTGAACCCTATCCCTAATTGTACCCATAATAAAACCTTAATCCTAATTAAACCCCAACCCTAACCTAATTGAGCTCTTATTCTAACCATAACTCAACACTAATTGAACTCTAATCCCAATCATAGTTGTAATTAAACCCTAACCTTAATTGAATACTAATTCAACCTTAATCTTAAATAATTCCTGACCTTAATTGAGCCCTAACCCTAGTTGTATCACAACCCTAGATAACTATAATTGAACCCTAACACTAAAAAAAAAAATCCTTTAACTTAATTTAACCCTAACTCCAACCCAAACCATAATTTAACCCTAACCTTAATTAAACCCTTATTGAATGAACCTTAGTGAAGTTTGTGAATGAACCCTAATTGAACCCTAACCCTAGCCTAACATTAATCATAATCTTAATTGAACCTGAACCCTAACCCTAACTATGACCCCAAAATTTATAACCATATTTGAACCATAATTGAGCCCTAACCCTAAGGGTTAGTCATATTTATAACAATAACCCTAATTATAACTATAAGCCTAATTAAACCCTAATTCAAAAACCAACCCTAACCCTAAATTAAATTGAACCCTAACTATAACCCTTATTAAACCCTAACCAAATTTGAATGATAACCCTAACCATAACACTAAATGACCCTTAACCCTAATCTAAACCTTAGTGTAACCTAATTATAACCATAACACTAACCTAAAGGTTTATCTAACAACCCTAATTAAACCCTAACCCTATCCCTAACCGTACCCCTACCCCTACCCCTACCCCTACCTCTAATGAAATTTTAATCCTAATTAAACCATTACTCTAACTTGATTGAACTCTTATTGTAACCCTAACTCTAACACCAATTAAACCTTGACCCTAACCTAATTGAACTCGTATTATAACCCTAACTCTAACACTAATTGAACTGTAATCCTAACCCTATGTCTAGTTGAAACTAACCCTAATTATCTCAAAACCTAGAGAACTCTAATTGAACCCTAACCCTAAAACAAACAATTACCCTTAACTTAATAGAATCCTAACAACAACCCTAACCCTAACCTTAATTAAACCTTTATTGAATTGTAACCCTAATTTATCCCTAACCCAAATTGAATATTAACTGAACCCTAACCCTAAGTGACTAGTAACCTTAATTAAACTCCAACCATAATCTCAATTAAACCCTAGCCAAAATTTAATCCTAAACCTAAATTTATTTGAACTATAACCTTAACCATTATTAAATCCTAACCCAATTTGAATCATAACCTTAATCCTAAAATTATTTGTAAACTTAATTGAAACATAACCCTAATTTAACCGTAAAGCTAACTTGAAGATATATCTTATAAACCTTACCCCAAATAAACCCTAGCCTTAACCCTAATCCTAATTTAAACCTAACCCTAACCATATCCCTAAATAAACCTTAACCCCAACCTTAACCCTAATTGAGCTATAATTATAATTATACCCTAACCCTAACCTAATTGAACCCTAATTCAAAGCCTAATTATAAATCTAATTGAACATTAATTCTAACCCTAAGTCTAATTAAACCCTAACCCTAATTAAATCATAACCTTGATTTAGTAATAACTATAATTGAATCATAACTCTAATTAAATCAAAACTCTACTTGAACCCTAACCCTAACACTAATACTAACCCTTAGCCTAATTTAACCCTACCCCTACCCCTAACCCTAACCCTTACCCTAATTAAATCTTACTTGCCTAATTGAATCCTAATTGGACCTTAACCCTAATTTTCCCATAACTAGAGGTAACTCTAATTGAACTCTAGCCCTAACTTTGAATGACAGTGCTTCCCTCACAATTGAGAGGAAATTGATTTCTATCCATTTCCTTTTTATTCAAATTTTCTTATTTTCTTTCTTGGAATTATTTTTGTGGGCTTATTACATCCTTCACTTCAATTAACTTTAAATTCTAATTATTGTGAATGAAATAAAATGTTTATAGTAAAATTTTGAATGAGATAATCAATAGAAGACACTACAAGAGATCAAATTGTAAAACATCTAAGATGAATATTCATTCTAGGGATTTTGGAGTGCATTTCAAAAAGATTTTGAAGTGCATGTACACCATCCTTTGCGAAAGGTATAATCTTTTGGACACAACCTAAAAAATCTACATTGAATATAATGACACAAATATGAGAACACTAATGCTAAATATAAATCCAATTAACAAATTTTCCATCACCCAAGCTAGCTTGGAAGTTATCTTTTGGAATACAATTAGACATTGATCAACCTATAAAGATAAAAAATGAAAAAATTGTTTTACATGTAGCTACAAGATTGCTTTGAATATTGAACCTTAACAATAATATATGTAAACATTTGTGCATGCTTCTATCTTATTTGAATATAAAACTATAAATCCTAAATAGATTCATAGTTCTATATTGAAACCTATGAAAAAAATTAAATGAGTGATAGTCAATATTATAATAGCATAGCATAATAAGAATATGGGTTTTGTAGTTAATTGTTAAGAGAATAATTCAATACTTAAGCATAATAAAGAGCTTATTAAAAATATTGATTCCCAAAGAACATGTAAAAAATCCTTATATTCAAATTTTTATTTATTAAAAAATAACATGAAATAAGCACATATAAAAATCCTATATATGAAAATATAACTCAAACAATATATTAGGATCAACCCATGCACAAACTATAATAATAATTACCAAAAATAATTTTATAAAAAACTAATAAATACAATAAAATGCCCATGTTGAAGTTATAATCAATGCATTTAAAATAACACAAATCTGATCTAAACAACTATTATTTAAACCCTTAACACTATTAGGTTAGCTATAACTTCACTTAGATTTTTATTAAAAAATAAGATAATTCAGAAAAAATAAAACTAAAATTATAGTGCCCTGGTATATGCTTTGGATACCATGTACCAACCTATAATTTGTTCCAAATTCACACATTGAACATTTTACTCTATGTAACTTTACATTTGACATGTATGAATTCCACATAAAAGATGATAGGCAATTGAGAATGGCTTTTGCAACTCAAATCTAGTCAAATTATAGACATTGAATCCTTTAATGGTGGATATACATAAGCACTTCTCTATACACACTCTAGGCTCTCCTCCTCCTCCTCCTTGTTTTTTCCCTACATTTAAAACACCATCCTTTAGAGCCCATAGTATTAGTGCTACTTGTAATCGTGGAATGTTGTTGAACTATAGATTTTTGGGTAGGATTTATAGGCTACTCTTACACTATTAAGATGTTTCACCTAAAAAGAGAGAGATAAGCCCCACTCACAAGTCTAGGTTGTTCACTCAAATTAAGATATGTATGATGTTATTAAGGATAATTGGAATTATCTAAGTGAAATTAAATAAACTATTTGATTGATTATGAATGCAAAGACTAAGAATTATGCAATGTTGGAAATCACAATGTGATATGCAAACATGAACTAAAGTATGAACAAATGCAAAAAAAGAAAGAAGGCTAAATCAGAGTGCACCTGGGAGTCCGATGAAGATTTTGGAGTATTTTGAATGTTGAAAAAAGTTACTAAAAACCACCAGTGGGACTCATTCACCACCGATGGTGAGTTAGTCTTACTTCTGATGAAAACTTCTGGAAACTAGTTTCTAAGTGTCGGGATCCAAAATCTAACAAAAATATGGATTTCTAGCCTGAAGGTGGGACTCATTTTCCACTAATAGCATATCAGTCCTCTTTCATTTTTTTTAAATTAGGGACCAGTCCTATAGCACCAAATCTTAAGTTGTCTTCTTGTCGAGTTGACAAAGTCAAATCTGAAAAAAATGGACAAAATGTCTTCTCCAAGGTTGAAATAGGTTGTAGTTGAATTAAAACACTTTTTTGACTTCTTGTCCACTTTTCAACCTAATAGCTTGTCAAATTTGCATAAGCAAGTCTGTAAACACACATGGAAAGGGGAAAAATGGTTAAGGGTTAGGTTATAGGGATTTTCCTTTTTCAAATCCAACTTTGGTAATCAAACCCTTAATGAAGAAATGGAATGAAATGAACAAGGAAAGATGAATAAAAAAATGAAAATGTCCTAAACTCACCAATCTTGTTGAAAAAATCTGAAGATATGTTCATGGCTACTCCAAGATACTTGATTAATGCTTGATTGAATGATGCAAAGTGCTTGAATGGATGATTGAATGCTTGAATGAATTAGGAGATTAAGAGATGTAAAATGAGGAGGAAAAAATTTATTTATACACACTTTTTCCTTAGTAACCCGAAGATACCTCATCACAGGCTGACATAAGGTGATTTTAAATAAAAACCCGAAAGAAAATTTGAAATGTTTTAAATTTTGATCCAAGAGGGACTCATTCGCCAACCATGGAAAATGGGCCCCACCTTGGACTTGAAAGTGGTGTCAGGAATTATCTTGCATTTAATATTGTTTGTTGGGTTTACATTCAAAAACACACTTAATTAAGCCTTATAAGGGCATAAAGTGGTAAAATAAAGCATAAGAGGTATAAATACTAAAATCAACCATAGAAAAGTGTGAAATCTTGTTACAAGACTTTACAACACTTTAGAATAGGACTTGATAAGTGATGAAAAGGTGATTTTTAGGTGAATTGTAATGAATAGAGTCTAGAAAAGTGTAGAATTTTTTTACAACATTTCACAACACCTTCGCAAGACACCATAATTTGAATTTTAAGGACCTAATGAGAATGTAGAAGCCACATTACAACATTAAATCAAATCAAAATGGACCAAGCATCGTGAAGAAAGACATAAAAGATAATGAAAATGTCTAAGGGGCCATTTTTCAATGGCACATTTAGCCCCCACCTTAGTGAGAGGATGAACTTACTTCAAACTCACACTAAAGTAGCCATGAATATTGAGAAGGATCCCAATGCACTTATGTTATCAAGATGGAATGACAACAATCAAGAGGGATGATCAAGAACCTAGGATGAAGATCTCATGACAAACTAAACATAAGAACAAAGGAATGCACATGTTAAAGGGAAATTGGATTGAGCTTTGATCATATATCTAACTAGTTGTGGATTAGATCTAGGTTGATCACTTGAAAAAGAGAATGCATACTCACTTTGGGGTGATATAACTCATGGTGGTGCACCGGGTGAGGAGACCCAAAAAGGTGAAGTACATACGCTAGTTGGTATGCACTCACAAACACATAGGTGGCTATGGGAAAAGTCATGTTGTTGAATTGGCTTCCCGCTCAACCATATCAAAGTTATACCTATTGATAACTTTAACAAGGTTCCACAAGGGAAAATGTCAGTTCGTGCTTCATGAGACAAGCAAATATTCATATGTTTAGAACTCATGAACAAATGCAAGATGGAAAAAATGTAAAAATGCAAAACTGCAAAATGTAAAATGTAAAAGATGTTCAAGGGAGTCTTGTTAAGTTCATGCAAGTTCTATCACTTAGGGAACATTGTGTCTAATGTCTCCAAAAGATGACCAATTAAAGAATAAAATATTCACAACTTAGAGGATGTAGTGCATCGCATCAAGCCACCAAGAGGAATGTAATATGCTAAGATAGATCACACTTATGAAGGATATCACACCCAATGTCATCCAAAAAGTGATGAACACATCGTATGAAGTGACAATGCTACACTAAGAACCAAAAATGAAAATGAAATGATGCCAATGTATGCCCCCCACTTTAAAAGAATTGCTACACTCCGTTCTATGAGTAATTACTTTAAAGTAGCAAAGGAGAAATGTAAAAATAAAACACAACATGAGAGCCAATTTAGAAAGCCCCTATGCCAAGTCATATTTTTTCGAGTAAGGCTACTTCATGTAAATGAAAAACAAAAGAAAAAGGAGGTTTCCCCCTAGAAAGGAACACACCAAACACATAAGGGATCTATGGAGTTGGGGTCAGTATGTTCATTGCTACAATGTTTTGATAAAAGAGCTTGGAACTATCATCATTCCCCAAAGCACATAGAACTAAAAGAATGACACAACTTAGAGAGTGAAAAAAAATGGAAAATAAAGTCCATTTTGGGTCAACATGGAAGATACATTGTGATCTCAATGCTTCTCATCATCCCCAAAAGGAAAAAACAAGTGAAAAGAAAATGAAAGGAAAAAGAAAAGGAAAAGATTTTAGGTCAACATGAAGGGGACGTCTCAATCTCAATACCTTGTGTCATCCCCAAAAGGAAAAGGGACCTTTTGGGTCAACATGGAAGAGACATTGTGGTCTCAAAACTTTGCATCATCCCCAAAAGGAAAACACAAAGAAAAATAAAGGACCTTTTGAACCCAACATGGAAGACATGGAGACATCTTGATGCTAGATCATCAAAAGAAAAACACAAAAATATGACATGTAGAGGAATAGGGTACAAATAGAAGAATTAATGAAAGAGAGGATAAACACGTACGGAACCTGGCTGCATAAAACAAAACCAAAGAAAAAGGGAAATGTAAAAACGAACTAGCAAGGAAAATGCAAGTCAACCATCTAACAAGTCATCCACCTCCCAATCATGTTTAGTGTATTGTGAGGGTGGTTGACTATCCAAAGGAAGAATTTCAAGTGTTGAACTGGGAGATGTACCAAGTTCCTCGCTTGGTATAGAAGATTTATCATTTAAGCTCATAGTAGATGAAAATAAAGAGTTTAGATTTTTATGCACTTCTTCATCTATTTTTGTGAGGGTTGCACTATATTATCTTGTGGTGGGTCAAGAGAAAGAGGGTAGTCATTGATTTATTTTGTCAAAGGTGGAGGTTGGTTTTCTTCCATTCGAGATTGATGAGCAAGGAGACGATGATGACACCTACACTCCCTAGCACCACGGTTTTGTTTTATTTTATTTTGAAGTTGTTTAGCTGTAAGAGCAGGTTGATCCATGATAGGTTCCTTTTCTTCCAAAGGGTGGACAATGGAAGAAACTAAAGAAGATGGTTCAATCACTTTCTCTTTATCTTTATACACTTGTTTAATGCAAGGAGGCATGATAAGATCGGTTTCATTTTCTCATGATCATTTAAACAATAGAGGGGAAGTGTTTATGGGTGGTTGTTCAAGAGGTTGTATGGTTTGTTCAATTTCAAACTCAAGCTAAATCATGGTTTCACCTAAGATAGAAGGAGTGGAAGTGGATGGGGACATGTTACGAAGAGACAATTCAGCTATGCATTTGGCTTTGAAATTTTGATAGGCTATGAAAAATAAATCCTTATGAGGGTTGATGGGTTCCATAGGTTTAGGCCAAAATTATTCTAAGTAAAAATTACCTTTAGAAGATAATAGATTAAAGACACTATGGTGTATGGTAAATATTTCATTTCCATGTGGAAACTTCAAACATTTGTGAACAATTGAGGGAACCACTTTCATCAAGCAGAGCCAAGGATGACCTAGCCATAGAAAAAATTGGTCCAATTTTGGAATGATAGAAAATGTTACATCCAAAGCTTTGGGTCCTATCTGTAATGGGAGTATGATCAATCTGATCTTAGGGAATGCAAAACCAATATGTGTTCTAATCCATGCAGTTGGTTTATGATAGTCATCTTGATACAACTCATGTAATACTAAAAATTCTTCTATTATCACATTCTCACCATAGGTGGGATCTATTAATATCCCATTGTTGGGATTATCATAGATTCAACTGGCTATCTAAAGAGGACCATTAGGAAGTTTTTAAAGTATATATTTGGAAGTAAAAGTGACATCAAGAGGTTTTTTGGTTGATCCCTTAAAAGGGATAACATCTATCACACCCACAAGTTCATCCATAGGATTAACTTGGGTAACATTTGGGTTTATATCAGGTTGTTCAATATTTGTATCAATTTCCATGACTTGATGGTTTGAAGGTTCACTAGCCTTGACAAATGAAACATTGTGTTTAGGCACATGGGATTGGTAAAAATTTGTAAATTCTAGTTAGGGGATGCAACAAACTTATTACCTTGACCAATAACACCCACAATGGACAAATGACCAAAATCAATGAGATCTTGAACTAAGTGTTTGAGATGCTTACATTGTTCGGTGTCATGTCCATTTTGGTGATGAAAATGAGAATAATCATTAGGTTTAAAGGTGGGTGGTAAAGGCTTGGTGGTATAAGTGGTTTAATGGTAGGAAAAGTGATCATTTATTGTTGGAGCAATTGGTTCATTGTATTATGGAGGGTGTTGGGCAAGGGAGTAAATTGTCTCTTCAGGTCTCCATAGGTAAAGGGCACCATTGCTTTAATAGCTACCACTTGACTTTGAACAGGTTGGGTTGGTTGTAAAGAAGGAAGAATAAACTATAAAATCCTCTGTTCCATTTTCTAAAGTTTTGCACATTGTTTTAGTTGTTTTTCTTAGACTTCTCAACTTGGTTAGAAGTGGACTTTAAATCACAAATAATGATAATAACAAAGGGTCGTGCATAAATGCATGAATGAAGGGAATTTCATCATAGTCAACTTATCCTGAAGGTGAGTGTGGAAGTTTTCGATAAACATCTTCTACAGATGTGAATCAAGTATTTTGACATCAATTTGAGCATACAATGACTGATATTGTGAAATGAAATTAGCTACTTTTTCATTTGCATGTTGTTTGCATCACATTAAGTTAGCCATTGTCTTTTTAGGAGTCATATGAACTTGGAAATGACTTATGAAGGAATCCACAAGTTCATTGAATGATCAGATTGAATGATTGGGTAAGTTTGAAAACCACTATGATGTCGTGTCCTTCAACATCCTAGGAAAAAGTTTGGCTAATAGCTTATCATCGAGGAAAAAGTCACTACACAAGGTTGTAAAATCATTGACATGATTAGTAGGGTCTCCTTTACCTCCGTATTTCTCAAACCTAGGAATTCCAATTCCTTGTGGAATATATGTGCTTAAGATCTCTAAGGATAATGGACTACTATGAGCATGGTATGTGGGTGGAGCATTTTGACTTCGGCTAATGGTGGAGATTTGTTGTTACATGGATGAGACTATGTTAAAGAATTGTGTAATGATGGGATTGGTGTAAGTTGTATGAGGTGGAAGGGAAAATGGTGATGGAGTGTATGTAATGTTAGGGGAAGTGAAAGGGACACTAAGAGGGGTGAAGGTGGAAGAAGGAATATGTGATGCCACAGAAGAACTAGGAATGCTAGCTTGAATTATGAAAGGAGCCACATGACTAACTTATTGCATAGTTGTTGTAACCTGAGGAGTTGTATAAGTTGGTATGGATGATATGGTGGAAGGGGGAGGAATGTGAGGTCTTCCTTGGCTCACAACAGTGTTTGCAGATTGGGAAGTAGTGAGAGAATTTTTATTGTATATCTCAACTATTCTTTTCATAACTTGTAAGCCATCATTACTTTCAATCAAACAATGAAGGTTTTCTATTGTAGGTATGGAGTTGTGGAAATGTTTTCAAGTGATAAATCTTGTTGTAAATGTGTGAAATCCTCATGAATACTAATTATTTTTTCTTGCAGAATGGAATTGTTTTGTCTGTCAAAATTCATTGGATGGAAAGGTGAAGGAATAGTAGTGGGATTATCCATTCCTAATGCAACATTGTCCATACTAGGAGTTGGAGCTCTTGAGATCCCAAGGTCCACGGTGAAAGTGTTATTGTGGGAATCCATGAGTCTAGAACTTCATCTCACTAAAGTATTATCAATGGGGCACCAAACACTCATACAAGTACCACAAAGGTCGAGGTGAATGTAAATACAATGCAATCTAGGAGTGAAAAATGTAAATAACAGAAATTCTAAAAACTGAAATAGAGAAATAACAACAAAGAACATAAATGTAGTAAATTCCCAGAAATGTTTGAAAATGCAATCTAAAATGTGCAGGTGGAAAGATCCATCTAGGGTGGCAAATGAGTCCAACTATGAGATTTTTGTATTTTTTAGAAAATTAAAAGTGATTTTAATGCTTTTCAAATACAAACTAAGGCTGAAAATATAGATTTTTAGTTTTTTCAATGATATGTTATGTAAAAATGAAGTCTAAATGAGTCTTTCACTAATGCACTTTTAAGAAACCCTAGGATACAAAATGCAATTCAAAATACAATGCAATTAAGTCTTAGGATGCAAAGCATAATTATATGATGTTCAATATGTAGGTTCACCAAAATGAATTTTTGGGTAGGATTTATAGGCTAAGTTCTTGCACTATTAGGATGTTTGACCTCAAAGGAGAGAGATAAACTCCACTCAAATTTCTAGGTGGTTCACTCAGATTAAGATATGTATGATGCTATTAAGGCTAAATGGAATGATCTAAGTGCAATAAAACATAAGAGGGGTATAAATAGTGAAATTAAGCCTGGAAAAGTGTGAAATATTGTTACAAGACTTTACAACACTTTAGAATAGGACTTGATAAGTGATGAAAAAGTGATTTTTAGGTGAATTGTAATGAATGGAGTTTAGAAAAGTGTAGAAATGTTTTAAAACACCTTCACATGACACCATAATTTTAATTTTAAGGACCTAATGTGAATACAGAAGCCACATTACAACATTAAATCAGAGAATAATGGACCAAGAATCATGAAGAAAGACCTAAAAGACCATTAAAATGTCTAAGGGGCCATTTTTCTATGGAATAGTTACCACAAATTACAAAAAAAATTCCCATTGGATGATGATACTATGGTCTAGCCATCTCATGCACAAATTTGAGACCCTTGAAACTTTTGATGATTAGAGAAACCAAATGCTTATTATAATAATTGAATACATCATGAATAAAATTCATATAAAAGGAGTGCAATGAGAACACTAAGCATGAGTTCATGGGAATCAATATACATATAGCTTGTATTGGCTTCATTCTCCATGCTAAAAGGATCACAATTGTATTTTTCATAAGTAATATGGATGTCTGCATTTGCTTCTATCCTAAAGTGATGTCTTCATTACTACAATGGTAGATGAAGTACTCCTGGTAATAAAAAGATCATCAACATATAGAACTAGTATCAAAAGTGAATCATCCTACCATAGTAGATACACATTACAATCAAAATGGCATCTAGTAAAACCTGAAGATAGGAGGTAGGAATCCATCTTGGCATACCAAGCTCTAGGAGATTGTTTGAGGCCATAGAGAGATTTCCTAAGTCTACAAACTAAGGATGAATCCTAAACAAACCCCAGTGGTTGTTCCATGTAGATTTCCTCCTCAAGGTCTCTATGAAGAAATGTATTGTTCACATCCATCTAATGTGCATCCCATCCATGTGATGCATCTATAGCAAGTGTGAGTCCAATGGAAGTCATATTAGAAACTGGTGTAAAGGTTTTTGTATAGTAAATCCATACAACTTGTGAAAAACCTTTGGGTACCCATCATGCTTTATACTTATCAACTGACCCATTTGCTACAAATTTAGTTTGATATATCCACATACATCAAACTATCTTCCTTCCCTTAGGAATTGAAGTCAAATCAAAAGTGTGATTTCTAATCAAGGAATCATATACCTCATCCATAGAAATATCTCACTTTGGTATGTTTAATACCTCTCTAAAATTTCTATGGATCAAAAACTGAAGAAAAGAAGGAATGTGCCCCCCTTAAAAATCTACCTGAATCTATCTATCATATGTTGAATCTTGTACCCATGTATCTTCCATGTGTTGAGTGTGAGATATGGGCGATTCCAGTGTAGAAATATCAACTTCTAATGCAATCCATAAACTATATGAAGATAAAGCCTCATCATTGTCATCACTATGAGAATTAGAAGAAGAAGATACTACACTAGGAATCTGCCAAGCATGATCTAAATCTTTAGTACTATAATCAAGATTTGAAGAGTCCACAATTTGTTGAGAAGGGTAAAGTATAGTTTCAAGAGGTGTTTCTTGAAACTTAACACTTCTATCAATAAACAACTCATGTGTGGTAGAGTGGAGTAGACAATAGCCTTTTACACCATCTATATATCCCACAAAGATGCAAGGTTTGGATTGTGGATCCATAGCCTTGCGTTGCTCTTTTGGAATGTGTACCATGGAATGAGAGCCAATTTTTTTGAAATGATCAACTGTTGGTTTCCATCCTTTCCAAGATTCAAAGTGAGTGATAACATTGAATGCTATGTGGAACTCTATTATGTATGTAACATGCATAGTTGACTGCTTCTACCCAATATGATGGTGTGAGGCCCTTAGAGTGAATCATACAATTAGTCATCTCTTTTAAAGATCTATTTCTTTGTTTTGAAACATCATTTTGTTTTGGGATATAAGGAACTGTACATTGTAGATCTATCCCCTTTGATATAAAAAACTACTCAAAACTATTGTTGCCATACTCTCTCCCATTATCTATTCAAAGAACCTTGATGACTTTCCTTGATTTTTTTTTGACAAGAGCTTTGAAATCTTGAAAAGACTCAAACACTTTTGATTTTTTCCTAAGAAAGTAGACCCATGAAAAATTTGAGAAATCATCAATGAAGGTGAGAACATGTCTAGCCTTTGTAAAGGATGGATGGGGAAAACCCACTAAAACATCACTATGAACAAGTTCCAAAAATTGTTTTTCCTCCATGATTTACCTTTGTTAATTTTTTCTTCTAGATGCTTGCCAGGTGCACAACCTTCAAAAATTTCTTTAGAAAATTTATCCTTAGATAACCCCTTGACCATATTATTTTGACATAGTTGCACAAGATAGTGGTAGTTAAGATGGCCAAGCCACTCATGCCATAATTTTCTACCTTCATTTGAATGAGTTAGTAGTGCTTTTGGAGAAATATCTATGGAAAAATTAGAGAAAGTATATAATCTAGATTGGTGATTTGTCTCCCCTATTGCTACCAAATTGTTGCTTTGTAGTTCTCTTATCTCAACTGAATTTGGAGATAAGTGTACACTCATGCCCTTCCCTAAATGAGTTATTTGATACACTAAAATGAGATTAGTTGAAAGAGAAGGTACACTTAGAACATTTGCAAATGTTCCTCCTTCAACTTCAACAAACCATCTCCCTTTTACCAATGTTCAAGTATCATAACATAAGGTGATTGTGGACATACTTGATGGTTCTAAGGATGAAAATACAACTTGTGAAGAACCCATATGGTGTGAAGCACCAGAGTCTATAATCCATGATGGAGATAAAGATATTGTAGCAACCAAGGATTTTCCCTTTGATTTCTCTTTGTCCTTAATATTGTCTTGAATTGATGAAGATTCCTTGATAGAATCAAGTAGCTCTATATTATTCATTTTGAGAAATTTTTGTGGAGCTTCAATTTTTTTCTTCATGCATAAATGTTCTCCTTATCCCCTTCTAAAGTTTTATGTGTTTCATTCCCTGCAAGTAGGGCTTGAGGTTTAGTATACTTCAAAGTACCCATTTGAATTAACTTTTCTTGCTCCTTTGTGAGGTCAACAATAAAGTTATCAAGCTAGGAATTGACCATGAGGCTCCAAGAGCCCTTTTAGTAGAGTAGAAATTTGATACAAACACATTAAATTATATACCTAGTTTGGAAAGCATAGAAAGGATTAATTGATCCTCTTTCTTGTCAATTCCATAATATTTTAAGTGCAACTTAGAAGATTTAAACTTAGTGAAAAAGTCTTGTAAAGTTGAGAAACTCCTAAGAATAAGACCTAAGATTCAATTTTCCAACTCGTGGATTCTAAGTTCATCTATTTTCCCAAATAGCTTGTCAAGACCTTCCCAAACATGGTTGGGTTTTTTCAAGTTCTCAACATGGAACAACAAATTAGGAGATAAATTTAGACATAGGCAGCCAAATTCTTGATCACACTTATTGGAAAAAAATTATTTGTCTTTAGCAATTGTAGGTTTTTTATTTGTTCCCATAGTTACCCTATAAAATCCTTTGTTAAGTAAAATAATTACTTTCATCTTCCAGTCATGATAATTGAAAGGTGTTAAGGGCACTATAGTAACATTAGATTCCATATTTCTTTTTCTTAGATAGTTTCTTGTAGAAATTCAAAATGAAGAACTTATAAATGTGTGTAGAAGTGAAGGGAAAAACACAACACACAAGCACTTTGTGAGGAAGTTTGAAAAAGTACCACACACAACACTACGCTTGATTATTTGTTTGCCCCCCAATTTTGCAATTTATAGGAGTGCTTATAATTTCCCCAAAAGAAGCATAAACTAGTACTTTATAGATGAGTGTGATGATATTCTCTTTGGACTTATGGAAAAAAAAGATGCATTTAAAAAAAAAACATAACTCAAATATGAGTTAAGGAGCAAAATTTGCAGACATTATTGAAATTTTCAACCTTTACAAATTGATTGTTCCTTCTTACAAAAAAAAAACTGATTGTTTTAGAAAATAATTTTTTATGCAAAATTTCATAATATAAGAGGTACAAAAAGAATAGTAATGCTTTATTTTTCCATGAATTTTACAGCCTCCAAAAGCTATTGGCCCTTCACCAACATCTTGCAAAGGAATCATCCTTCACCCATAGCCTATTCACTCCTCCTACGCAAGAACAAATGTAAGACTTGCACCCCAAATGGAGGGTATTTCTCAGCACACATATAAGGGTACCCATGTGAATAGATGAAATACCCCATGTGAGCGAATAGAGGGGTAATACCCAACAAAACAAAGAGATTATCCAAGAACATTATGGAAAAGCAAGCTTTGCATAGAGGTAAAAATGTGATCCAAAATCCTACAATAAAGAGTTCATGCCTACAATGCTTCTTCAAAAATGTTATTAGTGTGAAGAAATTCATGACTTACAAATAGAAATTTGGTGCCCTTGAAAAAGATTCATAGCCTCTAAAGCTCCAATGGAATTCCTGATTGGTCAACTCGCGGCCTATGGCCACAACCAAGACACATGAAGCAAATGCAGTCAGTCAATGCAAAGAGTGTTGAAAATGGGGGTAATTATGTAGCTTCAAAATTTTGTAAAACTATTATACTATAGATATAAATAAGTGTTCTTTGTTACAATTTCTTTTCGGATGATTATCTATTTAAATTCATTTTACCATTTGTAGAAATAGACAGAAGATTGTAGAAGAATAAGACCAGAAGATAGAAGTGGCACAACCTATACCATGGAGAAACCCTTTCAGGAAAAACTCCACCACCAGAATTAATATTTCTTGTATTATTTAACCTTAGAACATGATTACAATAATTATTTATCAATGCTTGCTTGAGATGCTTGTTTTTCCTTCAACAATTCTTCTTCACTACCTGCAATAAAATCTAATAAACTCTCTTCAACTTGCTACATTAAATAGACAATAATGAGCCTTGTAAACTTCAAAGAGTTTACAATTATAAAGCACAATGCTCATCTCACAAAACCCACACCTATTGTTTGCAAGTAGATTTCTACCATGAAGAACAATATCAAAACAAGTGCTTCATCCATTTGGGCATCCCAAACTAAATTCATAACTCAACCTTGATTCTGAAGATATCTTCTAAGTTATCCTCAAAGTTTGTGCCCAAGAATGGGCCCACTTAACTTAGCCTTATAAAATATATTGTCATGCGAAATTGTTAACTCCAAGATGCCAACTTGGGCGCCCAATGTGGTTCCAAGTCAACCTATGTTAACTAAAACATATCTCTCCACCATTCATGCAAATATCATGCATGATTGATCACCCTCACTTATTTAGTGTAAATATTTCTAGATTGTAATTGTGTGTAATCATTTTTAAATCAATCTTTCAAATCATACTCCATGATCCATCATCAGGATGCAAAACAAAGAGAGTAAGATAGTGAAAAAATAGAAGCAGACTTAGAAAGTTAAATAGGTGGGGGGTTAAGGAAGGAGAAAGGTAAGAAAAAGAGAAGGAAAATACCCACCCAATGAGATACATTAAAAATTAAAAATATAAAAAATATAAGACTCACAAGAAGAGCTAACTAAATTGAAACAAAAACCAAAAATAAGATAAAAAAATAAAAAAGAGAATCAAGAAACAAAAGATAGAACCAAAATTTACCCAACAAGATAATTAAAGATAGTAAAAAACAATAATATTGGAAACCCAAAGAAACCCAAACAAGGGATAAATGAGAACGATGAAACTAAAGGACAACCAACCAAAATCAAGGAACCAAATAGAGAAGAAAAAATCAAATAATGAAGAGAAGTCAAAATAAAATAAAAAACTAGACCTGAAAAAACACACAAAATAAAATACAAATTAAAAAAAAAAAGACACAAGACAAAATTAAATATATAAAAATAAAAATAGGACACTAAAAACAAGATATGAAAAGGGAGAGAAATAAATTAGACACTAGTAAATAATAAAGACAATCTTATATATATATATATATATATATATATATATATATATATATAAGAATCATTAATTAATAGGTAAGAATAGTAAAATATGATAAAGAAATATTAGAGAGAAAAAAATAATATCAATAATAATACTAAAAAGACAATAATAATAGTGAAAATACAAATAAAAATATGAAAAATACCTACAAGTCTAAAAACAAGATGAATACAAGCCAATGTAAAGAAATACAAGAAAGAAGAGATAATAATAGAATCCAATAAAATTATGGAGAGTACCAAAGGAACAATAAATAGATAGAATAAGAAATAAAATAAGAAAAAAATAAAATAAAAGGCGAAGGAAAAAAAAAAGTCGGAATAGATGTTTAAAAGAAAAATGGCTCCTCGTCCGGTAATAATCATCACGTCGTCAATCAACTCCCTCTTCGGTCATCATCCACTTTTATCGGCCGATCTTTTCGTCGTTTCATCTTTCAAAAAGAGGATCTTTCCTCCGAAGTCGGAAAAGAAAGAGAAAGCAAGGGTTGGAAGAGACGGAAGCCTACAAGAGGATCAATCAAGGGTTGCAAGGAGGGGGATCACTGAGGTTATTTAGAAGGGGTTTCCACAAGAAACTTAGAATCCACCCTCCATCTTGGTTGAGGTAAGAGGGATGATTATAGATTTCAATTGCCTCTTTGAACTTCCTTTTGAAGTGGTTATCTTCTTAACAAGGATTTTGATATTTTCTAAGGCAATATGATTTTTGGTCTTGGATGAATGCTCCACCAAGGTCGACTTCAAAATACAATCATGTCTAATGTCAACACTATGTTCTTTGATTTTGGTGTTAATGGAGTGACCTGTTTCCCCAATGTAAGGAATGCCACAAGAACACATTATTTTGTAGACACCCATGTTGATGAAAAGGTCAAGAGGGTCTTTGGGGGAAAGCATGTGATTCTGTAAAGTTGAGAAGGGTTTGAAAGTACAATTGAGACCCTTTTTGAGGAGGATTTCAGAAATTTTGTTGGAAACCCTTGATTGCCCCTCTTGTAGCCTTTTGTCTCTTTCAACCATTGCTTTCTCTTTCCTTTCCTTCCTTCATCTATCATTTCCTCTCTCTCCTCTCTCTACATTTTTTTCCTTCACTAGGTCTTCCCTTTCTTCCTTTAACATTCTCTCTTGCTTTTGGTTTATTCATTTTTCCTCTTCTCTTGGTCTCCTTTTTTAGTTTTTGGGTTTCTTATGTTTGGTTTGTTCAATTATGATGTTTCTTCTTTTTACCTAGTTTGCTTATTTATTTATTTTTATTTGTATTTCAATCTTAGAGTCTAGTATTTCTTTTTCATTTCTTTTTTGTTTTTCTTAATATTCATCTTTCTATTTTTAATAAATTTATCATTAATAATTTTAATAATCATGTCCTATATTACTATGTATTATTTGTTTTTATTGTTTATTAATATTTATTATTTTATTTTTTTTCAAAATATCTATCATTCTTTATATAATTTAGTTTCTTCTTTTTGAATTGTTTTCCTATTTTCTCTTACATTATTTTATTTTTATTTTTAACATTTTTCCATTCATAATTTATTTTTATATTTTCTTATTCTATCTATTTATTGTTCATTTGGTACTCTCTATAATTTTATTGGATTCTATTATTATCTCTTCTTTCTTGTATTTCTTTGCATTCTCTTGTATTCATCTTGTTTTTTAGACTTGTAGGTATTTTTCAGATTTTTATTTCTATTTTTCACTATTATTATTGTCTTTTATTATTATTATTTTAATTATTCACTATTATTATTATTATTATTATTATTATTATTATTATTATTATTATTATTATTATTATTATTATTATTCACTATTATTATTATTATTATTCACTATTATTATTATTATTATTATTATTATTCATCATTATTATTATTATTCACTACTAAGTTACTACTACTACTACCACCACCACCACCACCACCACTACTATTACCACCACCACCACCACCACTACTACTACTACTACTACTACTACTACTACCACCACTACTACTACCACCACCACTACTACTACTACCACTACCACTACTACCACTACCACTACCACTAATACCACTACCACTACTACTACTACCACTACTACCACTATTACCACTACCACTACTACCACTACCACCACTACCACCACTACCACTACCACCACTACTACTACTACCACTACTACTACTACTACCACTACTACTACTACTATCACCACTACTACTACCACCACTACTACCACTACTACCACTACTACTACCACTACTACTACTACTACTACCACTACCACTACCACTACTACTACCACTACCACTACTACTACCACTACTACCACTACCACTACTACTACTACTACCACGACTACTACCACGACTACTACCATGACTACTACCACTACTACTACTACTATTCACTATTATTATTATTATTATTCACTATTCACTATTATTATTATTATTATTCACTATTATTATTATTATTATTCACTATTATTATTATTATTATTATTATTCACTATTATTATTATTATTCACTATTATTATTATTATTATGATTATTATTATTATTATTCACTATTATTATTATTATTATTATTCACCATTATTATTATTATTATTATTATTCACCATTATTATTATTATTATTATTATTCACCATTATTATTATTATTATTATTCACCATTATTATTATTATTCACTATTATTATTATTCACTATTATTCACTATTATTATTCATTATTATTATTAACTATTATTCACTATTACTATTATTACTATTATTATTATTATTATTATTATTATTCACTATTATTATTATTCACTATTATTATTATTATTCACTATTATTATTATTATTATTACTACTACTACTACTACTATTATTATTATTATTTTTATTTTGTTTTGCTCTCTAATATTTCTTTATCATATTTTACTATTCTTATCTATTAATTAATGATTTGTATTTCTTTTTTATATATTTTAGATTGTCTTTATTATATACTAGTGTCTAATTTTTTTCTCTCCATTTTCATTTCTTATTTTCAATGTCCTATTTTTATTTTTATATATTTAAGTTTGTCTCAAGTGTCTTTTTTTTAATTTATTTGTATTTTATTTTGTGTGTTTTTTCAGGTCTATTTTTTTATTGTATTTTGATTTCTCTTCATTATTTGATTTTTTTCTTCTCTATTTGGTTCCTTGATTTTGGTTGGTTTTCCTTTATTTTCATTGTTCTCATTTATCCCTTGTTTGGGTTTATTTGGGTTTCTAATATTATTGTTCTTTACTATCTTTCATTATCTTGTTGGATTTTTTGGTTCTATATTTTGTTTCTCAATTCTCTTTTTTATTTTTTTATCTCATTTTTGGTTTTTGAACATTTCAATTTAGTTAGCTTTGCTTGTGATTCTTAATAAAAATATTTTTAATTTTTATATTTTTTATATTTTTTATGTTTTTATTTTTTGATGTATCTCATTGGGTGGGTATTTGCCTTCTCTTTGTCTTACCTTTCTCCTTCCTTAACCCCCCACCTATTTAACTTTCCAAGTCTACTTCTATTTTTTCACTCTCTTACTCTCTTTGCTCAACATCCTGATGATGGATCATAAAGTATGATCTGAAACATTGATGCAAAAAAGATTACACACAGTTACAATCCAAAAATATTTTCACTAAATGATCATGGACTATGGAAACCTTATGTTGTTAATCCATCCCCCACTAACTAAATGTATCACCTGTTATCTTTCATGCAACTCAAGTCATTAGTCATTCATTCCAAGTCAACTGAAGTTAACTAGCATTCAACTGAAACTAGCTACATGCAACTGAAGATAATTGAACCATAACTAAATTGAACTGAATTGAACTGAACTAAACTAAACTGATACTGATATTGAAGTGAACTAAACTAAATTGAGCTGATTTGAACTAAACTAAACTGAACTCCATGCATGTAAACATCAATCCCTAACTTCTAGGATCTTTACATGCATTATTGAAGTGTTATCTTTTACTCCAAATAGTTAACTTTACTCAAGGTGGGTTCCACCTTCCATGTGGGTGCCCCATGTGCTCCTATTTTTTAGGAGCTCTTCATGGGAATCTCCACATGTTCCTATCATTTAGAATTAATTACAAATGTCAATTAACATGTTTGTTTTATTCAAATTTAATCTCTTTCTAATCCTAATGTTGAGGAACACTTTCCAAGGACTTAGAAGATACATGAAATAATGTTTAGGATTGCAATTAAATGCCATCCTATTCCCAACATTCTCTCACTTGAAATTATACATTGCAATTATTCTAAACAAGGAATCATTATTATAAATCATTTATAGGAATCAAGGCCAATGGCCTTCCTGCACCAACTAATCAATCCATGCCAACTTCAAATGCAACCTACATAATCATGAAGCTCCAAGCAAATGATTAAAACCAAGAGAACTTATCTGTAGGAACTGGTTTCATAAGAAAATATACAACATTAATTAAAGTGTCAACTTTCTCAATTAATGCCTTCCCACTCTCAACCATTTTTTGCACAAAGTGATACTTAACATCAACATGCTTAGTATGAGCATGATACATAGAATTTTTGGCTAAACACATAACACTTTGACTATCACATTCAAGTTTAACTTCCTTGCAATTAAAACCAGTACCTTTCCCAAGTCTCTAGATCCAAACTACCTCTTTGGAGCCATGTGAAACAGTTGAGTGTGTTGAAATCATATCCAACCAAGGTGTAGGATTCTTATTCTTTACTACTGAAAAAGCTTTTCTTACAAGTAACCATTCCAACATATATCTCTTACCTTAAGAAAAATCAAGCCTCACCTATTTCTCCAAGTATCCATGAGGACCTATAACCAACCAATCTGTTCCAAACTCCAAATGCAACATAGCACTATCATGAAGTAATTAAGAAAATAATTAATGTACCCAATACTTAAGAGAACTACACAAGATCAATGTCAAAGCTCCAATCATGAATCAGGAACATAAACATGACAACATGATCTAGTCATCTCCTACTAGTAGATCACATGCACCATAACATATATACATCCTAGTCTCAAGAGAACAAGTACCATGCCAAACTCGAAATGCATATCAAGAGTAAACCATGTGACATAATAGAAAACACTCTAAACCAAGAAAAATCCATATCCCCAATCACATGAAGATAACCTTACCAATGATGCATTTACGTAACTACCAACAAGTCCCACTGAACTGTGGTATGAGCTACAGATGGCATCATGACTACCATCCCCCTCATGAAGATCACTCTTTAACATAAAGAAAAGATTCAACACTAACATTTTTACATGAAGTGATCAAAGAATGATTCCATCATTTGAGGATTCCTCTATAGAAGAATTTGAACTCTTTTTCTTGTTCTTACAATCCTTCTTCACATGTCTCAGTTTCCCACAATTCCAACACTTTACCTTACTTTATCCTTCTAACTTACCCTTCCCTTGTCTCCCTTAGGTTCCTTTTTCTCAGGCCTACATTTTACAAACAAGGCATCTTGTATTTCTTGAACCAACAATTTTGTGGATTCTATGGACTTCTTTTGCACTCTTAAGATCTTTCACCTAAATGAAGAGAGATAGAACCATAAAATTGTAGTGGTTCACTCAAATAAAGGATTGTATGATGTAACTAAGACTAAATACAATGGTTTAAATGCAACTAAGTACGAAAATTTATTGATTATTGATGCAAACCTAATGTAATATTCAATATTTGAAAACACAGTGAGCTTTGCAAAAATCTTAAAAGGATGAACAAAAATGCAAATGAAACTAAACAAAAACTTGTTTTTTAGAATGTGTGCACTTGTAAAGTTGAAGATGACTAGAAAGCACTCTGGAAATCTAGTAAATTTGACTTTTATGTTGACTAGAACTCATCCACCACCCTAGGTGAATCAGTCCCAAGATAGGGTTTTATGCCCAAAAACTAGTTTCTACTCACTGGGTATCTAGGTCTACATCTAACTCTGAAAGTCACCTTATGATGGACTCATTCACAATCCATTGTGAATCAATCCACTTTTAATTTTTAGCAAATGTAGATCTCTATTCTGTACTCTCACGTGTAAAACACTTTTTGATGAAAACCTGAATCGGGATCTCAGAAAATTCCTACAAAATAACTTCAAACTTGTTGTCTAATGGGGAGTTTTCCTTGGTTAAACCCCTAGTTGGGTTATTAAATCTTAAATGGATAAAAATCTGCATAAAACCCTAGCCTTAAATGTGTTAAAGACTAGGAAAGTGTGAAGTATGATAAAACCCTATTCTATTGTGCTAGAATAAGATATGCAAATGTGATTTGAATGATGCAAGAATTCAACCCTAGAAATCCTACAACACATCAAAATGGAGATAAATGACATGAAAATGAGATGTAATTTAAATTAAAACCTTAATCTAAAGATAGAGAGAAAATGGAAGATGGAATCACTTTGAAAACAAGTCTTTAGGTGTGATTTCATTTCATGGCTACTTGCATCTCCTCAACCTAGATTTCTCCATGATTCACCATAGGCATCCATCATCAAATATTTTCAATGTTGAATCTTGAATGAAGAGTGAGCTTCAAGACTTGCAAAAACCCTAGTTTTCTGCCCTAAAACTTCAACTTTGCTAATGAAACTTATTGTGGAAGACTTGACTTTAGAATTTGCTTTCTAAAAATGACTAAGAGATGTGAAAAATGACTCAAAATGAGTATTTATAAGCATCAACAACTAATTTTCCCAATATTTTAAAGATTTAAGAGACTGACATCCACTGAAAAATTAATTTGAATTAATTGAATTCCCACTCAAAATTGAAATTTCCCTCCAAAGGGACTCATTCACCACCCTTGGCAAATGGGTCCCACCAGAAGGGACTCATTCACCCAAGGTGGTGAATGGGTCCCACTAGTGGTTTTTGAACGTTGGTTTTTGTGATATGCATGAATTAAGTGTTATTTGTCAAGATTTAAGTGATTTCTCAAGTGAAACAGGCCTCTAGATAAAAAATATTGGGTCTCTGGGGCCTATAAATGTTGTTTCAAAGAATGAATAATGTAGAGGTACTCAAAATTAGGTCTAATTAAGCGTGAAATTGTCTCTTTTCTCAATATTTTCCAATTTCCTACACTACATTTCCATTTTAGACTTCATCCTCATCTCCTCTAATAGGAGAGTAGGAATTATATTGTCCATTTTCAGATTTGCACCACTACCACTGATAGCAACAATTATATTTTCCCAAGATTTTGTTAAAGAACAAAGTAACAAAATGCATCTATCTTCATCTTCTAGCTTTACATCTATAGATGCTAACTAACTTATAATCAAATTAAAAGAATTCAAATGATTTTCAATAGAATCACAATCTTTCATCTTTAAAGAATACAACTATCTTTCCAGATACAACTTATTAAGTAAGACTTTTGGTTTGATAGATATCACCGATTCTCTTTCACAACTTATATGCAGTAATTTCTTGTAAAACATTCAAGAGATCAACATTAGCAAGACATAATATTATGGTCCCTCTTTCCTTCTTATCAAGCTTATCCCAATCCTCATCTAACATCATGGTAGGTGACTTTGTCTCATTACCAACAACAAACCACTAATCTCTCTCTTCAAGGAGATCCTCCATTTTTAGTTTCCACATCTCATAATTAGATCCATTGAATCTTTCAATTTCTAAACACTAATTAAAACTCATTGCAACAAAATTATTTTCCAAAATCAACAATAACACAATACTAAAAGCTCCCACTATAGCCAAAAAACCTTCAAACTTTTAAGAGAAAGGTGTCCCAAAATCTACTCAATTGTTAGCTCTGATACCAAATGCTGAAAATGGAGATAATTATGTAGCTTTAAAACTTTGTAAAACTATTATACTATAGATATAAATAGGTTTTCTTTGTTAAGATTTATTTGTGGATGATTATCTATTTAGATTCATTTTACCATTTGTAGAAATAGACAAAATATTGTAGAAGAATAAGACCAAAAGATAGAAGTGACACAAAATATACTGTGGAGAAACCCTAAATCATAGAAAAATGGCCCCTTTTAATTTTCATGGTCTTTTAGGCCTTTCTTCATAATGTTTGGTCTATTTTACTTTGATTTATTGATGTAATATGCTACACCCTTAATGTTAGTGTACATCGAGTTATGAATAGTCAGCTTGTGGCTATATTAACTCTCTATTAAGTCATATTATCATTAGTATATTTTTATTTAGTTTTTTAGGTTGGCCTAAGACTTATATAGGTGTCTTTGAGTTGGCCTAGGTGATATCCTAGGCACAAATAGGTATATATAGGAGGTTGTGAGTCTTATTTCATCATCAAGTTGTGAAGTGTGTTCTCATTAGAGATATTTGGAGGTTTTCCCCCTCAAAGTGGCTTGTAATTCTCAGTTATTAGCAATTATTTTTACATATTTCATATCATATTCTTCTATTGTGCAAGTTATTTCATAGCAAGTGGTAACAAAGCATGATCTTGGCACCATAGAGGCAATTTTTTTCTCAATTTTGGAGGCAATTTTGGGAAGAGAATATATTTCAGATTTTGGAAAAAAAAATTACTAATTTTTAAAGGGTTTTTGAAGAACATATTAAAGAATCTATAGTCCAAATTTCAGAAGAATTGGAGCATAATTAAGTGAATTATTGCAGAATTAGGCTTTCTACACAATTGTTTTGGAATCTCCATATCTCATACATCTTGTTGAATTGTAGTCTAATTTTTATTGGGTTTTGCAATACATACTAAAGGATATTATAATTTAAAAATTGGAAGAATTGGATGATAAATAATAAATTTATTGAATAATTAAAATTTTCACAATTATCACTCTCCACGCTGCAAATCTGCTTATTTCTTGGATATTTTTCTAGGTGAGAGTTATTTTAGACCTATTAAGTTACAGCAA
Source organism: Sequoia sempervirens (assembly GCA_007258455.2). Taxonomy (NCBI): domain Eukaryota; kingdom Viridiplantae; phylum Streptophyta; class Pinopsida; order Cupressales; family Cupressaceae; genus Sequoia; species Sequoia sempervirens. The sequence continues at coordinate 494,432,592 of VDFB02000003.1, forward strand.
AAATTTTAGAGAATTTAAGTTTCATCTATGTGATTTATTTCAAAGTTAGTGGTTCCCATCATGACGGGGCCTACAACAAGTGGCAAAAAGAATGTTGTCACTTTGGGGAAGACTCCTTATAAGGAAGGGGTAACAATAGAGGATATTACTCCTAATGAGGAAATCAATAAGTTAAAGGAATAAATTTCCTCAATTAAAATGAATATGTGTGACGTAAGAGGAAATACATCAGACATACAAAACATGTTAAGCACCTACATGGCTGAACCAAGAAAGGAGTTCTCAAGCAACCAAGGTGAAAATTCTAGGTCAGCTACCATTGACACAAGCTTTAGTACTCCTATGGGATCTAGGAATTTATTTCCAAAGGTGGATATGTGCAAGTTCAATGGAAAGGATCCTCTAACATGGATAAACCAAATGGAAATTTTTTTTGAAGTACACCAAATCCCAAATGGACAAAAGGTCATGATGGCTTCCCTAAATCTAGAACTAGATCAATTTATTTGGTATCATTGGATTTACACTCATCAAAGGAAAAAGGGGCTCACTATCTCATGGTAAATTTTTACGGAGGAACACCAAGCACAATATAGCAATAGCGTGACAAACAACTTCTTCAGCCAGCTAGCTAAACTTCAACAAACATGATCAATTAAGGATTATATTCAACAATTCCAAAATCTATCCTTAAGAGTGGATACAATTACAAAGGAAAGATTGAATGATTTATTCTTGGGTGGTCTCAATGATCATATTCAACATTAGGTACACATGTTTAGCCCTAGCTCCATAAATGAGTCTTTTATCTTAGCATGTAGGGTAGAGGAGAAGTATTTGATTCCTAAGAATCAAGGGGCTAATGTGACAAGAGAGAAAGGATATTCAAAACAACCTACTAAGTTGAATCCATAGAAAATTGAGGAGAAAAGAGAAAAATGGTTGTGTTTCAATTGTGATAGCAAATATAGTCAAGGACATAAATGCAGTGAAAAGAAATTGTTCTATATTGAAGGTCCAAGTGAGGAAGAAGAGGAGGAACCCATACTAGAGGATGAAAGGGAGTAAAATTAGGAATCAAATGATTCTCAACCAATAATTTCTTGTCATGCACTCTCAGATTTCAATGCTCCACAAAATCTCAAGGTGGTGGGGTTCTTAAAGAAGTAGAAGGTAATAGTGTTGGTCAACTCAAGTAGTACTTATAATTTCATCAACAAAAAGTTAGCTACTTGTTTAAATTGTTTTATATATCCAACTCTAGAGTTTCAGGTTTTGATTGTAGATGGTGGTACAATTAGTTGTTTAGGGAAGTCTCATAGCATTAAATTATCCATGAGAGATTATGAACTTGATACCCCAAGGTATGCGATATCCATGGGTGCAGCAGATATCGTTTTGGGAGTGCAATGGCTTACTACATTGGAAATGATTGAGATGAACTTCCAAGAACTATTTATGAGATTTCAATCAAAAGGAAGGCTAGTAGAGCTAAGGGAGTTGAAGGAAAAATCCCCACAAATGGTAAGCTCTCATCAAATGAAAAAATTTCTTAAGAAAGGAGTGGATGGATTTATGGCCTAGCTATGTTCATTAGAAGTCTCTCAATCTAATGCTCCTACTCATTGAGATTTGCAAGCTATAATTGATCATCACTCAATTATTCTTGGAGATATTCCTAAAGGACTTCCTCCTAAGATGGATCATGATCATGCCATACAATTAATCCCAGGGATCCAACCACTGAACATCAAGCCTTACAAGTATCCACACATACAAAAGAGAGATAGAAAAAATTGTTGAGTAGATGTTAGATGCAGGAATTATCAGGCATAGTCAAAGTGCTTACTCCTCTCTAGTGGTGATGGTACATAAGAAGGATGATACTTGGTGCATGTGTCTAGATTATAGAATGCTCAACATGTACACCACTAAAGATAAGTTTCCTATTCCATTCATTAATGATTTGTTGGATGAATTGAATGGAGCTATGTATTTTACCAAGTTAGATCTTAGATCTGGTTATCACCAAATTCAGATTAAGGAGGAAGATACTTGTAAGTTAGCATTTTAGACTCATGAGGGTCATTATGAATTTTTGGTTATGCCATTTGGTCTTACCAATGCACCATCTACATTCCAAAGTTTGATGAATTCCATTTTTAAGAAGTTCTTGGGAAAGTTTGTGTTAGTATTCTTTGATGATATATTGATTTATAGCAAGACATGGGAAGAGCATAATTTTGCAACATGTGAATCAAGTATTGCAAATACTTGAAGATCATAAACTCTATGCTGAGCCATCCAAGTGTGCTTTTTGTCTTACGAAGGTTGAGTACTTGGGACACATAGTTTCACATGAAGGAGTAAAGGTGGACCCTAACAAAATTAAGGCTATCATGGAATGGCCTATTCCAAAAACCATTAAGAAACTGAGGGGTTTCTTGGGATTGATAGCATACTATAGAAGATTTGTGAAGAATTATGGTCATGTAGCAGCACCTCTCACCATGCTATTGAAGAAGGATTATTTTTATTGGAACAAATCTACCAATACAACATTTGAGAGATTGAAGGAGGCTATGTGTACAACTCCAGTGCTTGCCACTCCTAACTTCACCAAGGAATTCATTGTGGAATGTGATGCTTCAAGAAATGGGATAGGAGCATTTCTCATGCAAGAAGGTCGACCAATTTCTTTTGAGAGTCGTCAATTAAAGGGTAAGAATAAACTAAAACCTATTTATGAGAAGGAAATAATAGCAATCCTCCACGCAGTTAAATAATGGAGGCCTTATCTATTGGGTAGACACTTCAAGGTTAAGATAGATCATGATAGCCTAAAATATTTTTTGGAACAAAGACTATCTTCTGAAGAGCAACAAATATGGGTCACTAAGATGTTAGGATATGACTTTGAGATTGTATATAAGAAAGGGAAATAAAATATTGTAGTAGATGCACTTTCAAGGAAGGATGAGAAAGATGAAGCCTTATTGTGTGCCCTTTCAATATTACAAGAAAATTTGGTGGAGGAAGCCAAAGCAAAGTGGCAAAATGATGTTGCGACAAGTAATCTCATCGAACAAATAAAACGTGATCCTAGTAGTTCAGATAAGTTTCGTTGGAAGGGAGATATTCTTTGTTATAAAGAGTGTTTGTATCTCTACAAGAATTCTACTCTTAAACACAATATTCTCATAGAGTTGCATGAGTCTTTAGTGGGTGGTCATTCAAAATTTTTGAAGACATATCATTGAGTCAAGTAAGATTTTTTTGGGAAGGGATAAAAGGTTATGTTCAAAAATTTGTGGTTGAATGTTTGGTTTTTCAAAGGAATAAAGGGGAGACAATTAAGACACTAGGTCTCTTGCAACCCTTATCTATTCCTAGCCAGCATTGGGAGGAGGTGTCCATGGACTTCATCACAGGGCTTCCCAAATCTAAAGGTCATAATTTCATCATGGTGGTAGTTGATCACCTCACTAAATATGCACATTTCATTGCATTATCACATCCTTTTACAAGTGTAGTGGAAAAATATTTTTTGGAGAATATCCAAAAGCTACATGGTACACCTAAGGTTATTGTTAGTGATCATGATCCTATGTTCACTAGTCACTTTTGGAAATATTTATTCTCATGTTTGGGTACTCGATTGGCTCATAGCTCTTCATACCACCATTGATTAGATGGGAAAACTAAGGTTGTTAATAAGTGTTTGGAAGGATATCTATGTTGTTTCACTTTAGAGAAATAATCTCAATGGGTAGATTAGCTACCACTTGTAGAATGGTGGTATAACACTTCTTTTCATAGCTCATCAAAAATGTCTCCATTTGTGGCATTTTATGGATATCATCCTCCTTCTTGATCACATCATCAATAAAGGTGTCACCAAGAATTCAGTCAATAGAAGACCACTTGCTTCATCAACAACAAGTACTTTCAGGACTCAAGGAGAATTTATCCATTGTACAAAATTGAACTAAACAACAAGCAGGCCAATGTCGTAGTGAAAGAATTTTTGAAGTTTGGGATTGGGTCTTCTTGAGATTGCAGCCTTATAAGAAAATCTCACTAAAGCAACAAAAAAAGAATAATAAGTTTTCTTCAAGGTATTATGGTTCATACCAAATCATGCAAAAGATTCGTAGTGTTGCCTACACGCTAGAGTTTCCACCAACAACAAAGATACATCTAGTTTTTCAGGTTTCCTATTTGAAGAAGGTAATTGGGCATAATATTCCCACTCAAACAACTCTACCAGAGCTCGATGAAAAAGGAAGAATCATTTTGGAACCAGAGTGCATTCGTCAAACACACACAAAGAAGATGAGGAATAGAACTCTCACTGAGTATCTCATCCAATGGAAGAATTTACTAGTTGAAGATGTCACATGAGAGGATGAGGAGTTCATTCAAAAGAATCCAAACTTGATTAGCATTTAGGACAATTCTTCTTTGAAGAAGGGGGCATTCTACGCTCTTAATATTAGTGTACATCGAGTTATGAATAGTCATCTTGTGGCTATCTTAACTCTCTATTAATTCATATTATCATTAGTATATTATTATTTAGTTGTTCAGGTCAGCCTAAGACTTATATAGGTGTGTCTAAGTCATCCTAGGTGATATCCTAGGCATAAATAGGTATATATAGGAGGTTGTGGGTCTTATTTCATCATCAAGTTGTGAAGTGTGTTCTCATTAGAGATATTTGGAGGTTTTCCCCCTCAAAGTGGCTTGTTATTCTCAGTTATTAGGAAGTATTTGTAGCATATTTCATATCATATTCTTCTATTGTTCAAGTTATTTCATAACATAATATGGCTTGAATATGCACATTTAGGTCCTTGAAACTCAAATTATGACATCTTGTGAAGGTGTTGTGAAGTGTTGTAAAATATTTCTACACTTTTCTAGACTCTATTCATTGCAATTCACCTAAAAATACCTTTTCATCACTTATCAAGTTCTATTTTGAAGTGTTGTAAATTCTTGTAACAAGATTTCATGCTTTTCTAGGCATAATTTCACTATTTACACCTTTCTTATGCTTTATTTGACCCCTGTATGCCCTTATAAGGCTTAATTAAATATATTTTTGAATGTAAACCCAAAAAATAACATTAAATGTGACTTAATTCCTAACACCCACTTTTAATTCCAAGGTGGCACCCATTCACCATCGGTGGCAAATGAGTCCCTCTTGGCTCCAAATTCAAAAAAATTCAAATTTCCTTTCGGGTTTTTATTCAAAATTACTTGATGTTGGCCTATGATGAGGTATCAAAGGGTTAATAAGGCATGAGAATGTATGAATAAGTGTTTTTACATCCATTCTAACATCTATCAACATCAATTCATCAAGTTCACTTACTCATTCATTCTAGCATTCAAGCACTTTGCATCCTATAATCAAGCATTAACAAATCATTTTGGAGCATCCATTGACATATCTTTGGATTTTCTTCAACAAGGGTTTGGTAAGTTGATAGAATTTACATGTTATTTTTTTATCATCCTCTTTTATTTCATTATTTAATTAAGGGTTTGATTACCAAAGTGGAATTTTTCCAAGGAAAATCCCTATAACCTAACCCTTAACCATTTTTCCTTTTTTGCATGTGCGTTTGCATAATTTTGTATGCATATTTGACAAGAATTTAGGTATTGAAAAGTGGAAAAGAAGTCAACAAATTGTTTCAAGTCTACTACATCTTATTTCAAGCTTGGAGAAGACATTTTGTCCGTTTTCTACAAATTTGACTTTGACAACCTGACAAGCAAACAACCTCAGATCTAGTGCTACAAAATTGTCCACTGATTTCTTAGAATTTTGGGAGAGGAAAAATTCACCATTAGTATCAAATGAGTCCCACCTTAAGGTTGGAAATCTAAGATTTGTTAGATTTCAGATCCTGACACTCAAAAACCTGTTCTTGACAGTTTTCATTAGAAGCGGAACTGATTCGCCATCAGTGGAAAATGAGTCCCATGGATGTTTTTATGTGATTCTAAATAGCATTCAAAAGATTCTAGATTCTCTAATCTTTGCTCAGGTGCACTTTGATTTAGCTCTTTTCTTTTTTGTTTTACATTTTTTCATATATAGTTCATTGTGTGCATATCATATTATGTTTTCCAACATTGCATAAATCATAGGTTTTGCATACATAGTCAGTCGATTAGTTAATATAACTACATTTATATCATTTCATTTAGTCTAAATAACATCATACATTGTATAATTTGAGTGAACCTAGCAGATATTTTGGCCCTTGTTTCTTCTTTTAGGTGAAAAAAGCAAGAAGTGCTAGAAAGGATTAGGGCGCCAAAAAACTATGATTCATTTTGGTGAACTTGCATTTTCAACACTTTACATTTCTGATTTCAATTGCATCTTGCATACTACTCTTCATTTGCACTAACATTCCATTAGGATATTATTTTGCATCCTAGAATTTCTTAACTTGCATTAGTGAAAGACTCATTTAGATTTCATTTTAGCATTGCATATCATTGAAAAAACTAAAAATCTGCATCTGCATCCATAATTGACATCTAAAAATCAATAGAATCACATTAATTTTTTTGAAAAAACAAAAAAAAATATCATACTAGGACTCATTCGCCACCCTGGGTGAATTAGTCCACCTATACATTTTAGACTGCATTTTTTGGCATTTTCTAGCATTTTTCTACATTTTTGTTCTCTATAGTACTTCTCTGTTTCAGTTAGCAAAATTTCTATTATTTACATTTTGCACTCCTATATTACATTATATTTGCATCCACCCTATCTTTTGTCGTACTTGTGTGAGTGTTTGGTGCCCCATTGATAATACTTTAATGAGACGAAGCTCTAAACTCATGGCTTCCTGCGATAGCACTTTCGTTGTGGACCTTAGGATCTCAAGAGTTTCTACTCCTAGTAAGGACAATGGTGCATTAGGCATGGACAATACCACTTCTATTCCTTCACCTTTCCATCCAATGAATGTTGACACACAAAAAAATTCCATCCCACAAGAAAAGGTCATTAATATTCATGATAATTTTGTACACTTACAAAAAGACTTGTCCCTTGAAAAAATTTCCACCATTGCCATACCATCCATAGAAATCCTTAATTGTTTGATTGAAAGTGTTGATGGCTTACAAGTTATGAAAATAATTGTTGAGATTTACAATAAACATGCCTCTTCCACTTCCCTATCAACAAACATAGTGGCAAGCCAAGCAGGACCTCACATTCCTCCCCCTTCAACCATAACATCTATACCAACTTATACCAATCCTCAAGTTACAACAACTATGCAATAAGTTAGTCATGTGGCTCCTTCTTTCACAGTTCCAACTAGCATTTCTAGTTCTATTATGGAATTGCAAATCCCTTCTACCACCTTCACCCCTCTTAGTGTCCCTTTTACTTCCCCTCACATTACATCCACTCCATTTTCATTTTCCCTTCCACATCATACCACTTACCCCGAACCCATCATTACACAACTCCTTAATACTATTTCATCCATGCAACAATAAATTTCCATGATTATCCAAGGTTGAAACGCTCCAACTACATATCATGTTCATTGTAGCCCCTTATCTTTAGAAATCTTAAAAACCCCAATGCCACAAGGGATAGAATTTCCTAGGTTTGAGAAATACAGAGGTAAAGGAGACCCTATTAACCATGTCAATGCTTATACAACTTTATGTAGTGATTTTCTCATTGATGATAAACTCTTACCCAAAAAAATTCCTAGGACCCTGAAAGACACTGCATTAGAGTGGTTTTCAAACCTATCCAATCATTCCATTCAATCATTTAATGAGCTTGTGGATGCCTTCATAAGTCACTTCCAAGCTCATATGACTCCTAAAAAAGACAATGGTTGACCTAATGCACTATAGGAAAAATGCCAAAAAAATGTAACTGATTTCGTTTCACATTATCAATCATTGTATGCTCAAGTTTATGTCAAAATTCCTGACTCACATTTGTAGAAGACGTTTATCAAAAAATTGCACACAAACCTTCAAGATAAGCTAACTATGATGAAATTCCCTTCATTCATGCACTTATGCACAACCCTGTCTGAATATCATAACTCAGTTTCAAGTTGTGATTTAAAGTCCACTTCTAACCACATTGAGAAGTTTGAGCAAAGTAATCAAAATAATACACAAAACTTTTACAAACCAAATAGAGGCTTTTTATAGTTCAATCCACCTCCTCAACCACAAACCCAACCTGTTCCAAGTCAAGTGGAAGTTGTTAAAATAGTGGTGCCTTATACCTATTGGGACCTGAAGAGACAATTTACTCCCTTACCTAATACCCTCCATAATAGAATGAACCAATTGCTCCAACAATAAATGATCACCTTTCCTATTGTCAAACCACTTGATACCACCAAACCTTTAAACCAAATTCTTATTTCCATTTTCATCACCAAAATGGCCATGATACTAAACAATTTAAGTTTCTAAAACACTTAGTTCAAGACCTCATTGATTCGGGTTGTTTATCCATTGCAGGTGTCAATGATCAAGGCAATAAGTCTATTGCACCCCTAACTAGAATTTATAGATTTTCACCAACCCTATGTCTAAACACAATATTTCATTTATGAAGGCTAGTGAACCTTCAAACACTAATGTAATGAATGTTGATACAAATAATGAACATGATATAACTCCAAATGTTACCCAAGTTAATCTTATGGATGAACTTGTGGGTGAGATAGACATTATCCCTCATAAGGACCCAACCAACAAAACTCTTGATATCACTTTTTCTTCTAAAGATATACTTCAAAAGCTTCCTGATGGTCCACTTTAGATAATTGGAAGAATCTATGATAATTCTGCCAATGGTGTATTAATAGATCATGCCCATGGCAAGAATGTGATCACATAAGATTTTTTAGTATTACACGATCTCTATCAAGATGATTATAATAAACCAACTACATGGATTAAAACACATATTTGTTTTGTGTTCCCTATGATCAAATAAATTGTACTCCCATTATAGATAGGACCCAAAACTTTGGATATAACATTTTCTATTATTCCACAATCGGATCAATTTCTTTTGCGGCTAAGCCACCCTTGGCTTCACTCAATGAAAGCGGTTCCTTCAGTTGTTCACAAATATTTTAAGTTTCCACATAGCAATGAAATATTTACCATACACCATAGTGGCTTTGATCCATTATCCTCTAAAGGAAATTTTTCCTTAGAAGTCTTTTGGCCTAAATCTATGAAACCCATCACCCCTCGAAAGGACTTCTTTTTCATAGCTTATCAAAAGTTCAAAGCCAAATGAATAGCCAAGTTGTATCTTCGTAACACATCCCTATCCACTTTCACTCCTCCTATCATAGATGAAACCATGCTTCAACCTAATTCCAACATTAAGCAATCCATACAATCACCCTTACACACTTCCCCTCCATCGTTTAAACAACCAAGAGAAAGTGAAACCAATCCTATCATGCCTCCTCACATTAAACAAGTGTATAAAGATAAAGAGAAAGTGATTGACCCATCCTCTTATTTCTCTTTCATTCTTTCCCCTCAGGAAGAAAAGGAACCTATGATGGATCAACCCACTCTTACACCTCAACAAATTCAAAATAAAATTAAATGAAACTGCAGTGCTAGGGAACATAGGTGTCATTTTCTTCTCCTTTCCCATCAGTCTTGAATGGAAAAAAATAAAGAAAAATAACCTCCCCCTTTGACCGAAGCAATAGATGACCACCATATTTCTCTTGACCCACCACTAGATAGCACAATCCAACCCTCACAACAAAATGAAGCAATACAACAGCCACAACTTTTAATACATCCTTCCTTGGAAATAACCCTTCCTCCTATCGTAATCAATCTTGATGGTGATGATGATGAGGAGATTGAAAAAATATATGAAGAAGTGCATAACGATATAAACTCTTTATTTTCATCTACCATGAGCTTAAATGAAAAATCTTCTCAACCAAGTGAGGAACTTGGTACATCTCCTAGTTCAACACTTACAATTCTTCCTTTGGACAATCAACCACCCTCACAATACACTGAACATGATTGGGAGGTGGATGACTTGTTAGATAGTTTACTTGCATTCACCTTACTAGCCTTTTACATTTTTCTTTATTTTGTTCTTGTATGTGCATATTGTGTTCCCCTATATCATGCATTTGATGTTTTCTCTTTTGTTGTATACTTCTAATTGTACCTTTATTCATCTATATGTTGAGCTTTGCTTTTGTTCCTTTTTTGCTTCTTCTTTTTTTTCCTTTTGGGGATGATGCAAAGTGTTGAGATGCCCTATGTCTCTTCCATGTTGACCCAATTGGTTCCTTTTCCTTTTACTTTTTATTTTTCACTTTTTTTTTGTGTTTTCCTTTTGGGGATGAAGCAAACTGTAGAGATGCCCTATATCTCTTTTGTGTTGACCCACAAGGTCCTTTTCTTTTATTTTCACTTGTTTTTTCCTTTTGGGGATGATGCAAGGCATTGAGACCAAAATGTCTCCTTCATGTTGACCCAAAATCTTTTCCTTTTCTTTTTCCTTTTTATTTTCTTTTCACTTGTGTTTTCCTTTTGGGGACAATGCAAAGCATTGAGACCGCAATGTCTCTTCCATGTTGACCCAAAAAAAACTTTTTTTTCTTTTGTTTTTCTCTATTTGTGTCATTATTCCAATTCTATGTGCTTTGGGGAATGATAACAGTTTTGAGCTCTTTCACAAAAATATTATAGCAATGAACATACTAACCCCAAATCCATAGATCCCTTAGGTGTTTGGTGTTCTCTTTTATGGGGGGTAACTCCCTTTTATTTTTTTATCTTTTTTGTTTACATGAAGTGGCCTTACTTAGAAACATATGACTTGGCATAGGGCTTTTCGAGTTGGCTCTCATGTATTCTTTTCTTTTTACATTTTTCCTTTTGCTACTTTAAAGTAATTGCTCACAAAATAGTGTGTAGCAATTCCTTTAAAGTGGGGGCATACATTACCATAATTCATTTAAATTTTCGGTTCTTAGTGCAGCCTTGTCATTTCATATGATGTGTTTTCTCACTTTTTGGACAACATTGGGTATTATGTCCATAATTGTGATTATCTTAGCATATTACATTCCTCTTGGTGGCCTGCTACGACACACTACATCCCCTAAATTGTGAATATTTTATTCTTTGATTGGTCCTCTCTTGGAGACATTAGACACAATGTTCCCTAAGTGGTAGACCTTGCATAAACTTAACAAGACTCCTTTGAACATTCTTTCCATTTTTCACTTTTACATTTCTACATTTTTGCATTTTTTCCACCTTGCATAACACAACTTGCATGCCTATGGTGCCTTTGCATTTTTTCATGAGTTCTAAGCATACAAATATTTTCTTGTCTCATGAAGCATGAACCCACATTTTCCTTTGTGGTGCCTTGTTAAAGTTATCAAGAGGTATAAATTTAATATGGTTGAGCAAGAATCCCATTCAACGGCATGACTTTCCCCATATCCACCTTTGTGTTTGTGAGTCCATACCAACTAGTGTTTGTATCTTACCTTTTTTATTCTTCTCACCCAATGGACCGCCATGAGTTCTATCACCACAGAGTGAGTATACATTCTCTTTTTCAAAAAATAGCCTAGATCTAATCCACAACTAGTTGGACAGATGATCAAAGTTTCATCCTCTACCTTCATTTCAACATTTGTGTTCCTTTGTTCTTATGTCTAGTTTTCCATGGGATCTTCATCCTTAGAGCTTGATCGTCCCTCTTGATCATTGTTATTCCATCTTGCTAACATAAGTGCAATTGGATCCTTCTTAATATGCATGGCTATTTTAGTGTGAGTTTGAAGCAAGTTCATCCTCTCACTAAGGTGGGGGCTAAATGCACCATAGAAAAATGGGCCCTTGTCATTTTCATGGTCTTTTAAGCCTTTCTTCACAATGTTTGGTCTATATTTATTTTATTTACTGATGTAATATGGCTTGAATATGCATACTTAGGTCATTAAAACTCAAATTATGGCATCTTGTGAAGGTGTTGTGAAGTGTTGTAAGACATTTCTACACTTTTATAGACTCTATTCATTGAAATTCACCTAAAAATCACCTTTTTATCACTTATCAAGTTCTATTTTGAAGTGTTGTAAAGTTTTGTAACAATATTTCATGCTTTTCTAGGCATAATTTCACTATTTACACTTTTCTTATGCTTTATTTGACCCCTTTATGCCCTTATAAGGCTTAATTAAGTGTATTTTTAAATGTAAACTTGAAAAATAACATTAAATGTGACTTAATTCCTTAAACCCACTTTCAAGTCCGAGGTGGGACCAATTCACCATGGGTGGTGAATGAGTACCTCTTGGCTCCAAATTCAAAAAAAATCAAATTTCCTTTCGGGTTTTTATTCAAAATTACTTGATGTCAGCCTGTGATGAGGTATCAAAGGGTTACCAAGGCACAAGAATTTATAAATAAGTTTTTTTACATCCATTCTAACATCTATAAACATCAATTCATCAAATTCACTTATTCATTCAAGCATTCAAGCACTTTGCATCCTATAATCAAGCATTAATCAAGCATTTTGGAGCATCCATTGACATATCTTCATATTTTCTTCAACAAGGGTTTGGTAAGTTGATACCAGTTGCATGTTATTTTTTTATCATCCTCTTTCATTTCATTACTTCATTAAGGGTTTGATTACCAAAGTGGGATTTGACCAAGGAAAATCCTTATAACCTAACCCTTAACCATTTTTCCCCTTTTGCATGTGCATTTGTAGACTTGTGTATGTAGATTTGACAAGAATTTAGGTATTGAAAAGTGGAAAAGAAGTCAACAAAGTGTTTCAAGTCAACTACATCTTATTTCAAGCTTGGAGATGACATTATGTCTATTTTCTGCAGATTTGACTTCGGCAACCCAACAAGAAGACAACCTCAAATATGGTGCCATAGAATTCTCCCCTGATTTCTTAGAATTTTGGGAGAGGACTGATTTGTCATTAGTGGTGAATGAGTCCCACCTTAAGGATGGAAATCCAAGTTTTTTCATATTTTGGATCCTGACACTCAAAAACCTAATGCCAATAGTTTTCATCAAAAGTAGGACTGATTTTCCATCAGTGGCGAATGAGTCCCATGAATGAGTTTTTGTGATTCTACAAAATATTTAGAATATTCCAAATTCTCCAATCTTTGTCCAGGTCCATTCTGATTTATCTCTTTTCATTTTTGTTTTGCATTTGTTCATATATAGTTCATTGTTTGCATATTTCCAACATTGCATAAATCATAGGTTTTGTATACATAATCAATCAATTAGTTCATATAACTACATTTAGCTCATTTCATTTAGTCTAAATAACATCATACATTGCATAATTTGAGTGAACCTAGATTATCTTTTAGTCTAAATAACATCATGCATTGCATAATTTGAGTGAACCTAGATTATCTTTGGCTCTTCTTTCTCCTTTTAGGTGAAAAACATAAAAGTGCTAGAAAGGATTAGGGTGCCAAAAATCTACAATTCAGACCCTTTCGGGAAAAACTCCACCACCAAAATCAATAGTACTTGTATTATTTAACCTTAGAACAAGATTACAATAATTATTTATCAATCCTTGCTTGAGATGCTTATTTTTCCTTCAACAATTTGTCTTCACAACCTACAATAAAATATGATAAACTCTCTTCAACTTGCTGCATTAAATAGATAATAATGAGCCTTGTAACCTCCAAAGAGTTTACAATTACAAATCATAATGCTTATCTCACAAAATCCATGCCTATTCTTTACAAGTAATTTTTTACTGTGAAGAACAATGTCAAAACAAGTGCTTCATCCATTTGGGTATCCCAAACTGAAGTCATAACTCAACCTTGATTTAGAAGATATCTTCTAAGCTTATCCTCAAAGTTGGCACCCAAGAATGGACCCACTTAACTCAGCCTTATAAAATATCTTATCATGCAAAAGTGTTAAGTCCAAGATGCCAACTTGGACACCCAAGGTGGGTCCAAGTCAATCTTTGTTAACTAAAACATATCTCTCCACCATTCATGAAAATATCATGCATGGTTGATCATCCCCACTTAACTGAATGTATCACCTATTATCTTTCATGCAACGCAAGTCATTAGTCATGCATTCCAAGTCAACTGAAGGGTATGTGCAGGATCATTATGGAAAAAATAGACCCTTAATTGGTGAAAAATTCAGAAAAATAAGAGTTAGGCAACTTGACATAAAAATTTGAATAAATTATCTATATTATTTCAAAAATATGTAAGAATAGAATTTGTAGCAAATTGAATGTAGTTTCTAAACTACTAGGTTTATAAAAAAAAATCTATTTCGGGAAAATTTGAAATTTCAATGCAGTATTACTTAAATTTTAGGGAAAAAATAAGTAGGTGTCTATCTGACCACCCTAATTACAATAAAATGATAATATTTTTTTATAATATTTTAGATATAAGTAGAGGATTCATGTGCCGATGTGATACATATTTTTTTGTAATTTTTTTCCAAGTAAATAATTAATTAAGAATTTTTTATTACAACTTTTAAAAAATATAAAAACCTGTATGTTTGACCACCTTAACTCGGTCAAGACTTCATGAAATTCATTATTTTTAATCCTATATTATGTGAAGCATAGAATGTGATGAATCTTTCTGATTCAAAAAATGTGATACTATTTCGAAACTATAGATGTTTTTCAATCAGCCTATCAAATAGGACTTTCGTCATAATTCAAATAGAAAATGAATAATAATTATTTATTAAATCCAAAGTAAAGCATAATTTATATTGGTGGCAAGCTTAGAATCTCCTTTAAAAACCCTTTTTATTTCATTAATTTTGGATTAAAAAAATTCGTAAGCCACATACCCATCATGATCATGCACATACCCTAAAGTTAACTAGAATTCAACTGAAACTAACTACATGCAACTGAAGATAACTAAACCATAACTAAACTAAACTAAACTAAATTGATCTAAGTTGAGCTGAATTGAACTCCATGATGCTGTAAACATCAATCCCTAACTTCTAGGATCTTAACATGCATTATTGAAGTGTTATCTTTTACTCCAAATAGTTAACTTTACTCAAGGTGGGTTCCACCTTCCATGTGGGTGCCCCATGTGCTCCTATTTTGTAGGAGCTCTTCATGGGTGTCCCCACATGTTCCTATCATTTATAATTAATTACAAATATCAATTAACATGTTTATTTCATTCAAATTTAATCTCTTTCTAATCCTAGTGTTGGGGAACAATTTCTGAGGACTTAGGAGATACATGAAATAATGTTTAGCATTGCAATTAAATGACATCCTATTCCCAACAAAGAGCAGGGAAATTTGTGACCCGCATAAAGAAAAATAATACCTCAAATAAGTCATAGGTTGTGCACCATAGCCCCCTCAAAATATTTTCCTTCTCTGATGAAATCATTGCATAGCTTCAAACACAAGCCAAAATTTCTAAATTTTCACACAATCTCTCACCTTCAGTTAGGAAAATAGGTTGATTCAAAAAATAAAATCCATGCCTCTATGTGATGTCTTGCAACCAATCAATTGCCTTTAGTTAGAATTCCTACTACTATTTTGTACAACTCTAATACCATGAAGAATCTAACGAAACATAGAGAAAATAGCAAGCACAAATGCATAGAGTTGACTTGTGTATTAGGGTATGTGTAGGATCATCATGGAAAATGAAAGCCCTTAAGTGACAAAAAATTCAGAAAAATCAGAGTTAGGCAACTTGACATAAAAATTTGAATAAGCTATCTATATTATTTCAAAAATGTGTAAGAATAGAATCTATAGAAAATTGAATGTAGTTTCTAAACTACTAGGTTTAAAAAATAAAATCTATTTGGTGAAAATTTGAAATTTCAATGCAGTAGTACTTAAATTTCAAGGAAAAAATAAGAAGTAGGTGTCTATCTAACCACTCTAATCACAATAAAATAATAATATTTTTTTATAAGATTTTAGATATAAGTAGAGGACTCATGTCCCAATGTGATGCATATTTTTTTGTAATTTTTTTCCAAGTAAATAATTAATTATGATTTTTTTATTACAACTTTAAAAAATATAAAAACGTGTATGTCTAACCACCTTAACTTGGTCAAAACTTCTTGAAATTCAATTTTTATTTTTTTAATCCTATAGTATGTGAAACATAGAATGTGACACATGTTTTGGATTCAAAAAATGTGATATCGTTTGAAAGCTATAGATGTTTTTCAATCAACCTATCAATCAGGACTTTAGTCGTAATTCAAATAGAAAATGAATAATAATTACTTATTAAATTCAAAGTAAAGCATAATTTATATTGGTGGAAAGTTGAGAATCTCCTTTAAAAACCCTTTTTATTTCATCAATTTTTGGTAAAATATAAGTTATTAACAACATACCCATCATATTGCCACTTTTTGGCCCATCATGATCTTGCACATACCCATTAGGTAGAAAAAGATGTAGATATAAAGGAGATAAACAAAGCATGAGGTGTTGAAGACCATCGAAACCTCTCTAAACTCCCAAATAACCAAGCATGAGATTCCCAAAGAACATCAACACCTCTCTAGTCTCCAAACAAAATGGGAATCTCATGAGGAACAAGTGTCAAGGATGCCAATGAGGTGGGAAGCTCCATATTGTCTACATAATGAATAATTAAGTGGGCTTAATTTATCCTATGTGTATGTAAAAGATAATATATACACTAACATTTAACAACAAGGATTCAAAAGGGATGCGTAGATAGCAATTTGTCTTTTAAATTTGAAGGTGAGCACATGATTATTATTGTTGTTTATGTGGATGAAATCATATTTGGTGGTAGCAATGATAAGATGTGTAAATTTTTTTCTATCCATATGCAAGATGAATTTGAGATGTCAATGCTAGGCAAATTGTCATTTTTCCTTGGTTTTTCAAATTGTACAAGTTGATAATGGGATATTTATATCTCAAACTAAGTATGCTAAGGCAATGGTTAAGAAATTTGGAATGGAGGATTGTAGATCAGTCAGTACCCCCATGATAACTATTTGTATGTTGAGAAAATCAAATGATTCCCCAAATGCAAATCAGACAACATATAGTTCAATGATTGGAAGATTGTTGTATCTAACTGCATCAAGATCATACATTATGCAAGTAGTGTGTATTGTGGAAAGGTTTCAAGCTTCTCCAAAGGAGTCTCATTTCAATGTAGTAAAAATAATTTTCAGATATATCAAAAGCACTATAGACTACGGACTATGGTATCCCAAGAGAAAGGACTTCACTTTAACTACATACACAAATTTTGATTGGGCTAGTAGTGTAGATCATAGAGAAAGCACCAGTGGAGGAGCATTCTTTTTGGACAACAAATTTGTGTCTTGGATGAGTAAAAAGCAAGAATCAGTTACACTTTTCACAACAAAATAAAAATATGTAGCAGTAGCAGCATGTTGTACTCATTTTTTATGGATAAAGTAGACGAGTATGTGAAGGATCATCTTGGAAAAAATAGGCCCTTGAGTGGCAAAAAATTCAGAAAAATCAGAGTTAGGCAACTTGATGTAAAAATTTGAATAAGTTATTTATATATTAATTCAAAAATATGTAAGAATAGAATTTGTAGCAAATTGAATGTAGTTTCTAAACTACTAGGTTTATTTATAAAAATAATATATCTATTTGGTGAAAATTTGAAATTTCAATGTAGTAGTACTTAAATTTTAGGGAAAAAATAAGAAGTAGGTGAATGTTTGACCACCCTAACCACAATAAAATGATAAAAAAAAATTATGATATTTTAGATATAATTAGAGGACTCATGACCTAATGTGATGCATATTTTTTTGTATTTTTTTTCCAAGTAAATAATTAATTATGAATTTTTTATTACAACTTTTAAAACATATAAAAACTCCTATGTCTGACCACCTTAACTTGGTCAAAACTTCATGAAATTCAATATTTTTTTAATCCTATAGTATGTGAAGCATAGAATGTGACGCATGTTTCGGATTCAAAAAATGTGACATCATTTGAAAGCTATAGATATTTTTCAACCAGCCTATCAATCAGGACTTTAGTTGCAATTTAAATAGAAAATGAATAATAATTATTTATTAAATTCAAAGTAAAAAATAATTTATATTGGTGGAAATTTGAGAATCTCCTTTAAAAACCCTTTTCATTTTATCAATTTTGGGTAAAAAAAATTCTTTAGCCACATAACCTACACATACCCATCATATAGCCACTTTTTGGCCCATCATGATCCTGCACATATCCAAACCCTCAAATATTTCAAGGATGAGTACAGTGAACCAATCTCTATTCTTTGTGATAACTAAAGTGCAATAAACATCTCAAAGAATCTAGTGATGCATTCTAGGAAAAGGCACATATCAATTATCACTTCATTAGAGACAAGGTTGTAGATTAGGAATTCAACATGGAATATATACCTACAAAAGAACAAGTTGTTGACATCTTTACAAATCCTCTTCCAAAGGACCAATTTGAATATTTGAGGAAAATTTTGGGATTAATTTCTCCCACATCACATCACTAAATATTAGTGATTGGGCATGGATCCAGGGGGAGTTTCATAGCTCCTTCATTTATCCCTAGAAATGGAGAGGGGAATCAAGTCCAGTAAAAATGGTTTTACAAATTTCTAATGACTTGATGGTAGAAAATTCAAAAGTATTTTATTTCTCTTTGTATTTTTTGTCAAAGGGGGAGAATACATACAAGGCGGGTTAGTGTACAAGTCCTAAGGATGGCCCTTTTCCATTGATGTCAAAGGGGGAGAAGTTGTGAAATGCTCAGGAAATTGAGCAAGGGGAAGATTTTCAAACAAATGTTGCAAACAAGTAGTATCAAAGCCAAAGATTCCTAGTTAAAATCTCCTTGGGTTTATTTATTTTCATCATTTCAAATCATTTCTAACCATAATCAACCCATGTCCTAAAATAATCCCTTTAACCTAAGTTTGATTGACTCACCATTGAGGTTGAAAGTCTCTTCGCTTTGTGGTTTAGGAAGATTCATAATAAAATTATGGGAAGAGGACCCTTAAATCTTAGATTCTCCGCATCAAGGGAATCAGTTTTTTCCCCCTTTCCCAAAATTTCAGCCCCATCCCCTTATTTTCTAGAAAATAGGGCAAGGATAGAGATGACCTATGGTGACAATTTCCCCTTATTTTTCCTAGTCCCAAATTTGAATATGTTAGTGTTAACATTTTATCATTTCCAATCCAGGTTGCAAATATTGGCTATCAAGATCTAATTTGTGGCAAATTGAATAAATCCCTATTTAAGCACCTAGTTATTGCATCATTTTGACATCCATCTAGAAACTATTGGTAAAATTATAATCAAGAATTATCAAAAGGACTATCAAGCAATTCAAGAGCAACATTTAAGAGCTTTATTGTAGCAATTCAAGATACAAGTATCATGTCAAATGCTATGTGAGTTTATGCATGTTTATATTATCATTATTTTTGAATGTTAACCTTTTTTGTAGATCTCCAAGCAATTCAAGCATAATCAAAGACCTTGACGTGATGTGAATGAATTTAGTCCTTCAATGAAGTCATTGAAGGATGGTGAGTTGTAGTAGGGTGGGTGCATGAACTTGGGTTACACTTTTGTGGCCAATTCCAAAAAAAAATTGAAGATGACATAACGTGACCACATTATAATGCACTTGCATTATGTCATTTTAAAAGAAAAAAAAAAGTGAAAGTGATTCATTTTCTGTTGTCTATTTTTCTACTGCCCATGGCCAAAAACCCTGAGTTTCGTGCTCATGTTTTAGGAGTGGAATTCTACAAAATTCATCAAAAACAGTTACTTTTTATTTGCAAAGATGGTGCCATGATGATGAAGAGGTGCAGGAGGTAAGTATTGTTTGCTATTTGTTTTAAATTTCTTAGTTTCAAGTTCATTTTTTTTGTTTTAAGTTAGATTTAATTTTTTTTTTAATTTGTAAGAGATGCAAATGATCTTGCAAATACTCAAAATCCTCAACAAAATCAACCTCCCCCACCAATCACTCAACACCCTCCTGGCACTCAAGAAATTTTGAGGAGTGAAATTGAGAACAACAAAAAACAAATTGAGGATTTTATCAGTAGGTTGAGTGATCCAAATGCTTCAACCATAGAAAGAATAACCCTAGAAAATTAAATGAAAGAGATGTTAAAAAATGTAGATTCAATTACCCAACAAATAACTGGATGGAAAGATAGGAGGCAGGTAACTAGGGAATATTATGCAGATAAACTATCATATAAACAAGTAAAAGATTTAAAAATTACTAAAGGTGATTTGAGCTCTTTATTCACTGACCCTAGAACACATCAAAATCTTAGCCTCAATGTGAAGAGGTTTCCTATTCATTAGTGCCACCACCAAGATATTAGGAACCATTTTTATGATAGGTGGTACTTGGTCTTTGATTACCCATCGTGTAATAATTGTGAAGTCCCCCAATATTTTCTTAGGAAACTATACAGCGAGTTCGTATTGAACCAAATACCAAATTATTTTGATATGAGGGAGTTCCAGGGGAGAGGTGGGGGGTCGGCTCAGGATAGGCCTAGTGCACAGCTAGATCCTACGTGGCAAAGGAGATGACCTCTCACTAGGCCACCTCGTGAGCACATTGTTATGCCTGTCATTGCAAAGGAGAGTGCTAATGTAGAGACATTGTAAGCGATCAGCACTTTGACCCGAAGTGTCATCCATCATACTAGCCCAACTGTATAGTGCCATCTAGGGGAGTTTTGGGTGGTGGTCTTCAAACCCATGTGTGTCAATCTTGTGGGGCAACTTATTCATATGACCCCATCGACACTCAGGAGGCTACTATGCAGGATCTGTATGTTGCTACGCAGGATCCATATGCTACTACATAGGATTTGTATGTTGCTATAGGGATGGAGAGGATGGCTGACATTTTGTATCATGCATATGGAATTGATAGTCAGGTAAAATTCAGCATGCTCATTGAATTTAATTTATTAAATTTTGATTCTAAAATGCAAGATTAACTAATCTAGTTTTATTATTTTAATAAAATTGCAAGGTCACAGTGTTGGGACTAGATACACCAATCCTCGACCTACTTATTTATGTAGTACACCTATCAGTGGGGTATGTAACTAGTAAACAATTATAAATTTATTACATGTTAATATCATTGTTTTATGAATGGTATTTTAATATGTGATTTTGGATGTTGAACAGGCTAATATTGGAGGTTTCAAGCAAACAACTCCTAGTGCCAGTGGATTTACTCAAATGTACATAGAGGTAATAGAATAAAGATAACTTAACTAATGAATTCTACTTAATAGATTTTTGTAGTTTATATTCATATTGTTGGTTACATTGCATTACACATCATTCAAACTTAAAGCATTACTTCAAATTCCATAACTAATAACTAGATGTTGATAAATGACAAAATTTCAACAGTACATTATAGTTTTTTAGAAATTCAACATAAGTAACATGATGCAATTACTTCACATGGAGGCATGTGCTTGCAAAGGTGCACCAGCACGACAAACTATGGATGCTTGGAAAAAATATATGAAACCATAATATGTAAGGAATAGCATAGACAAGGTAGTTAGTGATGCAGAGCATCATATCAAAACACTCAATCATTAGGGTACATCTAACCCAATTGAATTAGGAGAAGATTTAATTGAATAAGAAACTAAAATTTCTTTCTCTTTTCATCAAAAATCACATTGTTTCATTTGCAAACCATGAGGTAACAACAAACCAACTCATTTCTATACTTCTTATCATCCTCAAGCTTCAAACATCTTATTTATCAACAAAAACGATTGATTTGTGCACAAGAAACCTAATTAGAGTCACTAAATCCACTCTTCCATCATTCACTAAGGCACCCTTCCACTCAATTTGCTTTACCTAGGAAAAATAACCAAAAACCAATCTTTCATGTACAACCTATATCCATCAAATTCTAACACACCTTTTTCATCATCAATTTATCTGAATATAAAGCTAAAACCTTGGAAAGAGCTCTGAATCTTTCAATTCCTTAAACAACTCACCAAATTTTCACTTTTACCAACTAGTTCCTCAAGACCAAGATACTAAAATCAACCATTTACACCTTAATCATTTCATCTAACTTCCAAGACATTACTCACATCATGTTTTTGACTGAAACAAACCTGGTTCATATCCACATAATACTAATTTATCAAATTCATAAGTTCTTATGTAGTCAAATTACCATTTCAACCTAGGAACATATTGCTACAACATATCAAATCATCATGTTTATCCTCAAGGCCTTGACCAAACCATTCACACACCTTTGATATCTTCACATTGATGGTTCTATGCCAGAATAAATATTTAAATCTCTATATTTACATAATTACATACTTTTACAGTCTTACCACCATTTTGCTTGTAGGTCACATATCCCTTAATCGGGTGATTCCTTTCCATTCACTTTGTATGTCTGCATTCCCAATGTACATTCAAGAGCCCTTTTTAACACATCATAACATATCAAAAGTTCTCAGTAGCTTGTCATAAGGAAATTACCAGATTCTTGAATTGTTTGTTGGAAAGGGCTACTAATTTAGGCCTAAATTACAAATAAAGTGCTCATAGTTTATCACCAAAATACCAAAGGAATGAAAACAGTCATTCATCATGTCACAAAAGTAAAGCATCAAACATTTTTAGTGATAGAAATGCTCCATAAATTATTGTTCCAAAAAAACTCTATTTTATGCACAAATCAAGCCCTACAAAGGAGGGTTTATTGCATAAG
>VDFB02000003.1:494455618-494528091 GCA_007258455.2 Sequoia sempervirens
AAATATCATGAAATAGAACCCCAATACATCAACAAAATTGTGAGAATAAAATGCATAAAGAAAGAAACAAAAATACAAACCCTCGTGATGTGCTTCTCTCACTCCATTTTGTTGTCCTTATTATTCCTTCAATAGATTTGATGTGTATCTCTCAAATGTGATCAAATGCACTAAATATTGAAAGTAATTTGACAGAATGATCACAAGGAAATCGAAGATGTCATCTCTATAAATTGAGAAATAAGTCCTCAATTTATATATTTCGAAAAGATAATTGAATGATAATCAATGGACAAGATTGAATGTGAAGATAAGTTAGAAGGGAAACTTACATTTAAAAGTGGAGGAAAAAATGAGTGAATTGAAAATAAATAAATAATTATTTTCATCAAAATATACTTTTTTGAAAGTGGAGGAATGAAAGAGTGAAGGATGAGTTAAATTGAGAAAGAGAAGAGTTAATTGAAAATAAATAAGGAAACTATTTATTTTCAACTAAAAGCTGCCATTTCGAAAGTGGGGAGTGGATTTGAAAATTAAGAGTCATGAGTGGAAAGGGGAAAGAGTTAAGTGATAGAAATTAGAAAAATGGAGGCGATAAATGGGAATGAAAATTGGAAAGTGGAAGAGAAAAGTGGAAGTGAAGTGAGAGAAAGTGGGAGAGATAAGTGGGAATGAAATCTAGGTGAGGATAATTAAATATTTTATAATTAAATAAGATAAATTATCCTCACCTTTCAAAATTAGCAAGTTAGAAGGATAAATGCAATAAATTAATAAATATAATTTATTAATTTATGAGCCCATATTAGGTAATTAAATAAAATGAATTTATTTAATTACAAAGAAAATAAAAGGGAATAAATACATAAATATTATTTATTTATCACACTAGGATATGGGGGGGAAATTAATTAAATAATTAATTCCCCTAGGACATGTTAATGTTGAAAGGGTTAGTCGATTGAACAAATTAATCAATTGGACTGATGCCAGGGATGATTGAAATTGGAGACAAATTAAATAATTAAAGAATTATTTAATTTGAGAGGAAATATTAAGTAAGGAATTAATGAATTAAATAATTATTTAATCTAAGAAGAATAGTTAGGAAGAAATAGTGATGAACATTAATTAAATAATAAAAATTATTATTATTATTTTTAGACAACAGGAATCGGGTAGCATGACCCCCTATAAACTGCAGTGCACTTGGTAAACTTTTTAATGTGCTCAGTGGTGTTGGCGCGACACGCCCTTCGATACCACATGGGTGGGGGAGACTAGACCTCGTGACCAACCTCCTACAACAAGAAAGATTTAGCCAACCGAGCTAGGGCCCCCACCCTAAAAATTATTTAATTAATGGTTTAGAAGAACAATAATTAAATAATTAAAAATAATTTAATTATAGGGAATTAGAAGAAGAATATTAGTGCTAATTAAATAAAAATATATTTAATCAATTTTAGACGAAATATTAGTGAAAAGTGTCATCGAAGACCTAGGACAATTTTTAATGTCTACATTTTGCCCCTCTTTGAGACAATGCAATTTTGAGTGTTGTTTCAAAGAAAAATTAAAAGACCATGCCCCAGTAGACCAAGAGATGGAGGTATGATGCCCCCTCGAGAGATTGTGTGCGCATTAAAGGCATGAATGGTCTCTCAAAATAAGAAGAATGTAAGAGAAAGATGAAATGCAATGAAAGAGATGAATGGTTAGGAAGGAGTGAAATATGATGGTTGATGGTTGATCAATTGATTGATAGATTGACCAAGTGATGATTGATTGATTGATTGAATGATTGATAGACTGATAAATTGATTGATTGGATTGAAGAAGTGTTAGTAAATAACCAGAAATTAGACAAAGAACAATTAGTAGTGATGAAACTCTTTCTTTCATAAGTGCACTTTATTTTAAAGAGTCATTTTTTATTTTACAAAATGGATGTAGCGCACCATGGCACATAAATCCAAGGTGATGATACAGTCCCTTTTAAATAAAAATTGACAATTACAAACAAGGAATACATCGACTCATACTAAGGTTCATGTTGCTCTAGTCTTTTGTCAAGACAAACCATAGACAACAATCAAATAAAAGACAAGTCATGAGACATCCTCAATCCTCTAAATCCTTTGTGGGACATCCTCGAGGAGCTAGTAACATGACCAAAGAAAATCCAAAAGATAAGACAAAATAAACCAACAAGATCAATAGTCATTCAAATTATTTTGCTAATAAGTGTTTTCCAATGTGTTAAGGGATGAAGTGAGTGACAAGTTGACTGTTTTGACAAGGCCTAGTTTAAGGAAAAGAAACATGTCGTATAAGACATCAAGTATGGTTTTGATCATTCAACTACCTATATAAGGAAAATGACATATTTTGACAATGACAAGGTCTGGTTTCAGGAAGGACACATCCTATATAAAACCATCGGTTTTGATTGATTTGAATGGTTTTACTGATTTGACAAATGACTGATTTGACTTGGAGACTTGTTGGCTTGCTTGTCTTGTTGATTCAGGATTTATGTTTGAAGTTTACATGATGATGTCACATCTGAGTTAACAGTGTTTGATTTATTTTGACTGACCTGACGGACCCTAAAATACTGACCTATGGGGCCTCGGGGGATCATCAACAAATGGCCTTGCCTACACAGTAATGCATAGAGACCTCGTAGTTTTGAATGACCCTTAAATTTGTGTCAATGACAAAGGACCAAATCATGATTTTATTTGAAAACACCTAAAGGATTGACCTAATGCCTTAGGGGCACATCGACAGATAGCCTTTCCTATGTCCAATTGCAAAGGCAACGTAGTTTGACAATGAAAAAGACTAACATGGCTGACTCTGACTCTATTTTTGGGATTTTTTTTAAAGTTACCTAATTTTTTTGGGGTTTTGTCATGTTCTTGAATTTTTGAAGTTCTATAAGTTTTTTGGATTTTTGGAATGTTTTATTTTTTTTTCTTTTTGAAATGTTTTGATTTTGATATTTGAAGTTTATGTTTACTATTTTTTGGATTTGGTGGAATTTCCGTTTTATTTTTTTTTGTGTTTTTTTGGGAATATTTGATTTTTTTGTCATTTTTTTGTGAAATGTTTTGATATGGGGAAGTGTGGATTATGTTATGGACGATACACTATAATGACCATGAAAAATGCATATGAATGATGCCTACAATAAATTGAGCCATCATACACAAGAATCCAAGGACAAACATGATCTTGCCCCTAGTCAAGCTGAATACCAATTGACAGGTGATGATGATGATGATGATGATGATGTTTGACATGGGAATGACACATCCCAAAACAATGTGAGGATGATGATAATGTGACTAAAGGATCAAGGTTTGCAGCAAGGTAGGAACAAATCCAAGGAATGTTTTGGATGATGTACAAGGTTTCATAGCAAGATTGTATGGATTAGGTTGGTTGCATTTGGAATGACTTCTTTTTTTTATTGAATGGGATGATGGAAGGATGTTGGATAAGTGGATTAGAATCCTGAAACCAATGACAAGGGAAAGCCAAGTCCAAAAATATGTATGGAAGGATAATGGATGGTTTTGGTAAAAGATAGGAGACATGAGGATTATGGGTTGGAAGAATTATCATTTGGTCTCCAAGGACAATGTCACATAGGGATAATTTTTTTTCTCCGAGGTATGGGTTTGGACAATGCTATGAAGGCTATGACATGATATTTCATGGATAGTGTATGAGCAAACGATAAACATTTCAATTTTTTTCCAAAAGCATGATTTATTTTTGTATCCCAATCCTTATCAAGATCAAAGTAGGAGGGAAAATGGCGATGAAAATATCAAGAAAGGTATGAAGATGAGACAACTTCCCCCCAAGTGTAATGGTCCACATAGATAATTTCTTTTGCACATGACACCTATTTGCTAGGTTTTCATCATGGTACTTATCAAAAGTGCCATAAGAATGGTTTTCACTATTGGAAAAATTTTTCTCTTTACTACTTTTTTTCCTTTTTTTTTCATTTTTCTCTTTTTTTTGTTATTTTGGAACTTTTTCTCATTTTTTTTTGTATTTTTCAGGACTTTTTCTCATTTTTCTCATTTTTGATATTTCATAATGGCCTTGATGTTTTAGATGATCATTGATTGTTCTAAATCCTTCAATGGTGTTGATGTAGAAACTGGTGCCATGATATGCCAATAATAACCTTCATGAAGCAATTACCTTGTCAAGATCATAGTGCTTGCATATAACTAATTGATGTCATCGTGATCCTTGTTGATACTAGAGTTAGCCTTATTAGAATACACACATCATGATAGAGTGTCAAGGGATTCCTTACGATAAAGAGTTGTTGCCAAGATGCGATAGTTTTGTGACGTAGGATTTTTAGACTTTAGGCGAGAGGTAGGATTATGATGGATGATGGTAGATGTTGTTGGTCTCCTACGATGATTTAATAACTAAGCATTTACAATTGTGATTCAAAGATTGGACATATAACCTGAATATCTATCTCAATCATCATGAAGGTGCATTTAACTTGTCAACCTAGGGACATGAACTTGAAATGGGTCAACACAGTATGTGCACTAGGAACTCAAAGTAGCCATTTTTTAGTCTATAGCTAAGAAAGACACAATGATGAAAGTAAATTGCTTGGAAAGGAATAACATAAATGTTGAACCTCAACCAACAACTATACTAAGATAAAATGCATGACAGGAATGAAAATCTGAGCAAACAAATTGGAAACTACTCTGTCTGCTTTGGCTATAGGTTCAGTCATAGAAAGAAATTATAGTGGCTATAGGAACAGTTAGCTCCATATTCTTAACTAGTTACTAAAAAAAAATTAATAAATAAGCTAAACTAAACTAAAGTATGAATTTCTCACCAAGTGGGCCCCCTTGGATGCGTATCCTCTAAAACTAATGTAAACTCAAATGCTCAAACTTAGAACTTCATTTTATTCATTGGAAAATGCGAATACAAAATAGTAGTAGAGTTGTATTGTAGGAAACTAAGATGCAAGTACACCATCAAATCGCAACCTCTAGAGAGGGGTATTTGATCCTTATTTATGCTAACAACTAAGCAAGGCGGTCAATTCCCACTAACTAAGAGGATGTCATTTAGGGAAAACAAAAAAAAGAATGGAAGGGTGGTTACTCCTGCATGGAATTTGGTCAGACATGCATGTCCAAACATAGATTCAACACTACAGTGACGCCCACATTTGCTCAACATCATTAAATACTAATACAAGGTGGTTACATTCGATTTGCATGGGGAATCTCCTACCGTTGACCTCCATTTGAACTTTGAATGATTCCCTTGTTGAATGTTATGATGCATGAATAGCTAGTGGTTGTCTTTATCAATTTAGTATCCTCAAATGATATTTGCATGGAACTATTAGTACACACAATAATTGCATATCTGCAACCACCTTAAAGAACATTCATTAACCGTATGCAAAATTAATATAGATAGTCCATATAACATGCCAATGTGATTAAAAATTCACAGAAATAGGATTAAGCTTAATGTATATGGTTTGAGGGAATATTATGAAAATATCAACACTTAACATCACTCCATGTCAACTTTCAGCAAATAAACCATAAGTTCTACCCAAAATTGGACCAAAAACTAGAATCATCACTCCCCCCAACCTAAGGTTTTGCTAGTCCTCTAGCAAGGGAAGGGTTGTTCTTCTGCTTGGTTAATGCTCTAAAATTTTCAAGTAATAGTTGTCTAACATTAGTGTTGGTTGTGCGTAAATCAAGGTCCCAATAGAATTCTCCCAGTCTATCAAATTTGCTCCATCTTTGTCTCTCTACAACAATGTCATAGTGGTAGAATCTAAAATTTGGAATGGGCCACATTAGGATAGGTGGCTAAAAAGTCAAGGGAATCCAAAATCATCCCTTTGTTCTCCCAATCTATATATACCTATCAATTCTTTTTAGTGCTGCAATATAGTATTGGATGGAATGATGCTCAGCCTATTTTAGCTCATTAGTTAGGTTGTTCCATCTTTGTGATAGATATCCTCTAATAGTTTCCTCTTTTGTTGTTGTCTTCACCTTGTATTCATTGTAAACTACTTCTATCCAAGGAATAATCCTACTGCCATAGCTAGGTCTAAAAAGCATCATGTTCCTTTCATTGTAAATGTCCCTTGGGTTTCTTGATCCAACCCTAGTGGCCAAGGGGATGTTGGATTCCATCTTCCTATAAGAATTTTATTGATGTCCCCAACTTATCTCATTTTGCACCCAAGACATGAATGCCCTTAATTGGACATCCCCAACATACAACAACAGATTCCAATCATGGTCTTGAGTCACAACATAATTATACAAATAAAACTCACGTAACAAATTCTTCATTTCAGGGGAGGCAATTTGATAAGCATTGAAAAACTCAGTAGGAGTGTCAATAGAAGGATTCAAACCTGAGACAATCTTTGACAACCTAAAAGAGAGATATTTCTCTTTCAGATGTAGATTATAGACCCTTGGAGGGGTCCTGCATTTTAGAATATGTGGTACCAAGGTCACAATGTTATCCACTTTCTCCTTCAGAGCAGCAATTTCCTTATTCTTTTCTTCAATTATTTCATCCCTCTTCTAAATTTCTTTCTTCAACCTTTGTTTCTCCTCTTTCCATTCTTCCTCCCTCCTTTGTATTTCTTTCCACAAATTCAAAAAATTTGCATGTATTGTAAAATCGGGAGGGTTATGAATTCTTACCAATATTTTTGATGATGCTTTCTCTCTATATGGTACTAACTACAAGGATTCATGCTGTTTAGTTGGCTCTAGATACAGGGGTACTATTTCTTCTCCCACTTCTTGCTGCAGGGCCTCTTGTTCTTCTTCTTGTTGCTGCAGGAACTCCTGCTCTTTTTCTTGCTCTTGCTATAGGAACTCCTGAATTTCCTCAAACTCTTCTGCAATGTTAGCAAGATTGGCCAGTGTTATGTTTGTTTCTCTCTCAAATATGTCCTTTTCTTCTTCAACATTCACTTTCCCCATTGGAGCTTCTGTGTCCCCTTGTGATGTTTCTCTAAACTCGAGGATTTCTTGTAGAGGCATGCCAAAGGCTAGACCGACTGGTCTTAATTTTCTAGCAGGGCTCTCATATTTTTCTTTGGCTGCAGGATGAAAAGTGTCAATGAGCACTCTTCTCTTTTGGAGAGAATTGAGGAGGAACTCTCCTTGTCACAAGATAATTAGTTATGTCAGCATACCAGGGTTTTTGAACACTGATGTAGAATAGATGCTCATTAGGAAAGGAGTCATCTATGGCTTGATTTTCCTTTGATGTGATCAACCTTGAAATAAAATCTGCAACAACATTGGCCTTCCTTGGTTTATCCACAATGGTTATGTCAAACTCCTGCATCAACAATAACCATCTTGTTAATCCACCTGAGATTAGGGGTTTATGCATGAGATATCTAATGGTTGCATTGACGGCAGCGTACGTCTGATAGCCTCGTTATTGTAGACATCGCCAAATTTTCATTATGCATATTCATCCGCTCAATAAATAAATCAAATGTATCACATCCATTCACCTGGTAAATTGGGTTCTTATCATTTAAATAAATCAAAAGCTCACATCATAGTTTAATTAAATAAATGAAACTTTATTTAATTAAAATCTCAAAAATGCATATTCCATCATTTTCTAATTCAAATAAATCAAAAATCAAAGTCCTAAAAGTCAACTCACCTAATCATCATTAAACTAACATAATCATCATCTGTAACCAACCCTAATCAAATACTAATCTCACCACCGTTCGCATTCTCTCAGATATCTCCATTCTCCTTGCACAATAAATCAATTTTATTGATTTATTTAAAAACCCTCATTTTCCCTCAACATGACAAGTCCAACATTGCATTTATTGTTGTTTTTCTTGTCCTCCTCTCAAAATTTATTGCAAAATTTGAATTCAAATTCTCCCTCTCATGGGCACTCTTCCCAAATCTTGCACAACCATTGGCCTATCATCACTTGACAAGTGTCTTCTTCTCATTGGAGGATCTTTAGTCCCACATTCACCATCTTAGCCAATCTCTCATCAAGAAAATCTATAAAATAATGCCTTCATTCTCATTCATGGATCCACAAATTTTATGCAAGGTTACTCTCTTAATTTGAGAACTCATCTTGCTCATCATCTCCATTTGCATTTCATCATTTTAGCTATCATCATATGTGTCACTAGCACATGTGACACCAACCACTAAAGGAATAGCAGCAACGTATTTCAATGCTTTTTCGCTCATTTCATAATTTGTTGCATTTTTAAAGCATTTGCAAGGTATTTCCTCATAGGAGTGTTTCTTAAGGATTTGTAGGTGCTAACCCTGTTTGAAGTTAGTGTTTGCAGATTTTTAAAGGCACCATATTAAAGAGGGCATTAATCCATCTACATAAGCTATATTTAGTTTTGATTTCCCTAGATCAAAGCTGATTTTACTATTCTTGGTAATATTGTGGGGGTAGAGTAGAAAATTATATCAGTCAAAGGATGTGGTATTCAAATTTACATCTATAATTGCATTGGCTTGAATGTGTTTCTATAATAGGTGGTATACTATTTCCATCTTGCTATTTTGTATGGAAGTCTTCGGGGATATGCAATCACCATATGTTTCTTTCTGTGATGATAGTTTAATCTTGATGCATATCACCCATTGAATGCATATATCAAAATCTATACATAATAGATATGATAAAATCCCACTGCCTGTGCAACCGACCTGCTACTGCCCTCAATATCTATTGGAACCAAATGCCATCAATAATTGCATATATCTTTCTCAAAATATGATCAAACTCTATTTTGAATATTGTCTTGGCTACGCTGGTATTGAAAATAGGGACTGTGAAATCGAAGTGGCTGTGGCAAAATAAGAAGAAACACCTCCTGCATATTACTACCCTCTATCTCTAAAAGTCTTACTGTATGATAGACTAGGAGATGTCAAGTAATAAGTAATCATGACTCTTGCTGAATGTACTTGTTCTTGTAGACAACAATAGTGCGGCTTAAGAAGACATCATCTTATGAGCTGCTTCAGTCCTTTTCCATGTCATAGTATGAATTGCTTTATCAAGTATAAGGAAACATCTTTTTAAGAGAGAAATGGCTTTTGTATATGACACTATTGAGTCTTTTATTTTATTTCATTTGTTGTCTCACAAAATGCATCTGTCTTGAGAATCATGCATTTTTTATGTATCTATGACACCATCATGAGAACTGTGTGTTTGCTGTTGAGCATTAAAAGATACACATTAAATTTGTCGTTGTATTGCTAAAAATCAGATCATCAATGCATTTGATAAATTGATATTGTTGACAGGTGACTTTCTATTTCAAAATCTACAGTATTCTGTAAGCTACGAGTGTGTTGTTGTCTTTTGCATCCTCTCAAATTGGCTGAACCTTTTCACGTGATTTGTTTCCAATTAGTTTCTTTTTGTATCCTCTAACGTATGCAGGAAGTTATGTGTGTGGACTTGTTATGTCTGGGAAAGAGTTGGTAGTTAAGCTTAAATAGATCCATTGGTGTGTCCAAACTATAATCTTTGCATTTCATACGACCACATTTCTGTAAGGCATTCTGTTAAGGGATTCTAACTTTTATTTCGCTGTTACCTTCTGACTTGGTAAAGTATCTTACACAGGCCATACTCTTTAATGACTCCCACATTGCATAGAGTTTGATAACCGAGCCTCCTAGTGGCATTGGCTTCCTTTCAGATTGTGCATGGCTTCCTTAGAGTGGTCAGCTAAGATAGACACGACTCCCTTTTGATAGGTTGCTAGTATATTTACTGCTAATGCCACACCCACAACCACCTAGTCTCCACATTTTTCTCTAAGGCACAGTCAAAGCCAAGGCGTACACCTTGCTTTTCTTTTAATAACGCTGTAGTGGAGGAAGAAGATATTATCACAGTGTCTTTTGTCTTGTGTTATCATCAAATCATTTAGCTTTAGGTGCTTTGATCTGAACAATGCCAAGTGTATTCTCATAAGGGAGAGGGAGGATTGTCAACCATTGTATTGAATACAAGATATTTCTGCCCATCTGTAGATTGTACAGTTGATAGGATTGGAACGTCTAACCAAGAGGTCTGTGCACATTTAATTCTCAACCACTTAGAGATCTGTGCACATTTAATTCTCAACCACTTCTCTAGAAATGTGAGGGAAAACATTTCAAAAACAATTCAACGTGAGAATCTAGAAACTTCAAGATGAGTAAAGCAGTTTTGGAGTTCCATAAAATGTTGAATAACAAATACTGTCAACTATGATGCATACTTCAACCGTAAAAATGATGTTTTTGAAATAAACACAGGGGAGAGTAGGTGTAGACTTTATCTATCAACAATGTTTTCTTTAAATATTTCAAATCTGCATAAAATGACAAAGGACCTGCGCTTTATGTGGTCTATAGTTTAATGGAGAGGTTGATTCGATCCATCAAATGCTGCACAAGATCAGTTCATTAAGTATCTAAACGTTCTTTTTCTTTTCTATTTTTTAAAATCTGCTTTGATATATTCATTGTGTCAATTGATCACCGAACTTGTATCCACATCATTAAATTATCTATCTCTTTGATTCTTGATGGAATTGATTCTTAATGAGTTTTTTCCAAGGTATTATTGGTTGGTAGGTTGAAGAAAACATTTAAATTTCTATTGCAATATATGTATTCTAGATGCCAATATCAACTAATGTGTTTCTTTGATTTGAAGCTCGTTAAAGAGAAGGGTTTCTATGAATAGCTTGGTATAATGAAAATATGAAGTTTGAAATCAATGGCCCTATTATAAGTTTGCATCAAGTTTGTTTTGATCTTTTTATATGACTAAATGCTTCCTCTTTTATTTAAAATCATCTTATTATCAATAAAATTGATTAATAATTTTTGGCTTCCCTTTTCATATAGGTACAAACGAAGGAAAAGCGAAAGGAAAAGGTACAAAGCAAAAGAGAAGGCTATCAAGCAGCTTGAAATTTTTGAAACTCAAAGTGTTTTTTTAACACTTTAAGTCTGATCAACACTACTTCACGAAGTTGTTCATCTTTTCATTTTAGAACACTAATTTTCATTTGGGTCTACAACGAACAATTTGATTTTTCATTGCAAAGGGCTTAAAATGAATCTTAGGACAAACTCACTAGATTTTGTTTGAGGGTTAAGAATTGAACAATCAAAACTCACACTTCATTTTTGGTGCTTAAAGCGAACTCTGGTGCTGGAAGGGTATAAAGCGAACAAGTGCTTGAATTGTGTGATTTTTGTGTGTTTTGGTGGCGTATCCTCTCCTTAAGCCGTGTGATCTAGGGTGCAGAGAAAAATCAAAATACATTTTATTGCTTTGAAACACTTGATTTGGTTAAAATAGACATCTTGTGGGAATTATTGAGTAGGAATTTTAGCATTACATTCTCTTTCTTTGTGCCATCAAAGATCGTCGAGTTGGTTATGTCTTTGCTTTTGTTTATCTTAGAGGGCACACTTGTAGAAAAATGCTCAAAGGGAGCAGCTCAACTAAAGTAACCTCCTAAATCCAAGAGTATTTCCAATGCGGGATATAAATGTAGGTATTGGATTTAAGTACAATTATCCGCGGTTGGCTCACGACAAGATGGATCCGAAGAGGGACTGTTCTTGAAGTATGGGTCAATCTCCACCAGGCAGGAAAGTCCTTACTAGAACCCATGTGCTAGGAGTACCAAAATCCTTAATCTATTTGTTGGTGCAAGAATAGTCATTCTAAAGCCACCCCACACTTTTACGGTCTTCTAGTAGAGATGGAAAGCATGCCATGGGAGTTTCATGGGTGTTGATGCTTGGCTACCCTGATTGACGATAATGAGCCGTGGAGGGAAGCCAGTGGGGTCAAGCATCTAACCATTCACTAAAGATAAGAAGTAAATTTGTGGACTTGTCAAGTGGGGGATTCAACAAATATTGTCTTACACATCCATAGGGCTTGTAATTGTTCTTCATTTGAAAACACAGTGTTGTATTCGAAAACATTTTGCAAACAAACATTCAACATGATTCTCAAAATTTCAAACCCTCTTGAAGACAAATATCATTGACTCAATCCATATGCTATTGCTTTCCCTTGGGATTCATGTCCTTAGAGGTTCCTAAGCATTGGATTATACCTCAATTTGTCTTCTTGAGTAAACAATAGGAAAACCCTTGCCTTAAGTTCATTGAATTTCCACATAAAATATCTTGTGGGGTTTAAAGAAATTAAGACATTGGACATCTTAGTTTGAAACTTTAATCAAAGAGAGTGTTTTTGGTAAAATAAATCCATTAAGAAAAGCTAAGCAAAATGAACTTTCATGTGTGTTGAAGACTCCAAATCCCAAAAAGCACAAATCATTGATTGGAAATCCAAAATGTTCAAATCATTCCTTGGTTACAAAGGTCTTTAGGAAGCATATGCATGCTCTTCAATACCTAGGTCTAGGAAAACACAAAGTGTCTTTTTTAGGTTCACCTAAGGATCAAAACAAATCAAACCTCTTTCATCCATCTTTCAAAACATCAAACATCATCTCACAAATCATCTTTTGAAAAAACCTTGAAATCATCCTTGAAGTACTAGGCTTTATGACAAAATCAAGCAAACACCAAAATCATTGAGAACAAGTCCTTGAAAACATTTATCAAAACACCTTTGGTTATGAATGTGTAAATGCATCCTTTTACATATCCTTATTCAAAGTCATCCAAATCATCTTGTCTAGCTTAGTGTATGTAGATGAATCCTTCTCCATATACTTAGTGAAACAATCATTTTGTTTGGGTAGGTGTGGGTAGATGCATCCTTCTCCTCACACATATCCAAATCATCATCCTTTGAACACAACTATCCTTTAGATCATTATCAAACATCTTAGGGGTCTTTTTTGTTCAAAATCCAAATCAAACTCCAAATCAAGATTAAGGAAAAAATCTCAAAATCCAAAAATAAAACCAATCAAAAATCCAAAGCCTAACATTTCATTCAAGATCTATCAAAAGCCAAAAACATCCATAACATCCATCTTTAAACATCACCATCACATTTGATCCTAAAAAGAATCCTAAAACTTTCACTTTGGGACATAAAATAGAGATTAATCTAAGGAATCAAGAGATTCATCTCCCATATTCTCGAAGATTGATCCTTGTTTTATGGTTCAAATGAGATCTCAATACAAGAAGAGAATGGAAGCCAACAAAGAAACATTCACTTCAAGTGATCTTAGCCAAACCACTTCTGAAATGAATCCCATTGGGGATGGAAATCTCACAATTAGCCTTCCAACATCATCGCAAAACCCACAAGAGGAAACCCATGGAGAGGATCATAACTTTGGAATGTATCATGAACAAATAGCTGAAATGCTCCAAAATCTGGACAACCGTAGAATCATCAACATCATGATGAGACTTAACCCTTCATTGTACATGCTTGAACTAGCAAAGCAAGGGGCCAAGTTGCCTTCAGATTTTGATGTGAGCACTATAGTAGAGACATCTTTTCCACCAATCTCATCCACCATCCCCATTTCATCTACACCTCCATCCCAAAACATCACGCAAAACATTCCAAAAATTATGACATCATTTGCTCCAACTCAACCCAATGTTAACTAAGGAAACACATTCCTCAATGAACTTCAATCACATCCCCTTGTGAATAACCAAAACTTGGACGCAAACACCACAGTGGAACAAAACATCCTCCTTGATCCATTACACCAAAATGTTCCTCTCACTTTACATTATGACCTATCATCAACATCTTTTCACGGAGCACCACAAACACCTCTTCTCACAAATTCACAAGAGGAGGGAGACATATTCAGACCAGGGGGCATTTTCAACACCACAACAATCTCGCAAGGATTCACTCCCCTTACATTTCCACCTCTCCCACCATCACCATTGTCATCAACACCACTCCTTGGCTTGGGGTTGCCTCCCCTACAAAGTATCAATGAAACCGCTATCCCAACCATTAATCAAAACATTTTGCCAAATGCTCAAAGATTATTTTTGACATCAAAACAACAAACAACAAACACACAAGCAATGGAAACATCATCAAACACCTGCACAACATTGCAAAGCATGGTCTCTCAAGGGCCAATCACATCAATGACGCCACTTACCACATCAAGAACACCATCCACCAATCACGCAATCAACATGACAACACCATCCACCAACCAAATAATCAACAGAACATCATCATCTACCACCATTCCAAATCCAACACCACCTCCACCACCACCAACGTTCACCACATCAAACCAATTCAATGCAACATTACAAGCTGCTTTCCAAAGAGGCTATCAACAAGTGCAAAAACAAAAAGCCATGCAACAAGCTGCTCAAGCTGCACAAGCTGCCAAAGCTACACAAGTTGCAATACAAGCGCAACAAGTGTAACAAGCTCAAGTGTTATTACAACAACAACAACAACAAGCTGCTCAAGCTGCCCAAGCCACACAAGCATTGCAAGCACAAAGGGTCGCTCAAGCACAACTATTATTGTAGCGACAAGCCGCACAAGCACAAGCCCAAGCACAAGCTCAAGCGCAAGCACAACAAGCACAAGCACAAGCACAACTTCTTGCACAAGCAATGCAATTGCAAGCATATCAACAAGCACTAAAGCAATACCAAGAGTAGCAAGAAGCAGCAGAATTGGCAGCCCAAAAACAAGTGTTGTGGGAACAAGAACAAGCAGAAGAACAAGTGTTGTTAGAACAACAACAAGCGCAGTAGCAAGCAGAACAACAAGCATTGTTAGAACAGCAACAAGTGCAACAACAAGAAAAAATCCTAGCACAACAACAACAAGAGCAACAACAAGCATTGTTCATCCAAAAGCAAGTAGAAGCCTACTTCACCCGCCACAACATACCGATACCATTGAACAATTGCTGGCCAGCCCATCCATCCATGACCATGAATTGCAACGCACCTCAAGAAACACATTCATCCCACTGCCCACAGTCCCAGGAATGATGGCGGTGTACAACTCGGTTGCTCTGCATAACAAGTGCTTGACCTTCAATGGGGACAACTAAAACACAAAGCAACATTTGTGTCCCTATCCATTTGATAGGAGCCTAGACATGAAACCATTCCCTAAGGGATTTGAGATCCCTAAATTTGACAAATATCGAGGGACGGGAAACCCTGAAGATCACATCAGGGAATTCTAGGTTCATTGTATGGAGGTTGCATATGATGATACTTATTTGATGTAGCTATTCCCTAGGAGCTTAGTAGGCAATTCTATAGAATGGTTCTCTCACTTACCTTCAGGCATTAAGACATTTAAAGAAATTAGAGATGCATTCATTAAGAATTATGCATGTAACATTACAATGGATGTTAGTCTCGAAGAACTATACACTTTGAAATAAGGAAAGAATGAATCTTTCACTTCATTCCTTTAATGATGGCGATCCAAGGCCAATTGGAGCAAATGGACCATGTCAAAAGAACAACAAGTCTGCACAATCATAGCTAACCTTGAAATTCGCCAATCATTCCATCTCAAAGTTCAAACTATCACCACATATGATCAACTAATCTCCAAGGTGCTTAGCATCGAAAGAGCCCTTGCAACCCAACCCATCAAATCAACATCATATCACGAATCACAAAACAATCACCCACCATCAAACTACAATGATAAACCTCGTACATGGGCGAGAAACAAAAATGTCACTAATGAAGGTGTCGTGGACACCAAGGTGGTCATTAGTGGTCCACGCCAAAATACACCCACACTACAAATCCAACCACAATGCCAAAACACTCATCACACAACATATCAACCCAACAATAATCCCACCATCAATAAAGTCAATGACCAAAGAGGACCACCTCAATGCAAAACATACCCCAAACGAAAATACACTGCTTTGGGGGAACCACTTGAGGACATCATGAAAAATCTAATTGACGAAAAAATCATTCAATCTCCTACATTTGAGAATTACCAAGAACCCGATGTCAAAGCTCCTTGGTACAATGAGAATCAGCTATGTGAATTCCACAAAATCAAAGGCCACACCACAAATAATTGTATGAGACTCAAGAACATCATTCAAGATCTCATCGACAAAAGAATCATAAATGTGGAAGCAACTACTGGGAATCGGGACCTTAAAATCTACACGAATCCAATGCCGAATCATGGCAACAAAGGGAATAACAAGGATAAAGGAAAAGGCAGTGTAAATCATGTATACAAAATAGTTGTTGCCAACCTCAATGAAAACTGCATGGTCATCACCATCAAAGGCGCCCATGTCGAAGATTGTGGAGTCACCACAAGAGGTGGAAAGGTCACCATCGCAAGATCATCCCAACCCAATAGAGTCCCTACATCAAGAGCCATTCCATATAGCTACAATGTTGTAGACTAGCTCAAAAGAATTCCAGGACACATCTCCATCATGGAGTTGTTAAAAATCTCATTAGTGCATAAAAATATCCTTGAGGAAGCATTAGCCTCATCTACCGTCCCCGCAGACCTCGATGCGGAACAATTCCAAGCTATGGTTGGAAACATCATAACACCTAATCTCCTTACGTTTTCTGACCAAGATTTTCCTACCCAACCATCTCAAAATCGTGCACTTCACTTGGAGGTCATTGTGAACAAAAGAAAAATCAAAAGGGTCTTGGTGGATGGAGGTGTAGGTTTGAATGTCTGTTCTTTTAGTCTCATCAAGCAGTTAAAGATATCAGAAGATTCCATTGATAAAGAGAAGGGCATCACAATCAGAGCATATGATGACCAAGAAAGAGTGTCTTAGGGCACAATTAAGCTCCCTATCCAAGTAGGGAAAACATTCATGGAAACCACATGTCAGGTCTTGGACCTTGAATTGCCATATAATATCCTCCTGGGATGCCCATGGATTCATGTGATGAAAGTCGTAGCATCAACCTTGCACCAATGTGTGAAATTCACACATAATGGACAAGAGGTTACCGTCCATGGAGATCCTGAGCCATTTTCATACTGCAAGAACCTTGAAGCCAAATATTACAAAATCCCCCAAGTGCCAAAAAATGATGAGGGCCCATCCACATCATACATCGATCCCATTACTCTCACGTCCACTTCTGTGACAGAGACACCCACCATTCCCACCATATCCGATATCAAGCTCATCATCCAGGAGGACGATTGTGGAAGTTATAGGCTCCCTAACAATGCTTTTGTGATAGGGGAGTTACCACAATCTCCAAGATCATGAGGACGCCCACAAGAAAATCAAGCTCCCACATCTCAAACCTATCCTCAAAATTATCTTGAATTCACAAGGTGGGGAGACCTTGTCCATGAGGTAATTGAAGCAGATCCATCAAACATGTTGTATCGAGATGAAAGACCGACACCTGAATTACCAATGGATGAAAGAAGCAGAGGCCTACACATGATGCTTGCAATGGGCTATGACTGCAATCAGAGACTGGGACAAAATGACAATGGGCTCTTAATACCAATCATGCCTAAGACACAACCTATAACAAATCTTGGTCTTGGATGTACCCCTCCGAGAATAACCATACATGGCTAAAGTCCTCCGGTTAGAGCCGCTAATGTTTCTCCTCAGCCAGTCCTAGTATAAGTGCACTCAACAATACCCATAGGAACAAACATGCATAATTTTATTACTGAGCCCTATATTAGTAGCGATGACGAAGATACCTTATCCAACCTACCTAGGTTATTTGAAGATACCACTCTATGTATGATTAGTACCATATCCTTTGAACCAGATACACAAAACATGAGATCCACTTAGTCTACCCCCAACTGATCGACTATGACCAACGAGGACCACCAGTTCTCGATACATTCGAAAATGATGAAGCACTCTCAGAATTCGTGGGGTTGAGGGATAACATTCCAGATGGAGATCACAAGGCAGGATTCATAATGGAGTTGGACACACACGCCTACTACGGGGAAATGATTGAATCCTTTAATCACAAAAGTGAGAAACTAAGAATCATATCCAAGTCCTTGAGTGAAAACCACACCGTGGCACTCTCTAACAAAAAAATAGTAAAAATAAAGGATGTATCCAATGGTGAAAACCTCTCTGAGGCACCTGAGGATGAAGGATTCAATCTTCCCCTAAGAACTATTCATCAAGAGAAGTCAGTAGTCTTGGCCGAAAAATGCAACCCAATCAACCTAGGAATAGAGGAGACCCTGCATATCACATTCTATGTGGAATCACTATTATCAGAAGAGCAAGAACTCCTAGTAGCATTCCTAAGGGAAAGAAAAATAAAATTTGTATGGAGTTATGCTGATATGCTAGGACTTGATCCAAATACTGTGGTCCACCACCTAGCAGTGTATCCAGATGCAAAACCTGTCAGACAGAAGCTTCGCAAAATGCATCCTCAAATTGCTTTGTTAGTCAAAATGGAGCTCAAAAAGCTATTAGATCACGGATTCATCCGACAATTGATTATCGAATGGAGTACTCGAACTTGGTACCTATTCCAAAACCTAGCAGACTGCTCGAGAATGCACTTGATTTGAGAGAGATTTGAACAAACATGTCCCAAGGATGATTTCCTGGCTCCCAACGCCGACATGATAGTAGACATGAAAGCGGTAGGGCCGCGAGATGCTATCATTAATGAATGAATTTTTAGGGATATAACCCGGATCATGATAGCAAAGAAGACCAACACAAGATGAAGCTTTCCGCGTAAAAGGTGGGGACCCTCTTGCTAGAACATGATGTATTCGGCCCTAAAGAATGCGAGGAGAGCACGTGAAGGGCCGCGAGCACTAATGTTCCATGATATGATTCACAAAATAGTCAAAGACTATGTCGACGACATCCTAGCAAAGTCAAGAAAAAGACAAGATCATATAGCAACCCTAAGTGCTATCTTTGACAGATTAGAGGAATACAAGGTCAAACTAAATCCCAAGAAGTGCATCTTCGGCATAGAATCAGGTAAACTACTAGGATACATAGTCTCAATGAAGGGTATCGAGGTGGATCCAACAAAATTCAAAGCAATCCTTGAGATGGAAGCACCAAGGAACTTAAAGCAACTGAGAGGCCTCCAAGGCAGGCTCCAATCCATTAGAAGGTTCATAGCACAATTGGCAGACAAGTAGAACCCATATTCACACCTTCTCCACAAGGGGGTATCATACAAATGGGATACAAAATGCGAAGAGGCATTCAAAAAAATAAAGGAATATCTATTGACACCTCCAATGTTAATGCCACCTATCCCGAGAAAGCCATTGATCTTATATGTGTCAGGAACAATAGCAGCCCTAGGAGCTCTTCTTGCTCAACATGATGAAAACGGAACAAAAAGAGCCATATACTATATCAACAGAACAATGGTCGGTCATGAGCTAAATTACTCATTCATCGAGAAAGCTTGCCTCACAGTAGTGTTTGCATCCCAAAAATTTAGACATTATATGCTGGCACACAAGATAAAGCTCGTCACGAAAATTGATCCCCTCAAGTATCTATCTCTTATCCAAGGCAATGTTAACAGGAAAAATAGAAAAATGGGTCATGATATTATCAGAATATGACATCAAGTATGTCAAGAGAAAATCCATCAAGGGTCAAGTTATTGCAGACCAACTAGCAGAAGCACCCATTTATTCTAAGAATCCTCTTGTATCTGTTTTTCTAGATGAATCCATCTTTAACCTAAACATTACTGATCACTAGAAACTATACTTCAATGGGTCATACACACAGCACAGATCAGGAGCTGGTATCTTCTTCATCACCCCCCAAGGGGGTTGCATACCATGGTCATACAAACTGGCATTTCCTTGCACTAACAATATAGCAGAATATGAGGCTTTGACTATAGGTCTCAGGATAGCAGTGCAATGGAATATCATAGCCCTCAAAGTCTATGGAGACTTTCAGTTGATCATAAATCAAGTCAATGATGAATATCAGACTAAGGATGACAAACTAACTCCATACAAAAAATTGGTGGAGACTCTAAAGGAATCCTTCATCAAGATAACATTTGAGCAGATTCCAAGAACCAACAATAGAGCCACTAATGCCATGGCTACAATTGGGTCTCTAGTAGACATCTTTCACAACGTGCCGAAATATGAATTTATGATCGAGCAGCTTCTCGTTCCCACATTTGAGGTACCAGAATCAGAATATGTGTGTGAAATCATTGGTCCTGGCGATCCTTGGTATCATGACATCTATACATATCTTCGAATAGGAGTTTACCCGCTAACCTACCATCGAGCCTAAAATGAACCTTTATCAAAAAGGCATCCAGATTTGTCATCCTAGGTGATACCTTATACCGTAGAAGCATAGAGGGTACTTTACTTCACTGTCTAAATGTTGAGGAGGTAGCGCTCTAGCGAGAGGTTACGTAATGGTATTTATTGCCTCACACTCGAGTGGAATAACCCACTTAGCCAAGAAGCGCTGGGGCTAGAGGTGTTATTGGCCCACAATGGGCGAGAAGCATGATCGCTAAAGGTGTTTCTGATAATCGGCAACATGGGGACCTCATCCATGCTCCAGCTCAAAGAGCTTCATCGATCGTTACACCATGGCCTTTCCGGTGGGGACTCAATCTCATTGGAAAATCTCACCTATCCCCGATAGCCCATAAATTCATTTGTAACCTGGCGGAGTACTTCACAAGTGGGTGGAAACCATACCTGACCTATATCAGCAGGGCGAATCTCCAAAATTCATCTTGAACTATCTCATCATTCACGATTGTTCCTGGCCGTATCTGGGATAATGGGACGCCATTCAGAGCAGAGTTCTGATAGAAATTCAAAATCTAACATCACTTCTCCACCCCGTACTATCCCCAAGACAATGGCCAAGCAGAAGCCACGAACAAAACCATCTTCAAAATCCTCAAGAAAACAGTCAATGACACAGGTCGTGACTGGAACTTGTAGCTTAAACCCACCCTATGGGCTTATCGAACTAGCATCTACACACCCACTAGCGCTACCCTTCTCCTTGGTCTACGGTCGAAGCCACTTTTCCCCATTGGGGTCGAGCTCCCCATCCACGAGAATATCGCAAAATCTCATCGCGATGAAGAATATGGATGTCCAAGACTAAGCGAGCTAGAGTTACTAGATGAAGATGAGTAAACTGAATCGCCTGAAGTCTATTAGAATAGGCTTTCAGTAACAGAGATCAAAAGCAGGACTAAGTGGGAGTCTTGAAAATGCGGAAAGAAT
The DNA here is from genome assembly GCA_007258455.2 of Sequoia sempervirens. Taxonomy (NCBI): domain Eukaryota; kingdom Viridiplantae; phylum Streptophyta; class Pinopsida; order Cupressales; family Cupressaceae; genus Sequoia; species Sequoia sempervirens. Next base: position 494,476,982 of record VDFB02000003.1, read on the forward strand.
GTCCCAAATCCCGGTAGCAAAGGCAAGTTGAACCCAATTGGTTGGGGCCTTTCATCATCACAGTAGCTATAAATGAGGGGGCATATCGGCTATCAACTTTAGAAGAGAACCTGTAGGAGCCAAGATAGCTTCCATCTCCAAAAAGTTTATGCCTAATTCTTTCCAAGGTGTAAACCAAAAACCAAAAATAAAAAAAGTCTTGAAAAAATGGTTACTTTGGCAAAAACCTGGCAAACAGGCGTCTTGGTAACAACAAAAAAATAAAAAAGCAAAAAATCCAAAAAAATCAAAAAAATGATCAAAAAAATTGTCCTCTAGTGAAAACCACTTCGGTGGCACTTTGGACAAGTACCTTGGTGAAAACTTGGCAAACAGGCACCTTGTGTAAATAAGTACTATCCATCCACCAAGACCTTTATAGCTTGTTCATCATTATCCCTCCATTTCGCTTCCATCATCCATCTCATCTCCATTCATCACTCATCCACTCACATCTGCACCATAGCTTGGTCCTGTGCTCGTATCAAGATCCCTCCTAGTACTACTCGGCCCATTCTCAAGGTCAGTTTGTCTTGCCTTTATCAGAGTAGTCTATTGCATCATGCTAGGGGCACATGCTCATTGGATTAGATTTGTGTATGGTCTTAAAGTCCCCAAAATCAAAAAATCCAAAAACATCAGAAAATCAAAACATCCAAAAACATCAGTAAACCAAAAAATCCAAAAACAAGTCAAAAAGTCATTCAAAAAGCCAAAAACAAGGTCGTCTTCTCAAACTACGTTGTCTCTGAGCTTGAATGTAAGCAAGGTTGATCTTTGATCATCCCCCGAGACATTTAGGTCAGTCCTATAGGAGTCTGTCATAATAAACTGACATCTCATCATGTATATCATCATTTGTAAATCGGTCAAGTCGTCAGTCAAACTACATGGTCTTTGCGTGTATAACGTAGGCAAGGCTAATCTGTCGATCAGCCTCCGAGGCCCCTAGGATAGGTCTTTAGGTTATTCTCTCAGTCAAAATCTCAGAAAATCCCAAAAGCATTTGAAAAAATCAAAAATCAAAACATTTGTAAAACTTCAAAAAATACCAAAAATAGCCTCAAAACATTTCAAAATGTCAAAAACATCCAAATATTTGAAAAAATCCATCCATCTCATCTCGCTTGCACCCACAATAAACACCATTCATAATAAACTGATTGTCATCCTCAACCTTTGGTGAAACAGTTAGAAACAAGTCTAGCAGGTTAAGTAAAACTCAAAAGCATCAAGTCTCAAGTCTTAGTCAGTACGTAAAAAAGTTGGTCAGGTCTTTGTGTCGATAGTCCATCATCCAAACAGTCTCATATCAATCATCTGATAACATCATGTCGTAGGATGAATCCTTCGTACAAGGGGCATTTTTTATCAGAAAGAACATTTTGGATAAACGAAATGACATGCCGCCATCCACTAACATCTCCTAGGATGTATCCTTCCTACAATGGGCATTATCTTTTGGCAATAAGTTTCGGTTCTTATCCTTAAAAACACATTCCCTTTTGGCTAGCGGTATTGAAGAACATTGACTTGTTTGCGTACTTGGTCTTTTTCTTTTGACTTATCTTATTGCGCTTAGTCCAAGGACCTCTCGATGATATCCGAACGAAGGATTTAGATAGATAGGAATGGGGCAATGATCATTATCTTTTGTCTGCTATGCTTGTTGGACGTTCTTGTAAAATAACTTGGTGAATACTTGCTTTGTTAGATATGTATGGAGGATGTTTCAGATAGCTTGTTGACTATTGCATTGATTGGTTATACCTTCCGTGTTTGAGTGCGAGATGTTTGAACTTCTAAAGTGCGTCCCAGCGAGTTTCTACCATATGTTAGGTGTGAACGAGAATACTCCCTATCTATTTGTTGGTGGAGTGCCTCACACTAAATTACTGCGTCATCACGGTCGCGCGCTATACGCTTGATGCCATCGCTGCGGCGTGTTATCAAAAATATAAAGTAAAGCGACCCTTTTAAATCCCAATCCTTGATAGCAAATCATCCATCCCATCACCAACTGTTCTATCACCATCATTTCTCATCATTTCTTATCATCATCTCTCATAATGTTGGCTTGTTGGATCCTCTTGTCATCATCTCATTTCCACGCCTATCACCATCACCAATGCATCCATCATGCATCCATCCTCGTATTCTAGAAAATCACAAAGATACCACATATCATTCATATCATACATATAGGAAATATCGATCATTTCAGATGCATTGCATTTGCATCATCATCAGGAATATAGACCTAGTCTAAGCATCTCAAATCATCCATTGCATAATCACAACATATCACATCATCAATCTCATCCATCTCATATCATATCATCATTTAAGTTAAATAGAATAATATGATTTTGTCACATCTTGAAATCATCTTGCATCGTCATCCATAACCACCCATTTTGGACCCTGTATTTTAGTGATCGACCCTCAAATCAATCTTTTCACTTGATCTCTCGAGGGGCAATGTACTAGTGTACTTTCTTTCCGCTTAGGGCATCCTAAAAATCAGAATTTTTTGATTTCAATCGGTGGATAGTTTATTCTTTGAATCAATGCAACACGTACATTGCTTCAAAGAGGGGCAAAATGTAGACACGCCAAATTAGCATTATGCATATTCATCTACTCAATAAATAAATCAAATGCATCACATCCATTCACCTAGTAAATCAGGTTCTTATCATCAAAAGCTCACATCATAGTTTAATTAAATAAATCAAGCTTTATTTAATTAAAATCTCAAACATGCATCTTCCATCCTTTTCTGATTTAAATAAAAAAAATATTTAAGTCTTAAAAGTCAAAATCATCTAATCAACATTAAATCATCATAATCATCATTTATTTAATCTAACCCTGATTAAATGATAATCTCACCTACTTTCATTCTCTAGATATCTCCACTTGCACAAATAAATCAATTTTATTGATTTATTTAAAAACCCTCATTTTCCCTCAACATGACAAGTCAAACATTGCATTTATTGCTGTTTTTCTTGTCCCCCTCTCAAAATTTATTGCAAATTTGAATTCAAATTCTCCCTCTCATGGGCACTCTTCCCAAATCTTGCACAACCATTGACCTCTCATCATTTGACAAGTGTCATCTTCTCATTGGAGGATCTTTAGTCCCACATTCACCATCTTGGCCAATCTCTCATCAACAAAATCTATAAAAGAAGGCTTAATCCTCATTCATAGGATCCACAATTTTAGGCAAGGTTACTCTCTTGGTTTGAGAAATAATCTTGTTCTTCATCTCCATTGCAATACATCATCATTTAACTATTTATCAAGGGTTCGGAAAGGGTCACTAGCACATGTGACACCAATCCAACATGGAATAGGTGATTATCTTGCCTTTGAAATGTTTTCTTGATGTTGTTTTTGTCACTTGTGGCATTTCTTTAGCATAGATATTTTATTTCATGGAGATATTTGCAGATTTGTGTGTTTAGACTAACCTTTCTAATAAGTATTTGAAGTTGGTCTTACATGCAGATTTAGGGTACTTCAGGAACTATTAGTTGTGTTGATGATGGGTTTGATATTTTATGTGTATGTTGATGATGTGCATGATATATAGTTATATTTCTTGTATTTGGATGCTCATAGGTATGGATGTTCATGAATCTTATCTGTATGTCTAATGGTGGCATGTGGAAGAATAAATATGGCTATTGAAAACTTTACCATTATCTTGACAACTAATTATGGCTATATGATTATCTTATTGTAATGAACCTAAGTTAATTCGATAGATATTAGTGAACTTGTATTAGGAATCATGTATTGTGCTTTATTATACACATTTTATGTTTAAAAATATGGGTCTAATTTTTGCGATATTGAAAGTCAGTTAAATTTCCTCAATAGTATATCCAAGGTATAGGGATATATTAGTGGTAGGAGTAGTGTAGGATAAAAAGGAGAATGTATAAAGAGGGAATGTCTAGAAAGGTAATGAAATGGTAATGGAAGGAGAAGTTACACTATAAGGTTAGATTTTCATAGGATAAGGAGGAATGGTATGAAGAACATATTTGTATAGGATAGTGCTAGTAGTAACAATAGTGTGAACATATATAAAAGGATGGGAGATAAGAAAAATACTAGTGGAGAGAAAGGCGGTAGGACATGGGTGGTGGAGCCCATGGAAGTGGTAACTATAGTATGATAGGAGGAATCATTATAAGAGGATGAAGGGTAGATGGATGTGTAGAGGGTACAACATTATCAAAATCCATTAGAGTGGTAATATTATGAATATTATTAATTCCCTAAGGATATCCACCTAATACATTATATAAATTACTAGCCAATGAGTGAGGATATTTAGGGTGGAGAGGTGCATCAATATGTAATTATCAATTTAGGAAAATATCTTGTTTACCAACATATGTATCTAAATCATAGTCTCAAGTGATCATTATTTTTCATCTTCTTTAATGTGTCTCTTTATATGGTTGTCATTAGCTATTATATCAAAAAATGATTCAATCGTCATTTTATTTTCTAGTCATATTAGAGTTAAGATGAAAACTCCATAAAACAATATTTTAAAGGATATTAATTTAACTAGATAAAAGATCAAGGAAAACACTCTCAAACATGCAATATACCCCAATTTCTTAGACAATGCATATTTTCTAATAATGTGTGCAACTAAAAACTAATAACATGTAATGAATGGATGTAGGTGATAATAATTAAATAATCCTAATTGAACTAGGGTTGTCCTTTTTATATATTTAAGAAGTTGTAAGAGCATTGTACGAAATTGTAATATGGGAATTAATTATGAAATGTTATATGACACATAAGAGAATAAAAAAGGGGGGTTACACTAGAATATTGATTACAATTATGAAAATCATCAAGATCATCTTAAATAATGGGTTTGAATATGTCAAAAATGGAGTGTTGGTTATGAGGAGGAGGATTTGAATTTTTTTGACAAGATTTAAAGCATTTTCTAAATACATCCTATAAACCAAGTCAAGGAATATGATGTTGGAATTTGTGCCAAATTTGGTACCATTTTTAGGTCATTAGTTTGGCTCATGGCTTTGGTTAAATCACACTTGGTTTATGGTTTAAATTTTTCCTATTTATGGGTGCTTGAGATGGAGAAAGCATAATTATTTTGTAGGTATCATCATGCTACTAGAAATTACTCCATATTCACATGTTGATGATACTACTATAAGGGTATGCACATGAATATTTTATTGTAAATGATATTATTATCAAATAATATAATTGGTTCATGTTTTTGGTTGTGGGATTTTTCTTCCAAGAGGATTTTTCCATGTACATGTAATTATGTTAAAATTTTATAATTTATACATTTTTGTTGTAACTAAAATTAAATCTATTTTGCATATTTATCTCTTGATAGGTTAATATGGGAAGTGTTTCCACACCTCAAATTCCTTTTAAAATACTATCCAAGTCTTAATCAGTTTACATCCTCTATCTTATTGTGCAATACCTACCTACCACCAAAAATGTGTAGAGATGGACATTTTTAATGTTACAAATGATACAATTTGTGGTTCTATTTGAACTTCATAACTTTATATTGTTTTTTTCCATATGCTATTAAGTTCTTATATATGTTTCACTTGGTCTTTCCATTTAGGAGTAGGCTATCCATAGCTTTGATTGCTGAAATGGGAAGGCATATTTCATTTACATAGGACAAAAATGTATGCAAAATGGGGAAGCAAAATAATGTATGTTGAAAATGCTTTAAAAAATTTCAAACAAATGCAATTTGAATTCAACAAATTTGAAAAAAATTGCATTTAGGGTTTCAAAATTTAACAAATAAATCCATTTTGAACTCTAAAAAATTCAAATTTTAAATACCTAGTGCTTGATATGCAAGCTGGAATGATGAACTTTGGAGAGACGAAGTTAAATTTTCTTTCACCAGAAAGAAAAAGTCAGTTTGCTCACTGTCATGGTCTCGGTTCACCACATGCACCAGGGAAAGTGACTGGTAACTTTAGAAAGTGAAAATGACAGTTGAAAATGAGAGAATTTTTATTTTTTATCATATTTAAGTGGGTTCGATCAAACCTATGTTTGACCAAACCTATTTAATATGATTATTTTTATTTAGGTTTTATGGGTTTGGTTGAACCAGGGGTTCGACCGAACATATGTGTTCGGTCAAACCATTTGGTTCGACCGAACCCATTGAATATGGGGAAAAGGAAAAAAGTGAAATTTCCTTCCTCATATAAATTTTAAACCACTATTCTAAAGCCACACCTATTCTAGTATTTGAAAATTATATTATATTCTACTTTGATATAAATATTTTAACTTGTTAAAATAGTTACCTGCAAACCATTGTTCCTCTCTTTTTTCATAGGCATGCACCTTCCCTGCACATTGTGTATCATTGTACATAGTTTAGGATTTCTTCATAGTCCTAGTCAACATCTATCTTTGTAAGTTGTCTTGTATATCTTAGACATGAATGTAGAGAATAATTTTGGAATGCCTACAATTGGAAATGAAAATATATTAGTCATATTGTAGACTATAAATAGTTTATTTAATATATTGCATGTATACATCCAAACTTTTAAAAACATGCATGTATGTTTGGTTGATGTGGATCTACTATAAGATTCCATGCCTGAACAATACAATGGAAATATCTTTCAACACTTTTTCGTTGTTGTTCATTTGACCAATTCATATTGTCCATATTCAGTGATCTATATATCCATATGAATCCATGGACATGTGGTGATCCCCTATGTTGCCACTCATATCTACACCAATAATCTTTTAATTTCATTCCTTTTTCCATTATTTCTTTTTTGAATATAGAATGCCTCAAGTGCATGTAATGTGTAACTATATGAGAATAGTCAATAGCATTTTGTTTTCTCCAATTTTGAGCCTCCCTTGGAGTATATGGTTGTGTTCCTAGCATCAATGCATGCAAATTAGGCCAATACATGTTTGTAACACTTAAGGTGAAGATTATTGTAGGAGAACCTAATTGATGAATCATGTCAGTCAGTTTTGCATGACATTTTATCCAGTATGGCCTTGTACCCCTTAATTTTGTTCCAAACCACATCAACCCATTGGCTAGATGATAGTGTGGCATGTTTTCCATATGCTCACATAACTCATTGATGGTGAATGCCATGTCTTGAAAATTTCCTTTTACAAATTTACAACTAATGAATTTTGTGCATGATATCTCATTATCATGTTTATCATGAAATATTTAAACTGTGGATGACTACCAAAGTGATTAAAACATTGTAAATTAATATGAAATATTGTAAATTAATATGTATTTCCTTAACAAATATTATAAATTAAAAATCATGTAAAATTGTATATATTAAAATTACAATACTATATTATATTTTCTTTAAAATTTCATATATAGTAGAAGTATAAAAAGATGATAATTCATGCTTTTAAAAATTACAAAGATAAAAAATCTTAAATATAATATTACTTTGAGACGGGTTAGTATACGGGTTTGTGCATTATATAGCACTGCACACTATAGTGACTCCATATAAAATAAAAATAAGAGCTTTAAAACTAAAAATAATATTAAAATGTTTTCAAATAGCTTTAAAAACAAAGCAAAAGTTTCTTATCTCCATTGCTAAACAACAATATATATATAATTAATATTGTATTTATTTAATTTTTTTTTTTAGATATGCAAGATAATCTTATTAAAAATCTTTTTAAGATTATAAAAGCGTAAAAAATATTGAAAATTAATATGTATTTTCATAACAAATATTATAAATTAAAAATCATGTATTTTCCAAAAATGTATATTTTTGTTTTTCAAAATATTCTAAATTAATATGTATTTCCATAACAAATATTATAAAATTATATATATTACTATTAGAAATGAGAATATTATATTATATTTTCTTTTTCTTAAAAATATCAAACAGTTTTAAAACAGCTTTAAAAAGAAAGCAAAAGTTTCTTGTATCTCCATTACCAAACAAAGATATATATTGATTTCAATATATATAATATTGTATTTATTTTTAATTTTTTTGATTAGATATTTAAGATTATCTTGTTAAAAATCTTTTAAAAATTATAAAAGCATGAAAATATTATAAATTAATATGTATTTCTTTAACAAAAATTAAAAACTAAAAATCATGTAAAATTATATATATTAACATTAGAATACTATATTATATTTTCTTTAAAATTTCATATTTAGTAGAAGTATATTAAGATGATGATAATTCATGCTTTTAAAGCTTACATATATAAAAAATATTAAATATAATATTACTTTGCGACGGGACATCAATTTTAATGGGGAGAATAACAAGAGCTGCAGAGCAGCGAAGTTCCTGCCAGAAAGTTTTAGAATAGTTTTGTTTGTATTTGTTGAGTTTGTTGTGTTTTAGGAACAATTGGTTAGGATAAAGCTGTTGTCACCTAAATTTAGGAATTTGATCATTGATAGAGTCAACTTTGTCTTCCGCTAGAAAATGACCCTTATAACAAAAGAATTTTGCTCACTTCAAAATTTCCCCTACCACATTTATTCAAAAAACCTATAGATTCTAGTGTAATAAGCATGCAATGAAATGGATTTCAAAGTATTTGTAAAAAAAATTTAAATTTTTGCTCAAAACTATCTTGGAAGAGGATTCCAAAGATTTTTAGGTTGTACATGCCAAGTGTACTAGGGTTGGCCATGTGGTGGTCACTTAGAGACTCTCGAGCACATATACTATTGTCAAATCTTTAACTTGCTCGTGCTGCAAATAGACGGGGCAAGTAGTTTTATGACACCATCCATACAATACATATTGTATGGTTTTTGTACAATCACACCAAACTTTGTACAAATGTATCCTCAAATAGCCCTACAAGTGCCTCAATAAAATTTTGTTAGAAAAATGCTAAGTGTTATATATCAAAATCCATTTTTCAGTTGTCTCAAACACAATGATGTAGTCCTTTTTGACCTTAATGACAAAAACTCTATTTCTAGGACCACTAAAAAAACCTTCAAACATAGTTAGTGGGAATCAACAAGAAGACACACAAACATGGAATTAGAGTGAGATAAGGGGTTAAGTTCCTTGATAGAGTCATCAAAATGTAATGCTAAGATTTGAAACTTAAATTAAATGAAACTAGTATGCAAGCTCCAATTTTAAAACAAGAAAAACCTCTCGATAGAGCTCAGAAAAGAGATCAAAACAAAGAAACAAATTAAAACCAACTTGAAATGTTACCATAAACTCCATTATGATTTGATTTGTTCTAATGACTTTGGGATTTGGATTCTTCTTGCTTAAAGATTACCAATTTGATATATATGTAACATATGTGATAACTAATTTTGAAAAAGGATAAAGTTCCCACATTTATAGTCTTTTGGAAAGGGGAATGGATGGTCAAAATTTGATTATGAGATCAAGGGTGGAGAATGGTTGAAAGGAATTCCCTAGGATCAAAGAGAAGATGGGGAGTGGTGATGAAGGTTAGATTGTGTACCTAAGAAGGTTATAAAGTTTGGATTGTGTTCAAAGAATAAGGGGGCCATAACGACAAGTGTTCCTAGGTTCCCAATATTATTGGAATGTGTTTGAGGGAGCATGGACCTAATTAATTAAATAATATTATTTAATTATTTAGCCACATGTGTGAGATGAATAATAGGTGGAAATGATATTTATTTATTTATTGTGAGGAGATGGAAAAATGTGAATAACAAGAACAATAAACTCTACTAATTTAGAATGTTGCTTATCTCATAACCACGAGCCTCCATCTGAACCAACCATTCAACTGATAATAACAATCTCGTGCGTAACAATTCTAATCATATTAAAAGAATGCATTTAACAAGTTATAAATAACAAATCGGTCAAGGAAGATGGAACAACTCATTTCTTCGAACAAAAAGAAATTACAAAGATTGAAGTGCATGCACCAAGGTACTAGTAATCTAGATGGAAATGAGAGAAGGGTAAAAAATAAAAATGCTTATATATGAAATATATCCTCTTGCGCATGATGCTTGCAAAACCATTACCACTAGAGTAGCATTGTGGAGACATATAGACACTAATACGACACACAACTGACTCAACTGGAATGCACAACTACCATAAAATGATTAAAAACTTAAGCAAGACAAAATACAAATTTTAAATCACAATCTAATACCAGTAAATCACAAGTAAATAAAATCATTCCATAATTAATATGTTCTCAAAAAACACCACACAAAAGACCCAATACCGATACATTTATATCTCCAACATTAGAAAAATGAGTGTCGAAACCTTCCCCCTATGTGTATAACCAATACCTTACATATATACCCCCATGTTTGCACAAAGCCATTTTCAAATATAGTGCTCCTCTAAGCAGATTATTACACCACAGTTACCAACATTAGAGAACTATAACACAATGGGAATGCCTATTCCAAGAAATGGTTACTCCTATACTAGCAGAGCTGCATCAAAGAATAAATGATAATCTTTTTGTTAGACCTGAAAAAGAGGTATCTTAAACGTTAGACATGGAGATGTCTCCGAGATAAACCAGTTTACTATCTCAATAGTCTGCAAAATATAACATGGAATTTGAACAATGCCCTTCAATACCTGTGAAATATGCATTCACAATAAAATTTGAAGTATGTTTATTGAAATTCCCAAATTCCTCTCGCCAGTGCACACAATATTATAGTTGTTGCTTTCTTTGGTGTGATTTTCAAACTGTCCAAGCTGAAATAATATCCTAGTTGATAACTATTCCAATTTTTTTGCCGAATTTTCCCTTTCCATCTGTCATTATAATCCCCACTATGATAATGGATCCACATAAATCCCTCTTATCGGGAAAAACTTTCCTGCCAATTACATTTGAGAAAATTAATTTATGAAATATGTTTTGTTATATATTTTGCATGTTACTTTAACAATACATAAATATTTGTTAAAATAAAAAAAATAACTCTCATTTGTCAAAAATAGAATTATTAATAATGAGTTAAGAAACATGTGGTGCCTATAGTTCCCTTGGTAGGAACTACTAATAAAACAAGAAAGAGATATAATAAAAGATATGTATAATAAAAATTAAAATATTAAGAATTAAGATATATGAAGATATAAAATATATAATAAAACAAAAGAGATGTGTTTGCAAAAGTTAAAATGGTTAAAAAAATTGATATAATTACAAAATAAAAATAAAAATGAAGAATTCCATATAGTTGATTCCCATGTTTGACACATGGTTTGAAAAATACATAGAAAATATGGAGGTCTTTTCATATTATATTGTACGCGTTGAATTAAACCTAATTTGACCAAATTGCTTTACAATTTTCTCTTTCAAAATTTGGTAAATTAATAAATTTTAAATTATTATAATTCTCTTCACTACAGATTTTACACAAAAGGTTTGTACTCTTTTATAAAATTTAAAAGTAGTTAATTTATGATAAATTTTATTTTATGTGTAAAATGTAAGTATAATTCAATTTCTAGATGATTTTGATGGGAATAGATTTTTTAAGCAGGATGATTTAATAAAAGATTTATTTTTAAATATGCAATTATTAAATATACTAGTTTATATATCTCAATATTAATTTATATAATATATTGGAGAAATTATTTAGTATTAACTGAGATTATTCAATCAAGGTTAGGTTTAAGGTTACAATTCCTAATCTCCATTAGTGATATAATGAGGAAAGCACAATTGTGTGCCCTATGTTACAAAATGAAAAAGTATTTTATCACTTATGCTTGAATATCTACCGAGTATATATAATTTGTAAATAGAAAAGGTTGCACACCAAATTAAAGCAAGAATCTATTATAAAAATTGAACAACTCCCATAGGTTATCCCATTCAAATCCCATTCAAAACTACTAACGTGAGTTTTCAAAAAGCAAATATTAAATTTGTTAATAATTAATTTTAATTTATTTAGGTATTGTTGTTTATTTTATAATATATTTGTTATATGTTGCTAAATTTATTCTATGTGTTTAGGATTTATATGATATTATTTTATATAAATATTGATTATATTTTATTTTATTTATTTTATATAAATTTTTCTAATAAATATGTATGCTTTCATAATAAGTAAATAATTTTATTAATTTTTTCATAATTTTTTAATTATTTATGCAAAATCATTTAAAATATTTAATGAATTTTACTTTTTTGAGAAAATGGAAAATATAAAAAATATATTTTAATTTGTCACTTTATCTTAAATAGTTTTGCATAAATAATTTAAAAAATATTCAAATATAAAAACTTAACCCATAAAAACTTTAACAATAAAAATATTAAAAATGTATTGAAATTTATCTTCTTTCAAAATATTTATCTTAAATAATTTTGCATAAATAATTTAAAATGAAATTTTCTAAAAAATGAAAAATATAAAAATTTATAAAAAATAAATAAATTTACCTTCCTTGTATATATTTATCTTATAAAATAAATTTTAACTATAATAATTAAACAATCAATATATCTTCCTCCTAAACATTTATCTAAACAAATAAAATGAATCAATATTAACTAGAATAATGAATTAATAAATATTTATCTTAAATAGTTGATTTCAAGTATCAAGTTATTTAAAAAATAGTTATTATTTTATTATAAATTAATAGTTTCTATCTTTAATTTTTTCATAATTTTTGCATCTTGAGAAGTAGCAAAAAAAAAGTCAATAAAATTACAAAATAAAAATGAGTTATATGAATGATATTGTAGTTATTATAAATTAACATTTTTAACTTTAACTTTATCATAATTTTTGCATCAAATAAAAATGAGTTATAGAAATATATTTATGAATGATATTGTAATTATTATAAATTAGCATTTCTAACTTTAACTTTGCCATAATTTTTGCATCTTGAATGTGCAAATATTAGTTGAGAAGTGGCGAAAAAAATGCCTCAAAAAAAGCCAATGAAATTGCAAAATAAAAATATTATACTCAATTCCGCATAATCCGCCCTTATCGCCTAAAATTTTTTAGCCAATAATATTCAAGAAAAATAATTTTGAAAATTAGAAAAGTTAAAAAACATGCATTTAACTTTAGAAAAAACTTCAAATATAATGTATAAAAGAAAATAATTAATTCTGATTGGTTGAAGTTCAAAACATTAATAACTAGTTAGGATCTTGTCGTGCCTATAGTTCCTTTGGCAGGAACTAAAAATGTACACATACTCATTGACGTGAGTATAATAAGTCTTTCAGCTTAATTACATTAGAATCAAATATGTAAGATATGTAAGGGGACTGTAATATTAATATTCTAGAGGATAAGGTGGAGTGATTAATAAATCCTATTAGATAATAAATAACCAAAATTGATCTAATAATAGTAAATAAAGATAAATGTTAATTTGCAGAGTTAATAATTTTATATGTGATATAAATCAATATTTTGATACTAACATTGGTTTAAATAATAAGATCTACATAACTCTATTCAATTATTTTGTAGCATGATAAAAGAATGAGAAATATGGAAAATTTAAATATTATAGATTGAAATATCGTACATGTGAGATAATAATAATTAATATCGTAATGGTAAGCGTAGGTTTTGGAATATTTTATCCATAGTTTTTTTTTTTAAAGAAATTTTATTAATGGAAATGAGAATTAATATTTCTATAGTTGATTTCATTAGTGGATATTAAAATTGAGAGTAAAATTAATGCTAAAAACATTTAGCTTCATTCAGTGGTTGTTAAAATTGAGAGTAAAATTAATGCTAAAAACATTTAGCTTTATGAATAAAGTAAGATTTACTTTTTTGAAATAAGTTAAAATGAGTAAAAAGGAGGTTTAGCTATTACTTAATTATTATTTGGTAAAATTAATAACAATTGTAAATGGGAAAAAATATTGCTAAATGATAAAACTAATAGTAAAATTTGTAGTTGGTGAAACTATTATTAATAATAGTAAATTTATATTACCCTGTGAGTAAAAATCTTGAAGTAAATATAGAATTGGTAATATTAGTAAATTTAAAATTAATGTTAGTGTTAAGGTATTTGGTAATTCTATCTTTAGTGTTATTTAAATAAAAATAATATAGAATATAATATTAAGAGGGATATTAATATTAAATTGGGAACTTAATGAGGGCGGTTTTCAATATTTAATGTTAGTACTAATGTTGTGCTAGTATTAGGGTGTTAATAATGTATGTGACATAAATGATCATATTGGTTATGAAATTTGGTATTATACTATTGTTTGGGGTGAAAAATAATAATACATTGTATGATAATTTGGAAATTGTAATAAAATCAATATTTCTATCAAAACGTTAACATTGTCATTTTTGTAATGGGTATTAATACTTGATTGAATAATAATTATTTCATCAATGTTAATTGGGTTAGAAATGTTAGTATCATCAAGAATAAACTTACCACTAAGGCCTCTTTCGTAAGTAAATATTAATGTTAATATCTTTCTTATAATGGGTTATGTTTAGTCATTAAAATACTATCAAATAGTGTTAAACTTTGGTAGATAGGTTATGTTGCGATGATGTGATGTGTAAGTTGCTTTGGTTGAATTAACCGCATTAAGATTAGACATAACAATTATAATTTCTATTAACTTAATGATTGAAATAAAAATTGTTAGGTTTTCATGACAAAATTTATGGGCACAACATCAATTTTAAAGCTATGTCGAGATAATTTGATAAAGTAATGTAACATCTGATATTTGATAACTCTAAATCCTTAAAACCTAACTCACATGAATAAAAATTATATTATATTGGGCTAAATAATCTCAATTTAACTTAGTTCAACCAAGCCAAAATTATATATATATATATATCTCACATCGATCAAAGGTGAGGACAGTTATAAACTTTATGAAAAGATATGGGAAGTGATGCTTGTAATCATGTTACCTCAATAAGACAATAACTGTATCAATGAACTACTACTTATTTTATTTTATTTAAAAAAAAAGAATTGGAATTTTTCTAGCAAAAATTATGGGCATGACACTCTAATTCATAAGTTTATGGGGACTCAAGTCTTGATCCCATTCCTAGATTCATGGACACACTGTACATGGAACCCAAAGGGTGATATGGAGGTAATGTTGGAACCAAATAATTATTACATTGTGGTTATTTCCTACCTAGAGAATCACAATAAGGCCTATGAGGGAGGCCCTATTTTTACAACCAAGTGGTTTTGTTAATTAATCCTTACAATATTGGATTTAATCCTACAAAGGAGCTCCCATCAAGGGTTTTTGTGTGGGTTTGACTCTCATGGCTACCTTTGGAGTTCTAGAGAAATGATATTTTGCATGTATGATTGCTTTGTTATTGGGGAAAGTTAGTTGGTCCAACACAACATACATTGGATAAGAAGTTAATTTATTATGCCCATATTTGTATTGAAATTGATTTAAATAACCCATTACCAGATTCATTATAAATTTTAGTTCAAGAAACTGTGTGGATTTAATTATGAAGCTCTTCCTTTTAGGTGTTATATTTTTCATTAGTATGTGCATCTACAAAGGAAAATACCTAGATTTAACCCTTCAGGGAAACTAAAAAATACTATTTCAACCAAAGCTACATCTTGCCTAGAGTAGAAAAAGGATAAGGAAAAATCAATGGTGTTAGAAGGTGGAATAGATAAAGAGGGATTTTATTTTGGTAAAGTCACAAAATAAAGGAAGGGGCCAAAAGTGGTATCTCAAAGACAAATAGGGAGACAAGGCTTATAATTGCTTTGAGGCCCTAAAATATTTAGTTGTACTGGAGGGAATCCCAAAAATTTTAATCTCAAGGTCAATTAATTTGGGGGAGGAGTTAATGGCTTCAAACGAGGTTTCCAACCCAAATAGGAAATCAGTTGAATGTTCTGATTATTAGATGGTCAAGGATCAAGCACTTGTAGTCTCTTGAGAGGTGGGGTCATCTAAAGGTTGGGAGTTGATAGTAGAATGTTCCTTGCATATTCCTAATTTGAGGCTAGAGGTGGAGGTTTCAACTCTTGGGAAAGGCAGTAAACCTTTTCCTCTATTAGGCTTGCAATAGAAGATCTTTAAAAAGTGGGGCTCATAGAAGACCCCGCAAAGTGGGGAGGAATAAGTATCAAAATAAAATGAAGCTTATGGGAAAAAAATTGGTGGAATCAGTGTCAGTTAATTCTATTGAATCCCATTTTACTGTACCCCTCAAAAATGGTAGTTCTTTCTTGGATTGTAGGGAAGTTGAACAACATCCCTAAACAAAAGGTTGCTCATGAGTTAATTAGACTGCATTCTCTTGGTGTTTTGTTTATTCAAGAATCTAAGGTTTCTATTGAATAAATGTTCAACATAGCTTCAAGGTTTTGGAAGAGAGGCCAATGTTAGCACAATGGGGCACATGGTAGAGATGGAGGGGTTGTGTGCCTTTAGGATTCATATAAGGTTTCTCCTCTTTGGTGGGATTCTAATAGAAATTCTATGTCAATGGTTGCTTCTAGTTTTGATTATAGGGAAGTTTTCTTGCTCATGAATCTTTATGCTTCAATGCATTTATTTGGAAAATATATTCTTTAATCACACATTTGACATGTGATATCTCTAGCCCTTTTATTTCCATGGATTAATATGGTGGGAGGTTTTAATGCTATTATAAGTTTGGAGGAAAATAAGGGTGGAGTATCTAGGTTGGAGACCTCTTCTTTGATTTTTAAGGATAACATTTACTTTCTAAATTTGGTTGATATCATGCTTGGAAATGGAATGTATACTTGGAGTAATAGGAGATGTGGGAAGGAGGATATTTAATAGAGATTAGATGTACATTCTTGGTTCCTAGTTTCTAGGTTGGAAATAGATGGATGAGTAGCTCAAAGATTCTAGATTAGATGTTCTTTGATCATTGGACTATTAAGTTTTTCAGTATTTTTGTTATGTTCCATTAAGAATATTTCTTTTAAGTTCTAGCTTATGTGGTTTAGAGAGTCGACATTGCTAGATCTGGTGAAATTTTGGTGGTAGAAAGGCATGTTGAATCATGGTACAACTATGTACTCCTTTATTAAAAGAATTCAATTTTTGAAGCTCTACCTTAAGAAGTGGAGTAAGCAGTGTTTTGGAAATATTTTTTTAGCTAAAACAATAGTTAAAAACTAATTGGAATCATTCACCAGAAAAATTTAGGATGATGGGATTATAATGGTGTCTCTTAGAGAAGAAGGCATGACATTGAATGAATTAGAGGTATGAGAGTTGTGTGAGGAGATTTATTGGAAACAAAAGTCCTGGATTAACTAGACTTAGGAGGGAGATAGGAATATTTCTTTCTTTTTTAACTTTATTAAGACATAAGGAATGGAAATTTGATATCTTCACTAGCCTCCTCTAAGGGTTCCAACTATCTTTCATTTTTTATATTACAAAGGAGGTTACCCAATATTATTCTTCTCTCTTCAAGGACTCTCCCATTGCAACTGAGGAAGAGAATATTATCTTGAGTTGTATTCTCCCTATGGTTTCTAATGAGATGAATGAGAGGCTTTGTATCTATATCTCACTTGATGAAATAGAGAGGATAATTTTCCAGATGAATAAAGGGAATGCCCATAGTCTAGATGGGTTTCCTATAGAATTATTTCAAGAATCTTAGAAAAATAAATAAATTTTTAGGGCTATGAACTCTAAGTTTTTCTTGTGATTATCCCCAAAAGAGAAGGGTCTAATTCACTATAATTTTTTTTTCCAATTGTTCTTTGCAATGTGGTTTACAAAATCATCTCTAAGCTAGTTGCCAAGAGACTTAATTCATGGCTCAATAGAGTTATATCAAAATAGCACGGTGCCTTTGTGGTAGGAAAGAAAATTCTAGATGGAGTTGTTATAGGTGTTGAGGCCATTTATTCAATGGTGGGCTCCAAGGAAAAGGCTATGATCATGAAACTGGACATGGCTAAAGCTTATGATAATGTGAAATCATCCTTTTTTGTAAAAAATTCTTAGTTCTTTTGGGTTTGGCAATAAATGGGTCGACTAGGTAATGAGTTGTGCTACATCAACATATTACTTGGCTCTACTTAATAGTGACACACTAATTTATTTGTGGATTCCCAAGGTATGTGATAAGGTGATCCCTTATCACCTTATTTATTATACTAGCTAAGGCATGTTGAGAAGAATTCTAAAATAATATGTGTGCCAAGGGCTTACTAACACTTGGAATTGGTGGTTTGAACTCCTAGATCAATCTCACTTACAATTTGGGGATGATACTACATTTTTGGGAGCTTCCAAGATCAAGGAAACTACCAACATTAGATAGGTGTTGAATATTTACCTTAATATCTTAGGTGAGAGAATAAATGAAGCTAAGGCTTCCATATTTTTTTTAACACCCCTACTCTTATCTAGTCAGGAATAGCTTAGATTCTTAGGTTCAAATTGGGTGTGCCCCACTTGTGTACTTGGGTATCCCTATCTCAATGGGCCCTTTACCTTAGGAGACCTACAAAAAAATTATTGATAAGTTTCATAGTAAAATAAATCATTAGACTATTAGGTGGCTTTCGTTTGCAAGTAGAGTGTTGTTACTAAAATTAATGGTCCAAGTGCTGCCTATTTATAGATGTATTGTGCAAGTGGCCCCCTTATGTATTATGAAGGAATTGGAGGTGGCATTTTTTATAGGCAGGGAATTTGGTTTCTACAAGGAGTTTTGTTAAGTAAGAGGATATATGTAAGCCAAAGTAGGAAGGAGGTCTTGGGCTGTAGCAAGCTATTCTTACTAGCCAACCCCTAGCTACAAATATTTACTAGAGGTTGTGCACAAATAAGTACCAAGCCCGAGATAAGATAATGTCTTCTAAGTACTTGAGAGGTGTAGCGAGCATTGATGTTCTGAGATTTGGAGTAGTTGAAAGGGGACCTATGATTTGGGATACTCTCAAGAGAGGGGTTTGCTGTCACATTGCACTAACATCCCATTTTATTTTCTAACAAAATGGGGGCCCCTCTTCTTTTGTTTGTTGTGTTCTCTCATTCCTACCTCATTCCCTTTTCTTCCTTTACTCCCCTTTTTTCCTTTTTCCTTTCTTTCCTTTTCTTTATTTCCTCTTTGTTTCCCCTTTCTTTTGAGTACCTTATCAGATTTTGAGGTTTTAAGCTTCTCCATGTTGGCATGCCATATGGGTCAAGACCAACCCTCAATGTTTGTTGGGTGCTCAATTTTGATTTGTGGACATCGAAAAAGTAACCCTTCTACTTTTTCTTCCTATTTAGGCCCTTCTTGTGATTTTGGCTTGATTTTTTCCTTGATTTAATGTTGTAATGTGGACAACATATTCAAATTAGATATTGTCAATGTGTACAAGTGGTACCTTACTTATGTCTTCTAAAGTGTTGTAACAAACTTTCACACTTTTCTAGGGTATTGTGAATATATTTCACTTAAATAACCCCTTTTTATCAGTCACCAAGTGTTATTTCAAAGTTTTGTAAAAACAATTCACAATTTTCTAGGCTTCTCATCAATCATTTGACTGTTTCTTATGATTAAATGACCCATTTATACACTTACCGACCCTACTTAAGTTTATTTTTCAAAAAAATCATGTTAAACATACTTTGATACACTTGAATTCTTGACACCTACATAAATTATTAAGTGGGACTTAGTTCCACTTAGCTCAAAAATAAAAATTATTTCAAAATTCTAGCAAGATATTATTCTCTAAGCCTTAAGGTCGGCCTGTGATGTATTTTTGGGAAATTTAACATAATTGTGTATAAATATAGGTTTTTTCTCTCTTATTTTACCCCAATCTTCCCATTCATTCAAACAATCATTCTTAATCATTCAAGCACTCATTCAATCATTCCATCAAGCATTTTCAAGCATATTGGAGCTATCACTTGCATATCTTCGAATTTCCATTTCAAGGGTTTGGTGAGTTGTGACATTGCATATTGTTCATTCATCATTATTTTTTCATTTAATTTCATTTTCAAGGGTTTAATTACAAAACCAGGGTTTGACCAAGGAAAACCCCTATTCACTAACCCTTGACCCTTTTCCCCCTCTTTTCATTTGTGTTTTTTAGGTCTTGTATGTAGATTTTTCAAAGAAAAAGGTGTTAAAAGGTGTCATCAATTCATCAAATCCATTCAAAGTCAACAAATCCCTAAAAAAAACTTGGAGATCACCTATAGACTAGATTCTACAGATTCAGATTTGAAGACTTATTAGGAACAAAAGTAGAGATTGAAGACTACAGATTCTTGTCCCAAATTTCCTGAGATTCATAGGTGGACTAAGTTTCCATCTATGGTGAATTAGTCCCACTCCCATGCCTGAAAAGTGGGTATGTGTAGGATCATCATGGAAAAATCAGGCCCTTAAGTGGCAAAAAAATTAGAAAAATCAAAGTTAGGCAACTTGACATAAAAATTTGAATAAGTTATCTATATTATTTCAAAAATATGTAAGAATAGAATCTGTAGAAAATTGAATGTAGTTTTTGAACTACTAGGTTTGTTTAAAAAAAATCTTTTTGGTAAAATTTTGAAATTTCAATGCAGTAGTACTTAAATTTTAGGGAAAAAATAAGTAGGTGTCTATTTGACCACTCTAACCATAACAATATGATAATATTTTTTTATAATATTTTAGATATAAGTAGAGGACTCATGCCCTGATGTAATGCATATTTTAACCATAATAATATGATAATATTTTTTTATAATATTTTAGATATAAGTAGAGGACTCATGCCCCGATGTAATGCATATTTTTTTTTAATTATTTTCCAAGTAAATAATTAATTAAGATTTTATTACAAATTTTTAAAAATATAAAAAATCATATGTTTGACCACCGTAACTTGGTCAAAATTTCATGAAATTGAATTTTTCTTTTTTTAATCCTATAATATGCGAAGCATAGAATGTGATGCATGTTTTGGATTCAAAAAATGTGATATGATTTGAAAGTTATAGGTGTTTTTCAATGAGCCTATAAATTAGGAATTTAGTCGTAATTCAAATAGAAAATAAATAATAATTACTTATTAAATTCAAAGTAAAGCATAATTTATATTGGTGGAAACATGAGAATCTCCTTGAAAAAACCTTTTCATTTCATCAATTTTGGGTAAAAAAAAAGTTGTTAGTCACATACCCATCATATTACCACTTTTTGGCCCATCATGATCTTGCACATACCCAAGTATTTTCTATAGTTTTGGATACCCTTTTGGTTGAAACCTGTTCTAGTAGAATTTCCCCGAAATAAGACTAAATCACCCAACCTGGTGTAAGTGTCACATTTGGCTTCAACAATGATTTTTGTAGGATTCCAGAGCTCCTCTCCATCACTTTATAGTTTTTAGGTGCACACCTTCAATCTTAATAATTTATGTTATTGTTTGTTTGCATTCTTAGGTCATTTTTGCATACAACACTATGTTTTCAAACATCTTGCATTTCTTTAGTTTTCATTCATTAGTAAATATATTTCATTAGATTTATTCATTTAGGACATTCTATTTATATATATTTAATTCATATTTGTGTTAGTCTTGAACGGAGACATTGCAATTTTAGGTATACCTCTCTCCTTTTAGGTGAAAAACCCTAGAAGTGTTAGGGAGCTTGCATTACCAAAAATTCATATTCCACATTTTGGTGAACCCAAATTTTGAACATTTTATTTGTAACTCCAATTGCATTTACATCCTAGGAATAGCTTGCATTAATATTGCATTAGGTTTTGCATTGTTTTGCATTCTAGGGTTTTCAAACTTCCATTAGTGAAAAGCTGATATAGTTGGCATTATTGCATTTCAATTCATTGAAAACTATTGAAATTCTACATATTCATATTATAGCGGCATCTCAAAACCTAAAAAGCATAAAAGTTAGGTTAAATGTTTTGAATTTTTTTAAAAAAATCACACCTTGGACTCATTTGCCACCTTGGGTGACTTAGTCTAATTACACATTTTGTATTGCATTTTCTGTTAGTTGTAGTTAATTTTTTGAGTTTCTACTTCCTATTTTTTCATTTTATTTTTCTTTTCTATAATTTTAGCTTTAAGCATTTTCTTCTTATTAGTATACATTGCATTTGCATTCACCATGCATTTAGTATCCTTTTCATGAGTGTTCGGTGCCCTATTGCTAATACCTTAGTGAGAAGAAGTTCAAGACTCATGGCATCCCATGATAAAAAACTTGTTGTGGATCTTGGTTTATCTAGAGCTACTACTCCTAGTATTGATAATAGTGCATTAGGCATGGATAATACCTTTAGTAACTCTTTGCATTTAGGAAACATGCATGTTGAACATAATACTGATGATATCCCACAAGAAAAGATAATTCAAATTCTTTAGGACTTATTACATTTTCAACACCAAGTCATCCTTGAAAAATTTTCTACTACTACAATTCAAACCATAGAAAGCATTCACCACATACTTGAAAGTGACAAAGGTGTTGACCTTGTGAAAAACATAGTTCAAATCTTTGGAAAACATCTTCCCTCAACATCTAGTGCTCTTATTCCAACAAGCAATGTGGCCCACCAAGGAGGAAATAAAATTCCTCCTCCCTCAATGGTAGCCTCAATACCTCCCTATACCACTCCCTAAGTCACAACAACAATGCATCCCATTAGTAATGTGATTCCTTCCTTAGGTATTCCTGCTAGCATCCCTAGTTCCTATGTGGCATCAAATGTTCTGTCTTCTACAACGCTACCACCTATAAGTGTTCCATTTGTAAGAAGTTGAGAAAGACAACTTCATAGAACCCAAAGATCACCTAAATGCAAATAACCTATCACATAAAGGAATAAATGGAGACAAAAAAGCAAAGGGTGCTCTAAAAGCTGAAAATACATTAATAAGAGAATGAATGAATTAAAAATACAATGATATCAATCCTTATAAAAGGAGATTGTGATGACCTGAAAAATTCCCTAAAGGATGCATTTAATAATTAGTATAATTATTAAATGCATACAAAAAATTATTCTAATTTTATCTTAAGTGAAATAATAAAAGGTGACTTAATTAAATAATTAAGTAATAAACCTTTTAATCTAACACACCCCCTTAAGATGAACTTAGGGAATAGCTACAAACTAAATGCATGAAATAAATGCAACTGCAAGCTAAAAAGAAAACTTGGGTCCCGACAAGGCTCGATCAGGTACCTAATCACAACCAAATCTCTATAAAGTGGAGTAAAGGAGAAAACCCAGTGGGAAAAAGTCCTCTCCAAAAAGAGATGCTAAAAAGAAAGTAAAAATGGAATGTCTCAAGATACTCTCTCAATAACATATGAAGTTATGCAATCAAATACCCCCCATGAGAGAGAGTAGAGACTCCAAAGCCCCCTAGAATGAAAGAACCCCTATGCCAATGATCAAACCAATGTGTCTCCTTGAAGGAAGAAATAGATCCAACAGTCTAGGAAGATGAAATACCTGGATGTGAGGTGAAAATGGAAGTCTTGGATGATGCTCACTAGAGAACTGAATTACAACATGAGTGTCTAAATAACATAATGTTGAATCAAACAACTCAAGATGATCCTAAAATGTAATCTCCAATGAAGATGGGATAACAGGTGTATTGAATCTATCATCTATGAGGAAAGGAATATCCTATGATATGGCCTCAACAGCTGCACTTGATGTCTCGATGAGTGGAGCTACAATGTTAGTCACAACTAAAGAGGAATCCTGATGAATAGATGTGATCTCAATAGGAGGTATAGGTGTAGAAGTCTCAACACTAGTCTCATGAATAGATGGAAGAACACATAAGTTTAAGTGACCAAACTTCACCTCAGATATTGTATTCTTTCTTGTAGAAAGAAAGTGATACTCATATAATGGAGATGGTGGACCAAAGTGTGTGAATGCAAGAAATCGAGAAGACTGATCCCCTTTCCTTGTTGCAACAATGTTTGTAGTTTGAATATCTCTAATGTGCATTGAATCAAGTGTGAAATCAACTATATTCCCTATCCCACTATGAGAAATCTACTAGATGGAGAGAAGGTTAGTGGAAAATGATGGTACACATAACACATCACTAAGTTTACTGTCATCAATTTTGATAGAACATTTCCCACATACACTCATATAAGTTTTATTACCCATCAATATGTGTGGTGATGACACAGCCTTGAAAGATGAGAAAATGTCCTGAGAAGATGTCATATGGTGTGAAGCACCTGAATCTAGTAGCCATCTAGATGAATGTGAATTCGTGTTTGCACACAATGCATGGCCTTTGTGTTTGGCCTATCCATCTTTTTGGAATGATAGTGAAGAATAAGACCTGCCTGATATAGATGAAGAAGAGTGATGCATATTGTTCCTCTCAAGAAGAGTTGTCAAATTAGAAACCTATTTTGCATATCCATCTATCTTCTTCACATAACACTTAGACTCATCATGTCTTGTCTTAGTACAATAAGAACACTTAGTTATTTCTTTCTTTGATGACTCCCCCTTAGGAGAAGGTGAATCAAAGGTGTTCTATGAACTGGAATCCTTCCCATGCTTTGTGGTCTTTTGTTTCAGTTTTTGCTTCTACTTTTGCTTCCCCTGAGATGACTATGCTACCAATGCTTGGTGCTATGATTTTGAAAGAGAATGAAAATATGATATCTTGTCTTGCTCTCATTTCAAACAATCACATAACACCTAAAAAGTAGGCATGGTAAAGTGTGCACCAAAGGTATTCATGGTAGAATAGAATGTAGAGGGAAAAATATGAAATGAACCTCGAAGCTTAGAAAGAATTAGGTAAATGAACTCTTCATCAATTTTTTTCTTACCACAACCCTATAACAATGACCTTAGTGATTTGAACTTCATCAAAAATCCTCAATGGTAAAATATGAATCAGGTACTAAGGAAGTTAATTTGACCTCAATCTAAAGAGCTCGAAACTGATTAATGGTGCCAAATAGAGTTTGAAACTTCAACCACATAGCCTAAGGAGTTGTACAACCCTCTAGATGGAATAGAAGACTATCTAAAATATGAAAGGATAGAAAACTCATGGCCTCATCCATTCTATTCCTTTGCTAAAAAATCTCAAATTGTTGTTTCAACTGAGGTTGAACATCATCGAAACATGACCATAATCATTTCCACATGAGAAGTCTGGTCATTTGTGCCTTCTAGGTGTAGTAATTATGTGGGGTAAGATGCTTAATAGAAGAAGATTCCACCATAATGAATGAGTTTTGAAATGTGTTTTATGAAAGAGGTTTCTAGTTTTCTTATGTAAATTACAAAAAGCAAGAAAAAAACACTCCCCATAATACAAGAACCCAAACCCTAGTAAAATTTTGAAAGCTGTAAAGCGAGAAAAAGAAAAATATGCTTCAGAAACTTCTCTGTGTAACTAGTAATTTTTCTAATGAAATAAACTACATATTTGAAGAGAGCACTCAAACACCTGTCCAATGCCTATTCATTTTGAAAACGGAGTTCAGATGCAAAAATTATGCCCCCTGGAGTGCAAAAACCATGTTCTGACTTTGAATGGAAAGAAACGCATCAAAATGACAAAACCAGGAAAAAAGACATACACCACTAGATCTGACTTTGAATTAGATTTTTGACAATATTTCGTTTTCAAAAAATGGAGCTAAAATGCCCATTTTACACCCAATTTACTGAAAGAGGTCAAATAAGGGCCCAATCACCTTCTCAAATCCCTTAGAGGCTAAAAAAGGTAGGAATATGGTTGCATGCAATACTAGGGGTTGATGGTCTATGTGCTAGGGCAGAGCCCCTAGTCACCCACATGACCAAGGATGAGGCTAACGGCATGGTAGGGGTTCTGAATGTAGCTCTCAGTCGTGAAAGTGACCACTACTAAGCCCTTAGGGGCTGTAAACCAAGTAGAGCAGAGAGGAAGCAACGCTGCTTGGTAGTAGTGGCGGTCAAGTGGCAAGTTGGAGGCTAACGGGTGGCAGTGTGTTGGCAGGCTTGTTTTCAACAGGTTGTGCCAAATTTTTATTAAGAAAACCTTTAATTTTTTTAAATTTTTCTACATAAAAAAATGTACCCTAGGGTTTGTATGTCCTTGGGGAATTTTTTTTTTCTCCCAAGCCAACTGCACTAAAATGAAGCAAATTTTATATCAAAAACTTGGAAATGGCCTCCTGAGCACAATGGTGAGGTCAGTTTGGGCTCTAGCTACACCAAATGAAAAAGGTATGCCTTGGATCAAAAAGGGAATACCAAACCCTCAAAGCTCCAAAAAATCCTTAAAAAAATGAATATAAAGTAGCAGGTTTGGTTATTTGATACCATGTAAGAAGTTGAGAAACCCAACTTAATAGAATACAAAGATCCCCTGCATGCAAATAACCTATTCCAGAAAGGAAGAGATGGAGACAAAAAAACAAAGGGTGCTTTGAAATATGAAAATGCATTAATTAGAGAGAATGAATGAATTAAAAATACAATGAGATGAATCCTTATAAAAGGAGATCGAGATGAGCTGAAAAATCCCTAAAAGATGCATTTAATAATTAGGATAAATTCCTACAAAAAAGCATTCTAAGTTTATCTTGAGTGAAATAATAAAACCTGTGACTTAATTAAATAATTAAGTAATAACCTTTTACTCTAACACCATTCACTTTCCCTACTACTACATACACTCCATTACCACTCTCACTTCCACCTCATACTACCTATACTGATCATCTCATATTATAACTCTTCCAAACTATTTCTTCCATGCAAAAACAAATCTCCACCATCAACCAAAATCAGAATGGACCACCCACCTATTATGTTCAAAGCAACCCATTGTCTATGGAAATATTGCGAACACCGATGCCAAAAGGAGTAGAGATACCTAGATTTGAGAAATATCGAGGGAAGGGAGATCCTTCTAACCATTTCAATGCCTATACTACCTTAGGTAGTGACTTTTTCCTTGATGATAAACTATTAGAAAAATTGTTTCCTAGGATTGTAAAAGACAGTACCTTGGAATTATTTTCCTCTTTATTGAATAATTCAATTCATTGATTTAATGAACTTGTTGATGCATTTATAAATCATGTCCAAGTTCATATGACTCCCAAGAAGACTTTGACTGATTTGATGAGTTGCAAGAAAAATGAAGATGAAAAGATCACTAATTTTATGTCTCTCTATCATTCGCTTTATTCCCAAATTGATGTCAAGGTTCTTGACCCACATCTTCAAAAGATGTTTATAGAAAACTTGCAAAGTAAGATTCAAGAAAAGTTGACCATGATGAAATTTTCCTCCTTCATGTACTTGTGTACTTCCCTTTGTGATTATCATAATTCAATTAGTAGTGGTGATACAAGGTCCACTTCTAGCTAAGATGAGAAACATAAACCTGCACATCAAAACAATTCACAAAATTTTAGAAAAAAAAGAAAATCTCGTTCTTACAATTCAATCCCCCTCCTCAACAACCAACTCCAACTATCAACAACCAAGTATCTATTGTTAAAACTTTGGTGCCCTTTAGTTATGGAGATCCGATAAGACAATTCACATCTTTACCTTATACCCTTCATAACACAATACCTCAAATCTTACAACAACAAATGATCACCTTACTCACTATCAAAACACCCAATCTTATTAAACCTTTACCTCAAGTCCAATGCTTATTGAAATTATCATCACCAAAATGGACATGACATAGAACATTGTAAGTGTCTTAACATCTTGTTCAAGACCTCATTGATTTTGACTGTCTATCCATTGTGGGTGTCAATGATTAAGGAAATAAGTCCATTGCCCCTCCAAATCAAAATTTGCAAATATTCATTGATCCAATGCCTAAAGATAATATTTCATTTGTCAAAGATAGTGAAACTCAAAATAATGATGTGATGAATGTTGACACAAATGATGAACAACATGACCCTCTTCCACATATTACACATATTAATCCTATGGATTAAATGGTAGGTGTGATAGATGTCATTCCCTGTAAGGGCCAACCTAAGAACACTCTTCATATTTCTTTCTAATTTAAAGACATACTCAAAAATCTACCTGATGGTCCTCTTTTCATAGTCAATTGTATCTATGATAAGCCAACTAATGGGATATTAATAGATCCCACTTATGGAGAGAACGTGATCATTGATGAGTTTTTAGTATTACATGACCTTTATCAAGATGATTATCACAAAATGAAAGCATGGATCAAGATGCACAATGGTTTTTCTTTCCCTACAATAGGATCGATTGTCCTTTCATTACAAATACAACTAAAAACATTAGATGTCACATTCTCCATAATCTCGCAGTCAGAACAATTTCGTTTGCAGCTAGGCCATCCATGGCTTCACTCAATGAAATTTGTCCCTTCGGTTATTCATAAATGTTTAAAGTTTCCATTTGGCAATAACATATTTATTGTATGAACCTTAAATCTGCATTTTCTCAAAAGAAAAAAAGCCTTAGCATTGTTAGTGAACCAAAGAAAACAAAATATTTTCTATAAGATTCATTTGAACACAAGAATAGTGGAAAAGATGCAAAAATCAAGAGAAACATAAGGAAACATTATTCTAGTGATCAAACCAGCATCTTATAGTGGATCAGTGCTTCTTCAATGTGGAAAGAAGCCCTTTCCCAATTTTCTAAGCTCCATGATGAAGATGATATGAAATGGTATGAAGATATGATGAACAAGATGCAAGATGATGTGTGTCTAACAAAGATACTAAGATTGTGGAGGATTAAAACAGTAGAGGAGGCCTCTATTTATGACCAAGAAAGATAGAAGAATGCCAAACATGGAGGATGTGGGACTAAAGATCCACCAATAGGAAGAAGCCACTTGTCAACTTGTGATAGGTTGAGGAATGAGCACATTTTGGTCAGTGTGCTAAAGAGAGGGAGATTTGAAATTTGAATTTGAGAGTTAAATGTTGAATTTGACCTTTGCAAAGGGACATGTAAGAGACATGTAAGACCTCTTAAATGCTTTTTTGGATGTACATGTCAACTTTTTTTTGAATTCAAACTTGAGGGAATATTCCATTTTTATGCCAAGCTAAAAGAAAATGATGAATTAATAAATCAATAAATTGATTTGTTTGTGCAAGTGGGAAAAGCTAGAGGATGTGATGGGTGGTTATATTAGATTAATTAGGATTAGCTTAGCTAAGATGATGTTAGATGCTTTTAAACAATTTGACGTAAATACTTTGATTTATTTAAATCAAAAGGGATGGAACATGAATTTGGGATTTAATTAAATAAAGTTTTGTTTATTTAATTAAAAGGGTGATGTGAGACTTAAATTAAACAAAGTTGATTTAATTAATTTAAATGGATAACCTTAGAGATTGAATTAAAAAGACTTGATTTACCTAATGAATGGATGAATTTGAATGATTCCAATTTTGTATGTGTACATTTTACCCCTCTTTGAAGCAATGTACTTGCTACATTGGTTCAAAGAATAAACTTGCCATAATCAAAATTCAATTTTCTTAAAAAAAAATTGGATGCCCCAGAAGAAAGAAAAACACTGGTACATTGCCCCCTCGAGAGATTGAGAAAAAATATTTGATTTGAGGGTCAATCTCATGATAAAGAGGTTCAAGATGGATGTATGGATGGTTATAATGATGCAAATGAGATGATTTCAAAATGCTTAGAATAACCAATCTATATTATCCTAAATAACTTAAAATGATGATAAAATGCATGTGATATGGATGATGTGATCATGTAATATGCTATGATTATGCAATAGATGTTTTATGTTGATGCTTAGACTAACAAATCTATATTATGATTATGATGTAAATGTAATGCATGTGAAATGATCGGTGTTTCCTATTATGTATGATATGAATGATATGTGGTATGCTAACAATTTTTTGATACAGGATGGATGCATGATGGATGATGATTAACTATTCATGACGTGATGTTAGTGTGGAAAAGAAGAAAGAAGAAATGAGATGATCACAGGAGGATCCACCAAGTCCATGATCTATCAAGACTTTATTAGAGATGATGATGATGATAGATGATGTTTCACTTATCAAGGATTGGGACTTTAAAAGGGCTACTTACCTTATGTTTGATTACACATGTAGATACGATGCATCAAGGTATATAGAACTAGGATGGCATTGTACCTAGTGTGATGGAATTTGAATCAAAAAATAGATAGCAGTATTCTTGTTCACACTTGACATATGGAAACCTTGCTAGGATGTACCTAACAAAGTAAGCATTCGCCAAGATATTTTACAAGAACATCCAACAAGTACAATAGACAAAAGATGATGATCATTGCCCCATTCCTATCTCTCTAAGTCCTTTGTTTGGATATCATCGAGAGGTCCTTGGAATGAGTGCAATAAGATAAATCAAAAGAAAAGATCAAGTATGCAAACAAGCCAATGTTCTTCATACCTCTAGCCAAAGGGATTTTTTTTGTTTTTAGGATAAGAACCAAAACTATTTCCAAAAGATAATGCCCATTGTAGGAAGGATACACCCGAGGACATGTTAGTGGATGGTGGCAAGTTGATAGGTTTGTTCGAAAGGCTATTGATATAAGGTCGATTGACATGTTTGCGAATGATCAAGAGTTTTATTTTTGTGTTTCAAGGTTTGTTGCTTTGATTTTTATTTTATATTTGAAGCTTGATTTTTCTAATTGTTGTGGTTGTTTCTATTTGTGTTGCCAAAGGATGAAGGTGATGATCAGTTTATCATGGATGTTTGATTATTGTGGGTGAAAGGGAAATGAGACAAATGGATTTTTTCAAGTATTTGGATGTTTTTGACATTTTGCAATGTTTTGAGGTTGTTTCTGGTATTTTTTGAGATTTTCAAATGTTTCAATTTTTTATTTTTCAAATATTTTTGTGTTTTCTAAGATTTTATGAATATTTTGGCTTTTGTTGTTTTTTTAAATGTTTTTGGATTTTGATGTTTTTCAAATGTTTTTGGATTTTGTGTCTCGAGGGCTAATCAAAGATTAGACTTCCCTACATTTAAGCTCAGAGACAACATAGTTCTAATTCCATGTTTTTGATGTTTTCTAAATTTTATGAATGTTTTTAGATTTTTTGATGTTTTGGATGTTTTTGGATTTTTCACATGATTTTGACATTTTGGATATGGACATGTGTGATGATATCAGTTCTTTGTTTGGGATTTTGTTGAAGAACAAGCTAAGGTTGACTAATCAAATCGATGGATTGATGATGGTGATAACATTGTTGAGGATACACAACAATGCAAGAATTTGATTGATTAGGATTGATGACAATAACATTTTTGAGGATGCACAACAATGCAAGGATTGATTTATTAGGATTGATGATGATAACATTGTTGAGGATGAACAATAATGCAAGGATTGATTGATCAGGATTGATGATGATAACATCATCGAGGATGCACAACAATGCAAGGATTGATTGATTAGCATTGATGATGATAACATTGTTGAGGATGCACAATAATGCAAGGATTGTGTTAAGAAACACAAGGATTCAGAAAGATATCCCAAAGATGAAAAGGGATTGATTGGATTTGATTGATAAGGATTTTGAAGCTTGGATTGAAACAAAAGATATTTTGGATGATTTGATGTGACGTTGAAGGATGTGTTAGATGTGACTAATATTGATTGTTTGGATTAATGTTTCAATGAAAGATGAATCTTGATAAGGAATGTCTTCTCATCAAAATATGCCATGGGCTAGTGATTTGGATTTTTTGCTCACAAGTGTTTTGAACAATTTTATTTCACGTTTGAAAATGTTCAAATCACCACATAAGTTAGAGGATATAGACCAAGATTTATTCTTGAAGCAAGATGCAAGATATCTACCCCTAATGTCTAGCAATGTATGGAATGTCATGGATGGATATGGATTATCTTGCAATAAGATGTTCGCATAAAGAATACTCATTGGATAATGATTCATGGCTTAGATAATGTTGTATAGGATAGGATCAATGAAAATAACCCAAGTCAAGATGTTTATCGTAAGAAATTGTAAACTATGCCCCAAACTTTCATCGAGATCAAGATAATTTGGACTATGGATGCAGATGGATGAAAATGGATTGGATAACTGGTTCATGGATGAATGGATTTATTATAGATAAGATGGATGAAATTTTGGATTTATTATGGATGGGATGAGATGCTTTCACCTAAAGTGGCACACATAGATGCTCAATTCTACACATGACACCTTTTTTCCAATTTTTCATCATGGTACCTTCCCAAAGCACCACCGTAGTGGTTTTCACTGGAGGATGAGTTTTATATTTACTATTTTCAATCCTTTTTATTAATTTTCTCTTGGAGTTTTGTATTTTTTTAGTTTTTTTGAAATATTTTAAGCTCATGATGAATCACAAGATGTTGCTGATGTAGATTCCCCTATCATAATGTGCCATTGATACCTTTCTTGAAGAAGCTTCTTTGCCAAGAAATATGCACTTGAATACAACTTTTGATATTCTTGATCTACTTCGTTGATACTAGAGTTGACTTTGTCTTGGTGCGTACATCATGATAGAGTGCCTTCTGAATCCTTATGATGAAGGTTCATTTCCAATACATGGTCAATGTGAGAACTAGATATCATGCATGGAGGTGTGGATGGAGTGTATTTAGGGATAGGAGATGGATTGGTTAATAGTTTGGAACCTTTGACTCTCCAAACTTGGGAAGTTGAGCAATGATGGGTGGATATGGAAGTGTGTGTGGAATTAGGACCAACTGCTTGATACACTTTGTATGCCACTTGAAAAGCCTGTTTTTTCTTTTGAGGACATCTTTGATGGATACTTTTCCCTTTTTTATATTTCCCCACAGTTTCTTTGAATGTTGAAGTTTGATAGGGATGATCTTTCTTTGTATTTTTTGGTATCCATTTGTATTTTATTTGTCCATTATGCTTCTCAGCTTCTTTTTCTTTGATAACATTCTTTGTACTTTGATTCAAATCTTTCTTTTCATGTTGGTCCCAATTTGTGGATGGGGTGATGGGTGGATGAATATTCATGATGTGGCTAGTTGTAGTATTGGAAATGGTTTCACCATAAAGATTCTTTGTGCTCCCTATGTTGATGCTTGCATTATATAAAGTTGTGCCCAATATGGTGGTGGTAGTACCTTCATGCTTTGATTATGTCTGTTTTGAGAGCTCTTGTTTAGAGTGCACTCTTTGATAAATGAGCATTGCAGATGATGTTATTGGAATTTGTTGCTCTACTTACTTCGGAATATCATGTTCTATCTAACTTATTTCCTTGAGTGGATAATGTTGGATATCTTCATACCTAATGTCCCCAGTCTAAATTTGGGATGTATCTAATCCTGAATTTGACAACTCAGTTTGGTTATAGGAATTGATAACCAACTCTTTTTGTGTAATAATGTCAGGAGTAAAGGATTCATGTTCTGAATTAAGATCATCTATGTGTCCATCGATAGAAATCATCTCATGGGTAGATGGAGGAGTATGTGTATCTTTCATAGATAGGAGAGTGTTCATTAGATCATTGTATTATCTTGGAGATACAAATTCTTGATCTTGAATGATTTAGGAGTTTCTTTCTACATGCTTTGGATCAAGTTATTGAGATGGGTTAGCTTCAAAGAATGGATTCCTTAGAAAGGGTTCTTGGACATCATCATTAGGCATGGCAAGTGGTTCAATATCATTTTGATATTTGAGTGAATTTGGATCAAGTTTCAAGTTGAGTATTCCTTCAATATTTGTAACCATGAGGTCAAAGTGGATCAACATTTCTTGGAAAGGACCATTGGTAGACCTTGGTGAAAGATTTTGATCATGCTTTGGAATAAATTCTTGAGACATGTCCTCTAACTCATAAGGCAATGTAGAGAGATTTTCAATATGATCGTTGGTCAATGGGTCATGCATGATGTCAATAGGATCAAATAATCCTAACACTCCTTGAAATAGATCATTAAAAAGTGGTTCTTGATATATGGTGAGTTGATCCTCAAATGGGGTAGAAACATATTTAATATGCTCATTGATGGATAGGTCTTGTTCATGTGATCGTTGACTTGGATTGATACACGAAGTCATTAATAGTTTGTTGGGATTTTGAACAAAATTTTCTTGTTGGGCTTGGTATTGGGCTTTATCTTGTACTTTCACTTGAGCCTAGGCTTGTGCTTGTTGGCCTTATAGTGTGGCTTGGGCAACTTGGGCAGCTTGCACAACTTGGGAGGCTTGTTGCACTTTTTTAGCTTGTACTACTTGTTGTGTGGCTAGGTAATTCTGGATGGCCTTTTTGGTAGGCTCAATGGGTTTTTAGAGCAATGTCATATTGTCTTGCTGCTTTTGGTTTTGGTGGTAGTGGTGGTGGATTTGGAATTGTGTTGGATGTAGTGACAAGTCATTGAGATACATTTGGAGTGATCATGAGGGTTTGAGATATGATGGGTGTGATAGGGGTTGTTGGAGTGATTGGGTGATAGGAATGGTTGGAATGATTGAGGTGATAGGTCCTTGGGATACAATATTTTGATTTGTTAGGATTGATGTTTTCATTTGATTAAATACCACTTATTGATGCGATGTCGATGGTATATTCAAAGGATTTGATGTGATGTCTTGATTGGTTTTAGGTGGATTGATTTGGATGGAGTGATTGGTGCTAGTTAAAGGGGGAATCCCTAAACCAAGGAATGATGTTGATATGGGTTATGGTGGTGGAGATATCTCTTGGCATAATGACTCAACTATTTTGGTAAGTGTAGCAATTTCATCTCACCAAATTTGATCTTGATTTCGATCTTGACTCCCTTGATATAATTGATTTAGTTTTTGTTCAAGTAGATTTGTGATGCATACTTGTGGTTTTTGAATGGGATCATGGACACATTGATTTTGGACAATGTTTTGATTTGGGATGATGTTCAAATTTGGCATGATAGGTTGAAATTGAACATTGTTGATGTTGGGAATCACATTGCCTTGTTTTAGGTAACTTTGATTTTGCATGGTGTTACCTTGACTTGGACTAATACACGGATTCGTTAACATTTTTTTGGGATTTTGAACAACATTTGTATGATTTGTGAGCATATATATCCCAAATTTTTCCAAGTGTGGATTTGAAATGTTCATGTTTGAAAAACTTGTACTTGGTACATTCACATTTGGCATGTTGGGATTTGATGAGATGACGTTGTTCGTTTGAAGGATCATGCATTGATTGTTCGATTGATAGATTTGTAGGTTTGGTCTTGGAATTAAATCTACCATCGAGAAAGGTGTTCCAAAATTTAGATTAGGCATACTCACATTTGTTGTTCCATTGAGGTTTGTAGGAGATAATGATCCCATGTACAGATTGTATAAATGTGAGTTTTGACAATCAATTGGCATTATAAGACTTTGATAGTTTGGTTGACTTGGATTACTCATGATGTATGGATCAAGTTTGTATTCCATGTTTTTCTTGTGTTTTGACCTTGTTGACCTATAAGGTGTTTAGGACCAATGATGAGATGAAGGATGAAAAGGGGTGAATGATATGAGTGTTGAACATTTAGGGAATTTGTATCAATGCAAGACTTAGGGCTTGATTTTGATTGTTTGATTTGGATAATGAACTTGTAAACCTAAGATGTTAGATGTTATCTTAGGATGAACTTGTTCGAAGGGGTGCTAATTTAAGTAGAGGTATGAGAAAGGATGCATTCCCATACTCCTAACTAAACAAGGTGATTTTGATTTTGATGATTTACCCAAGTCTAGAATGATGTTTCCAAAGCTCTAAAGTTGTTTGGTGGGATGGGATGATAAATGTTTGAATGAATGAAGTGTTTTATTTTGATCCTAAATGAATCTAGGAAGGACTTGTTTACTAGACCAAGATAGTGAAGAACTTGCTTTTCTCTAAGAGTAGTTCAAACCAAAAGACCAATGTTTGCTCGAAAGATGATAAAAAGATAAACACACACATGTGTGGGGTTCAATTTGAGTTAATCTTGGTTAATGACTTGCTTTTACCACAAACACACTTCTTGCTTAGTTTTCAAACTAAATTACTGTGTCTTAATTCCTTTTCATTCCACAAGGTCCATTATGTGAAAATAAAGGTTTCAAGAGCATAGTTTCCTATTGTTGACTTTGGAATGAACAAATTGAGATATAGGTCTTATTGTTTAGAAGCCTTCTAGGGATAAGAACCCCTAGGGACAAGCAGTAAAACATGGAATTTTCAAAGGTATTTGTTCCTTACAAAGGGTTTGAAATTTTGATGATTCGTTGAATGTTGGTTTCAATATTTTGGATACAAGCACTATGTTTTCAAACTGACTCACAAGCAATATAACATCTTAGCTCAATTGGCACATTTCTCTTGGTGGGCTTGCCTCATGCCCTTTGTAGTAGAAGAGATTATTTTACATGCAACCAAGGGAAAAATATAAAGGTATGTTAAGAATGAAGTCTTCATCTCTATATTTTAACCAAGATTGGACATGGAAAATAACTTCTTGGAATCCAAGTTCCAATGTACCACTTTAATAAACTCATTGGATAGACTGGTTGGTTGCTACAAACAAGGTTGTTAATGACAGGACATCAAGGGCATGGCACCTTGCTAGCATCCAACAAGCCACTAAAGGCTTTAAGAAATCCTACTAGGGGCACTTATACTTTTTACAGTAGTACCCCATTCGAAAAGACACAGTACGGCTAAGGCCTACATACCATGAGGACTTGAAAGTTTAGTCTTATCCATTTATATACCAGACCAAATGAAAAACCAATTGGATTCACCTTCAAGTTCTCCTTTCGGATGTGTCTCTTAGGCAGGACCCTCTAAAGTTAAACAACATCGAGCAAGCACATCCATAGTTCGATCAACCTTCATTCAAAAATAAAGGGAAAACACACGTGATATACCTAACCCACACTCGCAAGCTTTGTTCAATTTTAGTTCCCAAAATGAAGTGTGGAGGCAATATTTTATGCAACTTAATGTCACCAAAAAGACTCTTGATTCTCAAGATCACCATGAAGCATGAGAGAAGTGTACATATGCCATTTTAAATGATATTAATTTGTATAAAAGATTACAAAGCATAAAATACAAATGTTCGTTTTAAAACACCAATATCAAGTGTGAAGTTGCTTGTTCAATTTTAGTCCAAATTGAAATCTAGTAGGTGTCTAAGGTTCAATTTTAGCCCAATTTTGAAAGATCAAAACAATGGTTTAGTTGGTCTAAAATAGAAAATGAAAGTAGAAAATGGATATTATAGACTATTACAATGAGCATTAAAAAATGGTTTTTTCAATTCCAATGGGAAATTCTCCAATTCAAATCTGCTTGATGTTTTATGGATTTTCTCTTCTTTGCTACTCCATTATATTATTGATCCTCCATTTGAGAGAGGCCACCATTGATTTTGTACACTGACTATTATGCCAAGTACCTATAAAATAAGAAAATAAATAATATTTTCTTCTCTTTTATCAAGTTAAGATCAAAATACATCATACAAAGATTTTGATTTAGAAAACTAATGTTGGAAATCCATAGGTGAAGTCCCCAAGATTGTTGTGTTAGTATTCAACCTACACAATGGGAGATCTTATATGAAATAACACAACATAAAGTATATTAGCATTCAACCTGCAATGTTGAAGGATGTGAGCAAGTTTCAAGCTAAAGCATGAGTTTTTAGTCAAATGTACTTTTTCCAACAAAATGACAGTGAGTACATTGAATGCAGCTAAAAATTATGAGCAAAATGAGTAATCAGATTTTTGAAGCCGATCCCTAGATACACGAATATTAGTAATCAAATCTTGAAGTACAAAGGATATCCGGTAAGGGTAGTTTTGTACGTCCTTTCATTTGTTTTTGTCTGGTGGATTTTGACGATAAAGACAATCATACAAAGTGGATCATACATGCACTAATGAAATGATAAAGCATAGATAGACACAGTGTACAAAATTTAAATGATTAAAAATGGAAATGAAAGAAAATCATATCTTTCCCTCCCATTCCCCACATATCTAGGGCTGAGAATTCTATAGTTTATTTTTAACTCAAAACGCATTGTTTGATGTGTGCTCAGAGTTTAGATATTTCTGTAATATACTTTTTAATTCCTCAATGGCCCGTGATTAGGCATTGAACACCTTGTAAGAAATGGATAATAATGGGCACCCTCCTAATATTGTCACTTTGAATACACTAAGGTCTATGACCTGGCTACAGTTCACTAGGCATGTCTTTAAAATTTTATAACATTATATGTGATAATCATATGATATCACACAAAAAGGGAACAAATCAAAGATGTGTGTAATTTCACCGGACTAAGAACAAATTTAAATGCAGTATAATACCAGTCTACAACTACTAGTATCTCTCTTTGGTGACAATGGTTTTAGATTCAAGGAAATATTGATGTACCAGTTACAAGCAAGTGAACTAATAAGATGTGACTACAAATAGCATTCAATGATAATAATTTCAAATTTACACTGGAAAAGGTTCTCAACAAAGAAACCAAAGAAGTGATTGATACAATCTAAGATAGATTTCATCAAATTTTTAAAGTGCTCCAGTTAATTAAGATAGCTCGACAAAGAAGTGATTGATTGATATTTTGAATATGGAGAATAAATTGCAAATAAACTACCACCTTCCACACCTGCCAACAACAAACAACATTCAAAGATCGATGAGAA
This sequence comes from Sequoia sempervirens, assembly GCA_007258455.2. Classification (NCBI taxonomy): domain Eukaryota; kingdom Viridiplantae; phylum Streptophyta; class Pinopsida; order Cupressales; family Cupressaceae; genus Sequoia; species Sequoia sempervirens. Next base: position 494,515,904 of record VDFB02000003.1, read on the forward strand.
TTTAAATGGAGTAAACAAAATATTGAACTTTCCTGACACTCACCATAATTGAATGTTAGAATGCAGATGCAAATACATCAAGTTGTGTGGATGTACTAGCATTTGAAAATCTTCTTAGAGACAGACATGTGTATTTTGAAAATAGTGGAGTGAATCTAATCTAACATTTAGATTGACATCCTATCAAAATTATTAGTTGGCCTAAAGGAGATCAATTTTCTTTCATGCAAAGATGCACAAAAATATCTAATATTTTTCAATAAAATCCAAAAAATAGTAGAACTGATACCTCTTCCAAAAAAAACTTAAAGTTAAAAGAACTACAAAGATCAAATCAGATGGGACTTGTTTCAAGATCTTTGAGATCAAATTCTCTTAGATAGTCAGCAAGAGAAATGCATTGACATAACGGGCATGGGGGAATTCAATGTTGCACCTAGCTCAACATATAGACAAAATAAATGTGTTGAAGGTTCTCAGAAAGTCTCATGCAGAGGTTGCGCACAAAGGGGAACTCCTTCAAAAGGTTTTAGAAACCTCAAGTGGATGCAAGGCCCACACAGACAATGTTAGTGATGGTGAAAGCACGCAGCCACCACATACCGTAAGCTATGAAGTACTTAAGGAAGAGGATCTTTGGGAGATCGACTAGCTGCATTAAAACTGGTAGACATGTATGTAAAATGTGGAAGTATGGGCAAGGCACAAATTATTTTCTGACATAAGGCCTCAAATAAATGAGACAAGGCACATGAACTATTTTTTAGACTACCTCAAAGGGATGTGGTCTCATGGAGTGTCGTATTTGCAGGATATGCATAAAATGCATTTGTTAGAAAAGGCTTTCAAAAAATTTCAAGCAAATGTAAGGTGTAAAACCCAAATTCTAAAAACTTTTCCAACATCTTATTTGTCTATTCCAAAATGGAAAATGCATTTGTTTGACAAAATGCTTCTAAGAAATACGTAGACTAGATTTTATTGATGGAAAATGTCACACTCTGCAAACCATGCGATGAAGCAAGTGGAAACTGGCAGAATTAATTACTGGAAGGTTTTCCCCTTCTTAATTAATAGAAATAAATTAATACCATTTCACCCTTCTAATGTTTTATTACTCTCCTCCTGTCATAATTGACACCTCCATTTCATTCAAAAGAAGGCCGCTTGAAAAATAGAAATGAAATTAGTAAGACAAAAAAAACACACAATGAGTGAATAGAGCTTGGAAAATTTCAAGCTAAAGCAATTGACAGGTGTAAAGTCGAATTCCATGGACCATGCTAAATTTCTCCCAGCTTGCAAGCTAATGCAATTGGCATCCTCTCTGCCTGTGACAAATGGAAGCATAGAGAAGGCACACAAGCTGTTTATAGAATTGATAGCACTGTTGATAATATTGATCCATCTTGGCTTGGCAAACAAATGCAATAGGGAATTTCAAGATTCAAGACTTAACTTGGTGCTTTGAAAAGAGGAAAAAGGTGGCACCCTAAGACCTTGGCAATTATTTTGAACAGAAGAAAAGCATTTTTCATCCCCATTCAAAGCATTAGTTAAGTAGTAATGCAATTGGGATTTAGCTTCTCCACACTTTGCAATACCACTTCCTGTGATTTAAAGAGTACCAAAAAAAGAAAAATGAATGAATTGATGGATTGGAGAAGGTTGGGTCTATTATTAATTGTTGCATACAAATGCATATCACAAAGTAAGTCTGATCATCACTATGTAAAATGGATTTTTTTCAAATGACTTTTTCAGTTCAAAATTGCTGCAAAGCATGAAATATGGACAAAAGACCAGCAGCACACCAATCCAAATTTCTTTTTAAGCCAATGCAATTTTAGGCACAAACTTTTAACCAAGCTAGCTAGTTGTTGTAGCATTGAAATCACGTCTAATTTGCAAGCAACTACATTTGGAAGGCTTAGAGCCACAACGTAATGCTATCGAAAAAGAGTTTCCAATGAAATACAACTGGTAGCTATGAAACCAATGAACACACATACTTTAAGAATATTTCAAGACTAAATAGAGTGTCACACCATAAATACCAGAGGAGAAAGTTTCCCCAGCCAGTGTAATTGGAAACTCTAAATTGACACTATACACCATTTGACCAACATATAGTCTTATAAATGTGTTTTTAGTAAAATAAATGCCATTATAGGTGCAAATAATGGCTACAAGCAAAGTAAACTCCAATGCATTGTAATAAGACAAGATTCATAAAGAAAAAGAAAATTCTTCAAGTTGGCGCATAGTTGTGTTTTCTAATGAAAATACAAAGTACCTTTAAATAAAACATGAAAGCATATAGATTGAAGATAAAAGAAAGAAAAAATGTAGATTAGCAAAACACATATCCAATAAAGATTATTTTTTTTCCCTAAATGTTTCAACATATATGCATGTTTAACTATATACGGAGGATCATCCATCCTTCTAGCGCCATTTGTATGAACCTTAAATCTGCATTTTCTCAAAAACAAAAAGCCCTTAGCATTGTTAGTGAACCAAAGCAAACAAAAGATTCACTATAAGATTCATTTAAACACAAGAATAGTGGAAAAGAAGCAAAAGTCAAGCAAAACATAAGGAAACATTATTCTAGTGATCAAACCAGCATCTTATAGTGGATTGGTGCTTCTTCAATGTGGAAAGAAGCCCTTTCCCAATCCTTTGCTAAGCTCCATGATGAAGATGATATGAAATGGTATGAAGATATGATGAACAAGATGAAAGATGATGTGTGTATAACAAAGATACTAAGATTGTGGAGGATTAAAACAATAGAGGAGGCCTCTATTTATGACCAAGAAAGATAGAAGAATGCCAAACATGGAGGATGTGAGACTAAAGATCCACCAATAGGAAGAAGCCACTTGTCAACTTGTGATAGGTTGAGGAGTGAGCACATTTTGGTCAATGTGCCAAAGAGGGGGAGATTTGAAATTTGAATTTGAGAGTTAAATGTTGAGTTTGACCTTTGCAAAGGGACATGTAAGAGACATGTAAGACCTCTTAAATTCTTTGTTGGATGTACATGTCAACTTTTTTTTGAATTCAAAATTGAGTGAATATTCCATTTTTATGCCAAGTTGAAAGAAAATGATGAATTAATAAATCAATAAATTGATTTATTTGTGCACATCGGAAAAGATAGAGGATGTGATGGTTGGTTAGATTAGATTAATTAGGATTAGCTTAGTTAAGATGGTGTTAGATGTTTTTGACCCATTTGACTTAAATACTTTGATTTATTTAAATCAAAAGGGATGGAACATGAATTTGGTATTTAATTAAATAAATTTTTGTTTATTTAATTAAAAGGGTGATGTGAGACTTAAATTAAACAAAGTTGATTTATTTAATTTAAATGGATAACCTTAGAGATTGAATTAAAAATATTTGATTTACCTGATGAATGGATGAATGTGAATGATGTCAATTCCATATGTCTACATTTATTGTCCACCATAGAGGCTTTAACCCTTAGTCTTCCAAAGGAAACTTTTCCTTAGAAGCTTTTTGGCTTGAGCCCATGGAACCTATAACACCCTACAAAACTTATTTTTCATAGCCTATCAAAAATTTAAAGCTAAGAAAATATCAAAATTGTCTCTCCGCAACATGTCCCCATCCACCTCTGACACTCCCATCATAGATGAAATCATGCTTCAACTTGAACAAGAACAATACAATCAAGATCAACCAACAAACACTTCCCCTACATCATCCAAAAGACAAAGAGATAATGATAGAAACCCTATCATGTTGCCTCAAATAAAAAAAAAGTTTATAAAGAAAAAGAGAAAGTGGTTGATAAACCTCCTATGGAAGAAAAACAACCTATGGTTGATCAACCCAATCTTAAGTACACAAACACAACTTCAAAATATAATAAAACAAAACTAAGGTGTTAAGGAGCATAGGAATCGACATCGTGCTCTTGCTCACAAGGTACATGAAGAAGAATACAAAGAAAATCAAAATCGGTACTTGACAAAAGTAATGCATGAACCTCCTCCTCCCCACCTACCACAATCTGATACAATACAACAATCAAAACAAGAGGTTCACTCTTCCTTAGGTATTATCATTCATCCTCCTATGGTTATTAACTTGGATGATGATGAGGAAACAAATAAAATTGATGAAGAAGTACATAATAAACTCTAACAAATTGTTTTCCTCATCTACGAGCTTAACTTCAAGATATATCCTATATAGAGTGATGAAATTGGTACTTCCTTTAGATTGGCCCTTGCTCTTGTCCCTCTAGGTAGTTTTTCACCTTCTGAATCCAATAAACATGATTGGGAGGTGGATGACTTGTTGTATGGTTGACTTGCATTTTCCTTACTAGTCTTTCACCTTTTATTTTTCTTTTGCATGTGTGTGATGTGATTCCCCATGATGTGTCATTAGATGTTCTATCTAACTTTGTGATATTCCTTTATTTATACCTTCATTCTTCTCTTTGTTGTGCATCTCTTTTTCTTTTTATCTTTCTTTATGTTTTGTGTTTTCCTTTTGGGGATCACACAAAGTTTGAGACACCCTATGTCTCTTCCATTTGACCCAAAAGGATTTCTTTTTCATTTTTCCTTTTCTTTTTTCGCTTTTTTTTGTATTTTCCTTTTTGGGGATGACACAAAGAATTGAGACACCCTATTTCTCTACCATGTTGACCCAAAAGGCTTTCTTTTTCATTTTTTATTTTCTCTTTTTTATTTTGTTTGTGTTTTCCTTTTGGAGATGATGAAAAGCATTGAGACAGCATATGTCTCTTCCATGTTGAACCAAATCGTTCTTTCTCTTTATTTTTTCTCTCTTTGTGTCATTCTTCTAGTTCTATGCATTTGGGGGATGATGACAGTTTTGAGATCTCTAAAACATCATTGTCGTAAAGAACATACTAACCCCAAATCCATAGATCCCTTATGTGTTTGGTGTTTTCATTTTGGGGGAAACACCTTCCTTTTTTTTTCCTTTCCTTCACATGATGTAGCCTTACTTCAAAACATATGACTTGGCATAGGGCTTTCCAAGATATGCTCTCATGTCTTTTCTTCTTCTTGTTTTTATTTTTCATTTGCTACTTTAAAGTAATTGCTCACAATATGGTGTGTAGAAAGTCCTTTGAAGTGGGGGCATACATTGGCATTATTCATTTATATTTTTCCTTTTTTGTGGTTCTTAGTGCAACCTTCTTACTTCATATGGCATGTTTGCTGCTTTGTGGATGACATTGGGTGTAATGTGCTTCATGAGCATGATCTATCTTAGCATATTGCATTCCTCTTAGTGGTCTGATGGGACAAACTGCATTCCCTAAGTTGCAAATTTTCTATTCTTTGATTGGTCCTCTCTTGGAGACATTAGGAACAATGTTACCTAAGTTATAGACCTTGCATGAAATAAGCAAGACTCTTTTGAACATTCTTTTCATGTTTCATTTTACATTTGTTATATGGAAAATTTGCATAACACAGCTTGCATCCCTATGGTGCCATCCTATTTGTTAATGAGTTCTAAGCATATGAAGCTTTACTCATCTCATGAAGCTCAAAAAGTAATTTTATTTTGTGGTTCCTTATTAAAGTTATCCAGAAGTATAACTTTGGTATGGTTGAGCGAGAAGCCCATTTCGAGGCATGACTTTCCCCATAGCCACCTACATGTGTGTGAGTGCATACTAGCCATGAGTGTATGTTTCTCACTTTTTAGGCCTTCTCACCCAACAGAAAGCCATGATTTTCATTTCCTTGGAGTGAGTATGCATTCTTTTCTAGACAACCAACCTAGATCCAATCCACATCAAGATGGAAAAATGATCAAAGCTTGATATGATTATATTTCTTTCTCCTTTTTCTTTCCTTTCCTCTCTTTCAATTTTATGTGTTTTCCCCTGCACTTATGATGGTTTGTCATGGGATCTTCATCCCAGTGGCTTGATCATCTAGGCTCTTGATCATTGTTGTACCACCTTGCTAGCATTGATTAATGGGAACCCATCTTGATTGCATGTAGGTATACTTTAGTGTTATTTTGAAGTAGGTTCATCATCTCACTAAAGTGGGGGCTAAATATGGACATTGAAAAATTAACCCTTCTACTTTTTCTTCTTGTTTAGGCCCTCCTTGTGATTTTGGCTTGATTTTTTCCTTGACTTAATTTTTTAATGTGGACAACATATTCACATTAGATCTTAGGCCCTAACAAATTAAAGGAATACAAGTGGTACCTTACTTAAGTTTTGTAAAGTGTTGTAACACACTTTCACATTTTTTAGGGTCTTGTTAATATATTTCAATTAAATAACTCCTTTTTATCACTTACCAAGTCTTATTTCAAAGTGTTGTAAAGTGTTGTAACAAACATTCACACTTTTCTAGCCCTGTCATCAATAATTTGTTTTTTTCTTATGCTTAAATGAACCCTTTATACACTTACCAACCCTACTTAAGTGTATATTTGAGAATAATTCCATTAAACATCATTTAATAAACTTTAATTCTTGATACCCACTTAAAATGCTTAAGTGATACCAAGTCGCGAATAGGGGTGACTTAGTCCTATTTGGCTCAAAATCAAATTTATTTCAAAATTTTGGCAGGATATTATTCTCTAAGCCTTGAGGTCAGCCTGTGATATTGTATTTTTGGTAAATTTGAAATAATTGTGTATAAATATAGGGTTTTCTCTCTTATTTCACCCCAATCCCCCATTCATTCAAGCAATCATTCAAGCACTCATTCAATCATTCAATTAAGCATTTTCAAGCATATTGGAGCTATCACTTGCATATCTTCAGATTTCCACTTCCAGGGTTTGGTGAGTTGTGACATTGCATGTTGTTCATTTATCATTCTCTTTTCATTTCATTTAATTTTCAAAGGTTTAATTACCAAACCGGGGTTTAACCAAGGAAAACCTTTATTCACTAACCCTTAACCCTTTTCCCCCTCTTTGCATGTGTGTTTTGCAAGTTTTGTATGTATATTTGTCAAAGAGAAAGGTGTTAAAAGGTGTCATCAATTCATCAAATCCATTCAAAGTCAATAAAGCCCTAAAATAAGCCTGGAGATCACCTATAGACCATATTTTGTAGATTCAGATCTGGAGATGTATCGGGAACAAAAGTTAAAATTGAAGTCTAAAAATTCTTGTCCTAAATTTCCAAAGATTCGCAAGTGGATTAAGTGACCATCTATGGAAAATTAGTGCCACTACAAAGCCTAAAAAGTATTTTCTATAGTTTTGGTTACCCTTTTGGTTGAAGCTTGTTCTAACAGAATTTCCCCGAAATAGGACTAAGTCACCCAGCTTGGCGTAAGTGTCCCAATTGGCTTCAATAGTGATTTCTACAAGATTCCAAAGCTCCTCTCAATCACTTTCCAGTTTCCAAGTGCACACCTTTAGTTTCATTAATTTCTAAATTATTGTTTATTTTCATTCTTAGGTCATTTTTTGCATACAACACTATGTTTTCAAACATCTTGCATTTCTTTTGTTTTCATTCATTAGTCAATATCTTTAATTAGTTCTACAAATTTAGGAAATTCTATTTAGATATATTTCATTCATATTTGAAAAACCTAGAAGTGTTAGGGAGCTTGCATTACCAAAAATTCATATTCCACATGCTTGTCACTAATTTGGGCTTTCGTGTATTAAGTATGCATTAAGACTATATGATTGATCTCAAACACCCAACAATGGTGGCGTCTTGTCACCTCAACTATTTCACCAGTCACCTTTTTCAAGAGAACTTATTTCAATGATAAAGCATTTAAGCTAGCAATTAATGAAAGCTTTTTAGGTTGTCAAGTGAGTTATAGGTTTGCAATCAATCATTTTATCTCTTACCTTAGGCGATTGAGGGATTTTGAGAGCTCTAAAACTTCTTATGAACTTGAAACCCTCACACATGCTCTTTTTCACCATTTTCACTACTTAGAGTTGGTTTATGGTTTTATCATTGATGTTTGTTTGTTTGTTGTATATCACATGGTGTTGTGTTCGCTTGTTTATTCCCTTATTTTTCTACACATTTACGAAGTTAGATCATTACCCATCTTGATTTTTCAATTGATTTAATGGTTTCTTCCTTGGTATGTGTGTGCATGGTTTGTTTTTTTTTTCTTTTTGATCCATTTGGAATTTTGTTTTATTTTTTTCTTTGTTTTTTCATTTTTCGATCATTTTTATTTTTCTTCGTTCTTTTTTCATTGTTTTTCCTTTCTCTTGTTTCCAAATCAAATTTTCTTCGGATAGGTTAGTTAAATATTTTGATGACATTGTCTGATCGAGCATTGAGATCTGAACTTTCTTAGCTTTTTTTCCTTAGCCTTTTCTTAAAGAGAGGATCTTTTAAGTATCGGGTGTGGAAGATTAGCTTATTTCTTATCCACTTGTTTAGTAAGAGTTATAGCTAATCTTTGAGGCTTGATGATGAACCCTTTCTTTCCTTGAAATTTTGAAGATTACAATGATTAGGAGTTAAGTTTCAACTTGGTTATGATTGTGTCTTGCTTATGACCTAATGGAAGATAATCTGAAGTCCTAATCCCTAAGGCCTGACTTAAATTCTTAGTAAAAAGACTATGTTTTGAAAGTCTTCGTAGAGTTCACATGTCAAAATTATCTTATTTCACTTAACTTCTTATTAAGTTATAAGTTAACAAACATGCTAAATCCCCAACCCTCAATGCCATTAAAGGAAAGGCTTCATTAGAAAGTATTAAAAGGTATTGATTATTTTGAACACATATTTTGATGAAAACCTAATTGAAATATCTAAGTCCTAAATTCCTACAATTCAATGAGAATTTGGATGTTGGACATTGGGGTGACCCTTACCAAATACTGAATTCACAGAAGAATGATATGTCACATTCCTAAACCACGACCCTCAAAATCCTTAAGAATTTTCTTGGATATCATTGATCTGGAGTTCCCATTGAACCTATGAAGTTATTAAGGGTAAGGAAGAGACAACACACCTAACACCTAACTTACAAACTTGGATTTTAGCATATTCTTGAGCATCACTAGTTGGGGGTTCTAAACTATTGCATTTTTTACAAACAAGAGGTGGACGATATTCCTTATCCTCGACTCCCGATGTATCAAAAACAAGGATTAAGCTTCCTTCAATAATGATATTTTATCCCTTTGGTAGACTATAAAGAGGAAGCCTAATGCCTAATTGTTGAAGGGATTTCTTTGCCTCAAACACTCTTTTAACAAGTCATTTCTTCATATTCTAAGTTATTTATTGATTAGTATAACTTGGTTTAAATATGTATTATCCTTTTGAGATGAATGCATTTTAAAACATTTTGATTTTATATGCAATATATATGCCACCCAAAGATCCAACAAAAAGGAAGTACCAATATAAAAGGATATAACCCATGACCAAAGATTTTCTCTTCCTACATGGAGATTGGTGACACTAAACTTGGTCATGTGTACTTTCGTGAGTTTAAAAGAATAATTTATGATGAAGAAACCTAAACATGTGTTTCCACAACATTGGTGAACTTTAGATTAGTAGATGGAACTTCTTTACATTGATTGTTCAATCCCCAGAGCTAGTGCTAACATACACCCATTATTACAACCACATAAACAAAAGGATAATGGGATCAATAGGAGAATTGGTTCTTTATTTGAGCTCAGTATGATTGAAAATTTTCTTAGAATCCTTGTTTCTCCCCAATATGAGGCCATAGATATGAAGAAAGAAATGTAATACTTTGAGGAAAATGAGGAAACTTCCCTCTACCTTGTCAACACCTAAATTTTCCTCAAAACTAGAAAGATGGCCCTCAAAGTGGCCAAGGTACAACACAAAAGTGAATTTCAGGAGGATACCAAGGTTTTGATTGTGTTATTGAGTTGAGTTTTTAGGTACCCTCATGCTAGGGATTTCTACCCTTGGATGGTTAAGTTTTACCTAACCATCAATGATAGCAGAAAGGAAAAGATTGACTAGGTCACCGTAATCAGTTACACTATCCATGAGAAATTTAAAACTATTCTTCAAACATCCAAGTTCTATATCAATTAATATTTGGTATATTTACTCATTGCTTAGGCCACTTTCTTGGGTCTAAACAAATTAGACTACTTCCAACTTGGGAAGGTATCAATCTAGGAGCATTATCCTCAGTTAAAATTGGAGGATAGTTATACACATTTTACATTGTCAACAATAACTTATATGAGCTACAATCAGAGGGTTGGAGAGAGATTTCTCTAGGAGAATCTTCAACGAAGCCATGGATGAGCTCAAGAGCTAGGTGAACTAGTATATCTAGTTCAAAGCCTTCACATACATTAGAGTGATTGGCTTCCATAAGACCCCACATAATCTTGCAAGACACCCATTAGAAAAAAATATCATGTTTGGAGTTTGCAAAAACGTGATTGAAATTCACCAACTGATATCAAGGAAACACAAGTTTGGATATAGTTTCCCAATCAAGATGTGAGTGTACTCATGTTACAACATGTAAAATTATAAGAATGTAGGAGTGAAGTTGGAAAGATACTTCCTTGCATGACATAAAATGATGCCAGAGGAAGATTCAACCCACTTGGGAAGATCAACAAGGTGATAGGCTCCTATTTCATCCATGAGCCTAAAAGAGAAGACCATTGGGAAAATTTTAAGGAAGAGTTGACATAAGGATGAAAGAATACTATTATTTGATATTATATTTTATTAATTCTTGCACAAAGTCCCAAGTATCTAAATATGTGAAAGAAAATGGGAAACTCGTAGATCCTATTTATAGGGGGTAGTACATCTACAACCAACCAATCTTCCATGAATATTGTTCATTAGATGAAGATAATAAAATTAAAACAAGGGAATCACATGTCATAGCCCACTCTCTTAATTTTCTTAAGTATCCTTCTCCTTTGATGGAGCTCCCAAAACCTACAAAAGTAGTAAAGAAACAAGTATGTGAAGGATCCTCTTCTACAATAGCTAAGACCAAAAGGGAATCACCCCCTAGGTAAGGAGATAGGAAAGGAGAGAAAAGAAAAAGAACAAATATATGTTGGTTCAAGTGAGGAAGACATTGAGGAGGATGGTATGTGTAGGATCATCATGGAAACAATAGGCCCTTAAGTGGAAAAAAATTCAGAAAAAAAGAGTTAGGCAACTTGATGTAAAAATTTGAATAAGTTATTTATATTATTTCAAAAATATGTAAGAATAGAATATGTAGCGAACTGGATTTAGTTTCTAAACCACTAGGGTTTTTTTTGTTTAAATCTATTTGGTGAAAATTTGAAATTTCAATGCAGTAGTACTTAAATTTCAGGAAAAATAAGAAGTAGGTGTCTATCTGACCACCCTAACCACAATAAAATGACAATATTTTTTTATAAGATTTTAAATATAAGTAGACGACTCATGTCTCAATGTGACGCATATGTTTTTATAATTTTTTTCTAGGTAAATAATTAATTATGATTTTTTTGTTACAACTTTTTAAAAATATAAAAACTTGTATGTCTAACCACTTTAACTTGGTCAAAACTTCATGAAATTCATTTTTTTTGAATCCTATAGTATGTGAAGCATAGAATGTGGCACATGTTTCAAATTCAAAAAATGTGATACCATTTGAAAGCTATAGATGTTTTTCAATCAGCCTATCAATCGAGACTTTAGTCATAATTCAAATAGAAAATGATTAATAATTATTTATTAAAATCAAAGTAAAACATAATTTATATTGCTAGAAAGTTGGGAATCTCCTTTAAAAACCCTTTTCATTTCATTAATTTTAGGGAAAAAAATTCATCATCCACATATCCATCATATCGCCACTTTTTGCCCCATCATGATCCTGCACATACCCTTCATAAGGCATCATAATTTGAATATTTAGGACCTAATGTGAATTTATAAACAACATTACAATGTTAAATCAAGCATCATGGAAGCAAGACCTAAATAACCATGAAAATTTTAATGATCCATTTTTCTATGGTACATCTAGCCCCCACTTTAGTGAGAGGATGAACTTGCTTCAGACTCACACTAAAGTAGCCATGTGTATCGAGAAGGATTCCAAATGTACTTATTCTAGAAAGATGGAATAAAAAAAATCAAGAGGGATGATCAAGCCCCCAGGATGAAGATCCCATGG
>VDFB02000003.1:494528191-494573475 GCA_007258455.2 Sequoia sempervirens
ACCGTTAGTTTATTTTGTACAGTGATGGTACTCGATTTTGTACTCTGGAAGCATTGTAACCATTGTGTTAAGTGATGTGGGTTTTGTTCTTGTTTCAGTTAAGTGTGCTAGCTTGTGTCTAGAGGTGCATGGTCTTGTCTAGGAAATCCTTGTTACTATCTCCTAGCATGGAGGGAGTGGGGCCTTTGGGTTCCACGTGGTCGGGTGGCGTGCATTCCTTTCCGTTGGATCTTCTTCATGTTCGTGTGTTCGTGTCTTCCAGTTGGAGGGCTCGTTGGATGCTATTGCTTTTCTGGCTTCGTTCTTTTTAGATGATCTTTATTTTATTACCCCTCAGTTGTTATCGAGGTGGAAATTGTATTATGTAATCATTTGGTTGGAATTGTCTCATTCAGGGAATGAGTGTTGTAATCTTATTGTTAAATGTTAATTGGAATCTTGAGGTATTTATTATCCTTCTTGTAATTTATCTTGCATGGAATGTATGTTGTCTCATTTCCTTAAGTGCATCATGTTTCAGTTTATGTTAAGGTTATTTGATGTTGGGTTTTTAAGTAATCTTTGTCTCGTGGCCTTAGAGGTTGTTGGCAATATGTATTCACCTTACATGTTATTTGTACTTATAAATTTTTTTTTTGGGTTCATTTAAGTAGTGGATTGCAACTTCCTCTAGGGTTGCGTGGCGGGGCATTACAGTGTATATATATGTGTATATATAGGTATATATATATATGTATGTATGTATGTATGTATATGCATATATATGTATATGTTTGTGTATGTGTGTTTCTATGTATATATATATGTATTTGTATATACATATATATATATGTATATGTATATATATGCATATATATATATATACACATGTATATATATGTATATATATGTAAATATATATATCCACAATACATGATTGAAAATTGCATAGACATTCACTTTGTTTCCCAGGGACTTTAAACACATATGTTACTTGCACCATCAACTCTAGATGGGAACCACACAATGATTAATACTGATGCCATTTTGTTGACCTCCTCTGTCATCGTGCCAAACATTTTTTAAATTTAAAAAAAAAAAAAAACACTTGCTACACGGTGTCAGAGGCCTAGAGATGCGCAGGTTGGGAAAAATTCCAACCAATGTTTCTCATGGCCCAATGCTAATTGTTGTTTAGCTTTGGCTATATACTTTCATTTACAATGCATAATAAAATAGCTGAAATTATAGAGTCAATGTTGTTTTCCAAAAGGAATTGTTCTCCATATGGCAGTGCTCAGGAGGCTGTACTGTTTGAATTTTTTGATAGGGTCCTAGTAAATACATTTATGTAAGTATATATATATTTGATAGTGAATAATATGTTTTTGGATAACAATATAAACTATATGATATTAAGTATTCGATTATGCATTGCATAAGAGTGGAATATAGCCAAAGCTATCAAACAACAATTGGATTGTGTTGTGGAGAACAACAAAAACTATTTAAATATATTGCAATCATTTACATAAAACAAAAGCCATAAATTAGACAATATTATATTTTTTTGTTTGTAGATTTGTATGTAAACCAAAGTAGATGTAAGCAATGTGCATTTGTATTCTTCCCAATGTTTATTGTTTTCTGAAAATGGTTATTTGTGTGAATCTTGACATGACATACTTTAAATGTTATACTCCATATCAACTATTATATACAACATTGAAGCCTTTATTGCTAATTATTCATTTTCCTTCGTACTATTGGTGTTTCTAGTGGTAAAAAGGAGGAATTTTAAAATTGAAATAGTGAAGTTGGACTAACAAATTGCATGTTAAGTATTATTTGAATCATTGAATCCCTTGTTATTATTAATCATTTTCTCCCATATTGTTAATGGTTGTGTGAAAAAGTAAAGTTCCCATGTTGTGTTTTGAAGTCATAGACCTTCTAGCCAGCTGTCGGTGTTGTAGCTCTTCGTTCCTAAAAGAGCAGACAAAGCAATGTTGGTGGTCTCTAGGTCTTCCGAGGCTGGAAAAAAATCCTCAAGGAGCAGTCCTGTAAGTGTGTTTATTGTTTAGTTTATTGTTGCTGCCAATTATCTTGCCAGTTTCTCAAGCACACCAAACAAATGAAAAAAATAATTCATTTGTATTAACAATTACTATGATATATGTTCCAACTTATTTATATTTGAACTGTTTGTCTTATTTTCCCTTCAATTTGTTGGCCTTTTTGGAGTAACTTACATCTTAGAAGGGAAAATGTCTTAGTTTCCAAATGTGTCAATATTTTTGTTTCATTTTAGAGTTGAGTCATAGTTATAGACATCTCATTACTGCCACTATGTTGAGTTTAATTTCCTTGTAGGCTACAAATGTGAATTGAGCCTTAACAAGAGATGTGTTATGTTTTATAGATGCTAGAGATGTTGTCCCATCTCCAATCCTCCAACTAATGTCTTACCAAATAATAGGAGGTGATCAAAGCCCAGTAGATCGGTACAAAGTTTTCCTATCTAATGGAACCCACATGTAGATGGGAACTTTGCTTTGAAAATACAATGACCTTTTGTTTACAGGTGAATTGAAAATAGGTTTAATTGTGTGCTTGAAGAACTATTTGTCTAGAAAGTTGCAGGAATCGAGTTTTGATATAGTTTTTCCTTGCTTGTTCTTGTAGTTTCCTTCTTCCTTGTTTGTGAGGACTTCCTTTTAAATTATTTAATATTTGTTTCATTCGAGGGATATTTTCATAATGTCCCTAGATGTGAAGATGACAGATTGCTAGCCAATTGGAAAATCTAGATATTTGTTTAGAGACCAAGAAAAACAAAAAGTTGGGTGTGAGTCGCCATCCCCATCCAAATGAGCCTCCATCTTTGGAATTAATACATCACCAAGGCAGCAAGATGCTCCTACAAAAATCATCCCTATTAAAGGGTTGAATGTTTACCAAACCAAATGGACTATAAAAGGTCGTGTAACAAAAAAGAGGGATATGCACCATTATAGCAAGCAAGGGCACGAGGGGTAGGTTTATAGCTTTGATATCATTGATGATGAGGGAACAAAAATATAGATTGCATGCTTTAATGAGATTGCAGACATGCATTATGATAAGGTTGAGGTGGGACATACTTATTATGTGGCAAGGGATCAGTGAGACAAGTAGACAAAATTTTTAATAAGTTAAACAACTAGATGAAAATCATTTTGGATTAAAGTTCAATGTTAAAGTGATGTTATGGTGATGCCTTTGTGCCAGAGAAAGTATTTTATTTCACACCATTAAATCAAACTATAGATTTCAGTAATAATAGTTTAATTGATGTTATTGGCACTGTGGTGCATGTGGGAATGGTTTCAACCATAGAAAGAAAAGATCAGTCCCAAACAATTCAGAGAACTATTAAACTTAATGATCTCTCATCCTTTTCAATTGATGTTAATTTTTGGGGCTCAAACTAGGAAGCAAAGGTCCATGAGTTAGAGAGGTTTTAACCCCTGGTTCAACTCTCATCCTTGTTATGAAAAATGCACATGTTGGGTACTTCAATGGAGTTGTTCTAAACATAGCCGCAGGGACTCTTCTATATATAAATCTTGACATACCAGAGGCACAATCATTGATCGAGAGAGGCTATATTGATCCACCTACTATTGATCCCCCTCATCTAGTCCCATGAAAGGTCACTTTGGGAAATGGGAGAGTCACTATCGCATATATGTTCGACCATTGCCTTGGCTTTCCAGAGACTTTACAAGCTACTCTCAAGGAAACAGTAAAATTTATAAAAACTAATGCATTTTGTTATGTTGCATGCTCGTTGGAGGTGAATGGTAGGCAATGCAAAAAAAAGTGTGAAAAATTTGAGCAAAATGATTGATTCTACCCAAAATTCCAGAGAAAAATAGTTGATTGTGACTTTCAATATTTATTGCAACTAAAGATTGAAGACCACACAGGCGAGCTTTGGGAAACTACTTTTGATGAGGCTGCAACAATCCTATTACAAATGTCATCAAAATAGCTTTGCATGTTGTAATATGAGTCTACCATTGAAATGAGTGTTGAGTCTGTTATCAATGTTGTCACCTACACACCATTTTTTTTCACAATTCTAATAAAAAATCAAACTTATAATTAAAAAAAAAAGACTGAAAACAATAATAGTGAAGGTTTCAAAGGTTAACTTTGAAGCTAAGTGCAAGCTCTTACTATTAGTTTTGTCTTATATTTTTTCCACTGTGCAGTAGGCTCTAGAGATAGTTGTCATATTTCCTTTTGAAGACCAAGACAAGCATGGATAAGTTAAAAAGATATAGTTATTTCATTTTCTATTAATTATGTTGGCTATAATTTCCTTACGTTTTAAGTGTATATTTTATGATTTTATTTTATATCATTTATTTATATAGAGTTATTATCCTTTTTAGGAGATCTATTGCTATCTACACCTACTCAAATATCTACTTGTGGGCATAGTTGTATGTATGTGTGCGTTTACATATGCATATAGATAAATATACATGCATGCAATTGAGATTTCCCTATGTTATACAACTTGCTGGTATAGATGTGTGTAGATATTGGTTCACGTGTTGGATATCTATGCATATATGCATACACAATTCAATATTTACAACTATTTGTGAGTTTTTCTAAAGAGAATGTTCTTAGTGCATAGAATATCTTGACAGAGTTCTGCGTACACATACGTGTTGATGATGTATTTGTCTATGTAACTATTGGTCGCGCCCACAAAAGGATATGAAAATCACAGTAGAACCTTTCCTGGGAATTAGACATTCCGACAGGTGATCTAAATGGTGCGGCAAAATATATGCACCAAGAACTAGTTTCGGTCAAATCTTAGCAGAAAAAAAATACTGGAAAGGAATTCTATCTACACCACAGGAAGGTAATGCAAAATTCTTTAACTCAACTATGATTTGATTAAAACAGAAACCATAACGACTATGACTGAAACACAAACCATGAACTGGCCTTATGCTGCAGGAACAGGCACAGGGATGGGTTCTCTATGCTGCAGGAGCAATATAAGACTGAGTTTGTATGAAAACTTCAAGGATGAGAGCTAACTAAAGATCAACAGGAAAGAACAACTAACTAACTAGCTACAGATACTTACTAAGTGGGCCCCCTTAGCAAGCATCTATTGATTACACAGATGCTGAACTCAGAACTTCATCAAGCTTTATTCATGAAAACAGAATGGTATACATTGCTTTGTTGAAATGGAAACTAACAACAAACTCTGTCTCTTGTCAAACAGATTATGCTTTTCATTATCATACTGATTCTTACATGATATCTTCTATCTTCTATCTTACTCTAACTATCGTCTCACTCGCGTAGGAGGAGAACCTTATTTTTAAATCAGGAGAGCAACTAACTAACTAACTAACCCTATCAAAGAAGGACGTGGAAGTAAAGTGTATCCCCGAATCAAGGAACAAACTTCATAAATAAATTTATGCATTCAACCCGATCCAGAGAGAATCTAGCGCTCCACTCTTCCACATTGACTGTCATTAAAAATATTTCCCAACGGTTTCAGTCAAAGAGTCTTCATCGGAGCTTCCTTGAAGTCGTGCAGGAAATGGACTTTACTGCAAGGCCGAGATCGACTGCGCTTGACTCGATCATTCTTCAACAACCTGCGAAACAAAAGGTAACAGGTGCAAAAGAAAAGGCGTATGGCACATACACAATATCCATTCATTAATCACACATTTAAATCTATTTCATCATTCAAAAACTGTATGTGATATACCAGTCATTTAGGGAGTCAACGGGGCAATAAATGTAATCAAGTCAACATAATAAGCTGCAGGAATATGAAAGTATTTTGCTACAGGATATCCTCATAAAAGGTTTCAACATAGTTTAAACAGCCACAAATAACAAAAGTAAAGATATTAAAAGTTCATCATAATATCCAAACTTATGAACATATTTTAAGCTCATCACTGCCCCCTACTTAGCCCAATGCTGGTCCTCCAGCATTAACTTTTCTGGTGGTTTCTCTGAAGTTAGTGGTTGCTGCATGACTCTGAGATGGATTTCCAAACCTGTAATAAAATCCTCTGAAATCCCGACACCTTTCATACCTTCGGTTTTCTAAATCATCATTAAGATTTGTAGCCTGGTGAGGATAGAGGGGCCATATTAGCACATGAGGTCTGAATGTCAATGGCAACCACAGTTCAAATCTTGTTTGAAGTCCCAATTGTATGTATCTGTTTGACCTTTTAAGAGCTGCTATGAAATTTAGGGGATTGTGTGGTTCTGATTTCCTTAATCCAACAGTTAATCTTTCCCATCTTTTCTCACTTCTGGTATATGCTAGTCTCTAAAACAAATATTGTTGTGCCTGAAATTCATCATATACATGTTTCCTGATATCAAATATCTTCTCTCTGGCTGTAACATTATTAATACCATATGTCAGAGAAAACCAATCTTTCAACATTGCATGGGGGTTTGAACTTTGAGAGCATAACGAAACAGGCTCAGTTTTCTCAGCTTCCTCATATGTTTCCCACTGCCTGCCATAATTCGCCTCATTTGCTGCCCATGACATAAATGCTCTTAAATGAATATCACCAATATACAAAAGAGGATTCCATTCTATTTCAAATGGAATTAAAAAGCCATGTAAATAGAATTCACACAGAGAATTTCTTAACCAATTTGGGGTTGCCTGGTATGCTTCATAAAATTATTTGGCAGTATGAAGTATAGGATCTTGGTTTCTAGAAATTCTCATCAGTTGGAACCATAAGAACTGTTCTTTGAGGCACAAAGCATAAACTCTGGGTGGTGGTCTGCATTCCATAATCTGACTAGTTACTTTTAACATTTCATCCAATTTTGTTTTCAACTCAACAATTTCCTGTTTCTGACTTTCAATTTCCTTTCTCAGTTTCTTCATTTCTACTTCCCATAGACTTTGTTGCATGTCAGTCTGGGCTATGTGTCAGAAAGTCAGGGTTTGCAATGTAACTAGTTCCCAATTAGCTTTAACATATTCCAAAAACTCAATTAAAAACATTTTCTTATACACAACAATGGCTTTACAAGTTGCAGGGTGAAATATAGCTTCACTAGGCACATTCAATTGTTCAGTCAATTCCTGCTCTTGTTGCAAGATATATTCGGGTTGATGCGGTGGAGAAGGCTGTGCTTCCTCCAAAAACTGCATAGCAGTGGTAGCCAAGTCATCAAGATTTGGTAACCCTTGCTCATTATGCCCTGTTTCAATTGTCTCAACTTGTTCCTCTTCAGGAACGAATGGACTCTGTGTGGCATTTTCAGACATATTCTGAGAAACATTAAATTTAGACTCAACAGACCCTTCTAAAATTACAATAACCTCTGGTTGAGGTGAAACAGGGGAGGTCTTAGATTGTTTCCTTGTGGAAACTCTTCTTGGTACTGATGCGGCTGGAGGAGGCGTTCTAGTAGCCTTCCTCTTTCTTGACTGCTCAGAGGGCTCTGCCCTACCAGAGGATGACGGTGAACTGGTGATAGCAACAGGTGTTGCTGTAGGAGAGACGGCTGCAGGGGATGATGCTGCAGGAGAAGGACATTGCCTTTTCTGAGAATGAGGGTCAGATTCAGGGGACCCTTCTGCTTTTTTTTACCCTTCTCTCTCCTAGTGGCAGACCTAGTTTGTACCCTAGCAGAGGATTTAGGTGTGAAAGCTACAGGACCAGGTGCTACAGGAGTAGATGACCCCTGCCCTGTTCTACTAGTAGACGCAATTTCCTTCTTCTTTTTTTGAGGCTGTGGGTTAAGTACCCTAGGGGGTTGTGGAATTTGCAAGCTTTTTTGAGCAATGAATTGTTGCGAAGAAAGAGGTGAGACATCTCTTAAAGAGCGTTCAATCAGTAATTTGATAAGGCCGTGGTGAGCAACAGAATTATTTTTTCCCTGTTGGGTTCCATGGGCACTTTGTTCTAGAAATTTTAACAGAAAATTCAGAACATTTACAACTAACCCATGCCTCATATGGCTTAATAATTTGAAATGATGAGAATGCAGGTAGGAGAAACGGCCTTCATAGGTCAAATACCTGATTATGTAAGCAGCGTATTCTGAATAAGGAGGAGGCAATGATACCCGCTTGCATCCCTACTTGGAGACTTCTAAAGGTCCATCAGTGGGCATTGAAAACTCAGCCCTAGCAGCTGCAGTGTCTGAAGAAAAATTTTCTCCAACGGCTGGAAGCCCAGTTACTTCAGCAATTCTGTCTTCAATTGCAACAACCGTTAGACCCCATACAGTAGCTTCCCCTTCAGAAAGGGTTCTCAAAATTTCTCCAGCAGCCTCCTCATCAAAAGCATTTAAACTCAAGAAATAATTCAACCATCCACAGAGGCTGAATGTGTGGACCGTTTGAGGATTTTGCAACAATAGCTCATGAGCTACAGGCTCATGTCGCACCAACTAACCACCCATGTTCACAGTTTTCTCATAGCTGAACTCAATTCCTTGCTAAAAATTCAAATTCCTTATTTCCCTTTCTACTCTGGTTTTTCTTCTATCGTGCCGTCACATTTCTTTTCTTTTCCAAAAATGAGCTTTTTTAAACAAGCAGTCTTAATCGTATTTTACAAGAAAGACATGCAATAAAGAAGGACATGTGATCACATTTGGAAAGTACCAGAAAATTATTAAAGAAAGGTTATTTGCGCAGTTATGGCAGCAGCGAAAAGACGGGTTTTAAAAGGTGGATTACCCCGCCCCCTACTTAGAGTATGACATGTGTCCTCACATGTACTAAAAAATAGGCGGAGATTTTGTAATAATGACTGGTACTATTATAGCAGTAAATGAATAGAATAAAATAAATCAAATATGCGATAAGAAAAGATATTGCGTACCTTTGATAATTGCGCGTACGTGTGAAGAAAGATGACGGCGTCTGCATGAATTGACAGTTGGGAAGAATATCTTAGGTAAGGGTGATGTGGATGGATGAAGTGGATGGGTGATGTGGGTGGACGAGGTGGATGAATGGAATGGATGGATGGGATGGATGGATGGAAGACAAAGAAGTGAGATGGGGGCGATAAATGAGTATGGAGAAAAAAAGGGTTTCCTTTTAAAAAGAAAACCTTTATTATGAGCATGGGTTTTTAAAATTGCGATGAAGCTGCAGGAGAAAGGCTAAAGCCTTCGGCTGCAGGAAGAGTAACGGGAGGAACTTGAATGAACTGCTGCATGAATTCTTCCTTTGAGACTGGTTTATGGTACAATCAGAGTCGGTGGCCATTAACTAGCAATTTGAAGCGAACTGGATCAATTGTCACCAGCTGTACAGCTCCATTGTCGAACACATTTTCAACTTCATAGGGGCCAAGCCAGCGTGTTGTAAGCTTACCCTAGTGTTCTTGATATCTGGAATCATATAACAGAGCCCAATCACCAGCAGAAAATTTCTTATTTTTTATGTGTTGATCATGCCATTTCTTCCTTTGTTGTTGGATTGCTTCTGTATGCTGCAGGGCGACTTTTCTCATCTCGTCCAAAGCATTTAGCTCCAGGAGACGGTCCTTCTGTGCTGCAGATATTTCCATATTGAGTTCAAGAGCTGTCCTCAAAGTTTTATGCTCAAATTCAATGGGTAGCATGGTTGTTTTCCCATAAAGTAGCTCAAAAGGTGTAAACCCAGTTGTTGTCTTCCATGTAGTTCTGTATACCCAAACTGCTTCAGGAAGTCTACTGCTCTAATATTTTCTATGAATCTGTACTGTCTTTGTGAGGATCACCTCAATTTCTCTGTTTGTTACCTCTGCCTGACCATTGGCTTGAGGATGATAGGGGCTGGACTTCTTATGTTTGATCTTATAGTCGTTCATTAATGTAGTTATCAGATTCTATGTGAACTGAGCTCCCTGATCAGTTACAAGCTCTCTGAGAACTCCAAATCTAGTGAAAATTTGTTCATACAAAAATTCAGCATCTTTGTTATCTCGAGCATGAGTCATAGCTTTTACCTCAACCCATTTTGTGACATAGTCTGTGCAAACTAAAATATATGATTTTCCATTTGATGGTGGATCAATTGGTCCCACAAAATCCATCCCCCATTTATCAAAAGGGGTGACTATTACCTGGGGATATAGTTGCATTTCATCTGACTTAGTTGGTCTTCCCATATGCTGGCATCTGTCACATTTTCTTGTATAGGCCACAACATCCTTGTGTAATGTTGGCCAATAGTACCCTGTTGTAAGAATCTTCATTGCTGTTCGTTTTGCTGCAAAATGTCCTCCACATGGTTCATCATGGTAAGCATGCAAGATATCATAAGTCTCATCTTCTCTTACACATCTTCGCATTACCTGATCAGATCCAGTATAAAACAGACAATTTGTAATCTATGAAAAATTAAAACTTTTCTCTATTAACAACTTCTTTTCTTTTAGGGAAAAGTGAGCTGGTATTCGGTTTGCTGCTAGATAATTAGCAATGTCTGGATACCATGGTGTATGTGCAACAATGGAGAACAAGTGTTCATCTGGAAACTTATCATCAATGACCTCATGTTCAACAGGTGCAGCTAATTGAAGTCTTGATAAAAAGTCAGCTACAACATTAGCTCTTCCTAGTTTGTCAATTATTGTAATGTCAAATTCTTGTAACAACAGGAGCCATCGTGCCAATCTACCAGAAATGGTAGGTTTGTTCATCAGATACTTGATTGCTGCATGGTCAGTATGGATGAATATCTGATAACTTGTGACATAATGCCTAAATTTATTTAAAGCATACACTACTGCAAGTAATTCCTTTTCTGTGACAGTGTAATTGAGCTCAGGACCTTGAAGGTTTTTGCTGATAAAATAAATAGCATGCTCAATTGAATTTTCTTTTTGACTTAAAACTGCTCCTATACCAAAATTAGATGCATCAACATGTATGTGAAAAGGAAAATTCCATTTTGGACCTTGAAGAACAGGGGCTTGAGTAAGCAAATCTTTTAGTTGCAGGAAGGATTTTTCACAGGCCTCTGTCCACTCAAATTGAGAATCCTTAGTTAAGAGGGCATAAAGTGGGCTGGCAATTTTATCAAATCTTTTATAAACCTCCTATAATACCCTGCATGGCCAAGGAAACTTCGACATCTTTTTGTTTTGCAGGAGTTTGTAAATTCTGAATTACTTCAATTTTAGCAGGTCAACCTGAATTCCATTTTTAAAAATATGATGACCTAGAACAATACCTTCTTCCATCATTAGAAAACACTTTTAACTGTTTAGAGACAAATTTTTCTCTCTGCACCTTTTCAATACCTTTCTAAATTCACCAGTGCTTCTTCAAATGTGACTCCATAGGTAGTGAAATCATCCATATAAATCTCCATACATTCATGAGATATATCAGCAAAGATACTAATTACTGCTCTCTGAAATGTTGTTGGCGCATTGCATAGACCAAAAGGCAAGACTGAATAAGCAAATGTTCCCAATGGATAGGTAAAAGTGGTCTTATCTTGATCCTCAGGGGCAATTTTTATCTGATTGTACCCACTGTAACCATCCAAAAAGGAAAAATATCTTTTGCCAGACAGTGAGTCTAGTACTTGGTCTACAAAAGGTAGTAGAAAGTGATCTTTTTTAGTGGCATTGTTCAATTCTCTGTAATCTACACACACTCTCCATTTTCCTCCTTTCTTGGGGACAATGACTAGTGGAGAAACCCATTGACTGTCAGAGATTGGGTAAATAAAACTAGCATCAAACAACTTTTGAAGTTCATTTTTCACTATTTCTCTAAGTGCTGGATTTACTCTTCTTTGAGGTTGTCTAACTGGTGAGCAATCCTCTTTGATATATATCCTATGAGTACAAACTCGAGGATCTATTCCTTGCATGTCCCCATATTCCCATGCAAAAACTTTATGATGTTCTTGTAGCATTTTTAATAAGTCATCCTGTTGAGATTATGACAGCTTGCTATTCACATTCAAGCAATGACCTGGAGATAATTCTATCTGCTTCGTGAGATTACTCATAGAATCTACAGGTGATGTTTGTACCTCTTGTGGAAGTAAATTATGAAAAATCGCTGGAAGTTTAGGTAGTGAACTCTTAGAATCTGGTTGCTGCAGGAAACATTGAAGATGGCTACCACTTGGATCAGATGAACTACCCGTGTCAGTATTAAACTGCAGAATTTGAAAAAGCAGAGCATCCTCACTCTGAAGTTGTGAGAATGGATCATTTTGAAGCATCATTAATTGAGCCAAGGAATTGGCTTCTTCAGTTTCTTCCTCCACATCTGGCCAAACAGGTTGGGATAAATCTGGTTGGGGTCTAGCAGGCGGATACAAGGCCAATTTCTTTGTGGACTGTCCATCAGAAATGGTCATATCTCCAGAACAAAATCCTATAAAAGCATCAACAGTTGCTAACCATGGTCTACCAAGGATAACCGGATACCCTCCTAAAGTTTCCTTAACTGATAATATTGTGAAATCAGCAGGATACTCCCAAGATTCAAGAGTGACAATTACATCTTCTACCATCCCATCAAGTTTAACTGTGGAGCTATTTGCAAGCTGCAGAACTGTGGGTGTAGACCTAATATTTGAAATGTTCAAGGAGTCCATAGTATGCTTTGTCATGACATTAATGGCAGCACCTAAATCAATCAAAACATTTTTTACAACTTGGCCATTTATATGTATCTGCACTACAGGACTTCCAGGGTCAATATACTTTGGAATGACTACATTTCTCAACATTATATCAGCCAATTTCCCTAAGACATGAATTGTTTGGGGATCCTTTTTCTTCCGTCCAGGCTTCTTCAAACAGACTTCTTTAATAGCTTTTCCAAAAATGGGAACATTTTTAATAGCCTGAAATAAGGGAATTTGAATTTGTACATTCTTGAGTTGATCCAGAATGTCAAAAGTGGGTTCTTCCATGGATTTAAATACAGTACTTTGCAACCTCTGAGGAAAAGGTAGGATGTCTTGATTTTGCAAAGCAGACTCCTTAGAAACCGTATCAGGTATAGGCATATGCTCAGTAGGATCAGCAAGTGCAGTAGATTCTTCAAGGGGAGAATCTGGTATTTCAGTAATCAGAGGTGGTTTAGGAGCAGGTATAATAGTTCCAGACCTCAAATGGATGTCATTAACATTTAAGGCATAAGCTTGATATTGGTTTGCTTTGGCAAGATAAGTAGGCTGCTTGTGGCTGCTGCTGTTGCTTATTATTAGGATTTGGCAAGGGCTGGGCAGGCATAGGCATTTGCTTTGGAGGGCCAGGATTTGTGGTAGTTGCTGCAGGAGGTGGCATGAGGGCCTGAGGTTGTGGCTGTGGAAGCTGCAGGAATCCAGAGGATTGGTTTTTCCATTGCTAAGGACCTCTCCATTGAGGATTTTGCTGCCAATTACCTGAAGGTGGGGTCCATTGTCCTTGTGGCTGCTGCCAACCTCCTTGAGGAGATTGCCATTGCGGGTTCTGATAATTAGGCCAACTTGGTTGAGGTGGATTCTAGGGTGTTGGTGGTCCATATGCATGTTGCCATTGGTTATTATAGCCAGAATAAGGATTACCAAAAGTTAAAGGATCTTGAGGCATACCTTGTCTTTGGGCCCATGGTCTCCTTTGCGCAACAAAGAACACTTGATCATCATCACCTTCTACTGGTTTGAAGTCAGTAGATAGTTGCTTGGTTTCCAAATTAGCCACCATCTTGCATCTGCAGTCACGCTTCTTCTGCCTGTAGTATGGACAGAACTCGGCCAAAACTACCTCAGCTTCCTCATGTTTCTTCCGAGCTTGCATGGTGTCTAGTTGTGTAGCCATATTATTAATGATGTCCTGCTTGAAATCAGACAGCAAATTTGTTATCTCCATTTGAGAAACTCCACCAGAAGAAGACTTCCCCACTGTAGCATGATGTCCTCGACCTTTTTTAACTATTGCTCGAGAATAGTTGAGACATATTTTCTTTATATCGTCCCAAGGCAGTTGGGTTATATCACCTCCTCCCATCAGGTCCAAGGCGTCTATACAGGCATCACTGATTCCCCTTAGAGTAGTTTCTGCGAGTCCTTGTTGAGAGTATGGTTTGAGTTCCTCTTTAGTGAAAACAAAAATCTGGAAATATAATCTTCTAGACTTTCATCCTCATTCTGCTGAATTCGGAATATGTCATCACCTTTGCTGGCACTCTTACAATATTCCTTATAATTTTCAAGGAATTTTGTCTGCATGGCGGCCCAACTATCTACAACACCTCTTCCCAGACTCATGAACCATCTGAGAGCTCCTTCCTTCAAGGTGGAAGGAAATAACTTCAATTTCTGAGCGTCTGTGTTGTATTCATAACTGCGACAGAGGACATCAAATTCAAACATAAAAGTTTCTGGGTCTTCCGTAACCAGGCCATAAAACTTTGGAAGCAAGGAAGAGGGAATGTTCTTAAGATTGTTAGTATCTCTCTGAGGAACAATTGGAAACTCAAATGCAGGAGGTGGATTATTTGGTGGATTATTTGCCATGTTTGGTTGCTAGAATAACAAAGCGAATGGATTTTCCTCAAGTTCGTTGTCAACTGGGTCAAATGGTAGTTCAATAAATAGGTTTTCAAGGAGGAACCTTCCTAGTGCGTCTCTTCTTCTTCTATGCATGCAATACGATATGAATAGTGGCTTGAAAGATTTTGAAAATTTTGACTAACAAACTAAACTAGAGCTAAAAATAACTTCTGACAAATTCCTAGCTGGACGCCATCCCCGGCAACGGTGCCAAAAATGGTCGCGCCCACAAAAGGATATGAAAATCATAGTAGAACCTTTCCTGGGAATTGGACATTCCAACAGGTGACTAACATCTCTCTGTGGACGTTCATTTACTTGTCAAACCAGGGGATGTATACTTTAAATGGCGTGGCAAAATATATGCACCAAGAACTAGTTTCAGTCAAATCTTAACAGAAAAAAAATACTGGAAAGGAATTTTATCTACGCCACAGGAAGGTAATGCAAAATTCTTTAACTAAACTATGATTTGATTAAAACAGAAACCATAACGACTACGACTAAAACACAAACCATGAATTGGCCTTATGCTGTAGGAACAGGCACAGGGATGGGTTCTCTATGCTGCAGGAGCAATATAAGACTGAGTTTGTATGAAAACTTCAAAGATGAGAGCTAACTAAAGATCAACAGGAAAGAACAACTAACTAACTAGCTACAGATACTTACTAAGTGGGCCCCCTTAGCAAGCATCTACTGATTACACAGATGCTGAACTTAGAACTTCATCAAGCTTTATTCATGAAAACAGAATGGTATACATTGCTTTGTTGAACTGGAAACTAACAACAAACTCTGTCTCTTGTCAAACAGATTCTGCTTTTCATTATCATACTGATTCTTACATGATATCTACTATCTTCTATCTTAATCTAACTATCGTCTCACTCGCGCAGGAGGAGAACCTTATTTTTAAATCAGGAGAGCAACTAACTAACTAACCCTATCAAAGAAGGACGTGGAAGTAAAGTGTATCCTTGAATCAAGGAACAAACTTCATAAATGAATTTATGCATTCAACCCAATCCAGAGAGAATCTAGCACTCCACTCTTCCACATTGACTGTCATTAAAAATATTTCCCAACGGTTTCGGTCAAAGAGTCTTCGTCGGAGCTTCCTCGAAGTTGTGCAGGAAATGGACTTTACTGCAAAGCCGAGATCGACTGCGCTTGACTCGATCATTCTTCAACAACCTATGAAACAAAAGGTAACAGGTGCAAAAGAAAAGGCGTATGGCACATACACAATATCCGTTCATTAATCACACATTTAAATCTATTTCATCATTCAAAAACTGTATGCGATATACCAGTCATTTAGGGAGTCAACGGGGCAATAAATGTAATCAAGTCAACACAATAAGCTGCAGGAATATGAAAGTATTTTTCTACAGGATATCCTCATAAAAGGTTTCAACATAGTTTAAACAGCCACAAATAACAAAAGTAAAGATATTAAAAGTTCATCATAATATCCAAACTTATGAACATATTTTAAGATCATCAACTATCATGTCTGGCTAACCATGTAATTCTTACCAAGTGTTCATGTTGCTGCTTTGCGATCTCTAATTATAGTGCCATGCTAGATGTGGATGTAGTAGGCTTCTTGCCTATAGTGTCTGTTGTGTATGTTATGCAACTCAATCCACAACCTAGTGCTGAAAAATACATTTTTGAAACTACCCTAATTTACTCAATTATTTTGGTGAGTTTTAAGTGGAAAGTATTATTGCAACCATTGGCAATATATGTAGCACATACATGAGACAATGTTTGCATGGTAGGCTGTGTAAAGTGACACTTTTTTCTTGTGTGCATGCAAATCAAAAAGCTCAAGTTATAGAGGTTGTGTTCTTTTCTGTAAGTGAGTTGACTATTGTTGTCTGAATTAGGGTCTATTTTTCACTTTCGTCTTTTCTAGCGCATCCCCTGTGATAATTTTTTTCCAATGCTTCTCTTCAAAAACAAGCCTATGGTTTACATGGGCTTCTCAGAATGAATTTGTTTCTATGCTCTTTGTATGGCATCGAATTTCCACCTATTTTTGCAACAGAATAAAATTCTTAACATAATCCAATCTTCTTTTTATGGTTTGTTGCTCGCTACCCTAGGTTTTTTTCACCCATTGGTTTGTCAGTCACAATCTTTGTGTGCTTTGTGCAATCAACAATGCGTACATATATGTGCCTCTTCATAAAAGCTTATAATTTCCTTGGAGGTTAGGCATGTAGAAACATTGCACCAAATAGCAAGCAACTAAATTGCTTGCCTCAACTGTGTAGACATGCCTTTGTATTTTTCTAAAAACTGTAAGATACATATCGACAATTACAGTGCACTATAAATCAAACAAGATGATCTTCTCCAACAAAACTGTTCATTATCATCATCATCAAAAGTTGGTCTTCTTTCTGGTAAGTAAATTGCTTCTCCTTTCCTCTTCACCTCTATGCATATAGAATTTAGACTCTCTCTCGATTCACTTCATTATAATTTTTTATATGTGACATGTAATTATCCTATTACATGTATTTTTCTTATAAATTATACAACCACTTAAATTTCATGTTCTAGATATTGCTTGCCAATAAAGCATGTTTGCAATACCAAAGCTCACAATTTGCTTTTGTGTAGGTTTATCCCACTGAAACAATTTTAGATTACAACTACATTGTATTTGTATACAAGATGTAGTGCTCCCAAAAAATGCTAAATTGCTTTACAATTCCACATTTACATGCCGTATGTCCTTTACCTATATTTCATTTGTATATAATGTAAAGCTATGTTTCTTTTATTCCATTTCTCATTTCACAACTCCATGTAAAATTATAAAAAATGTATAAGGTTCATTTCCACTGAATAGATTCCCTTGGATGCCATACAATTGCCTTCAACATTCACCAAAGTGGTGCACAATTAATGTTACTACTTGGGGGTTTGGTCATAACCAATGATGCTCCATAACCTGATATGCTAGGTTGGAGAGCAGGATTCCTTTTCTGTGTACAGACTCCAATCCATTATGTACCAAAGGCAATTATTTACTTACTTTGTTCTACTACAACTCCATTGCCTCTCATTTGTAATTAACTCTATAATTATTCATATTTTATTGTTTGTTTATTCTCTACTAATCAAAACAATTGTGCTTCACAGGGCTTTCCATGCGATTAGATCTTGTATTGAGTTATTGGCAGATGAAACATTGTTCTCACCATTGATCATAGTGGTGGACAATTTATTTTCTTGCTTGGGGGTTTGGTGAGAGTGCACGACGCTCCATGAGCCAATATGGTAGGGTGGAATCGGGCCTTGTTTTGTTTTGGGCATAGTGTATTCTCCCACACACATTGGGTATGGCTAAATTATAACCACTCCTTTCAATAGAACTATAGCCATGAGTTTGACCTTCCCACCATCATGGTTGTTATGCAATAAAATAGTTAATGTTGTGTGGTTCATTCTATTTTTTTATAATCACCACAATAAACTTCACACTTTTTTGTTATTCTTGCAGACCATATTCTAGCCATAATGTAGTGTTTGATGAACTAATCTATTACAAAAAATGTTTCAAAATAATGATAGTGACTAGAAAATCAATGACCATGGTCAAATAGAGAATCATATCCTCATGTACACGCTATATTGATTGTAATAAGAAATATTCATTTCACCACTGATCAGAGTGATGGGAAATGTATATTCTTGCTCAAGGGTTTTGTGAGAGTTGATGAGGCTCCATGACCCAATATGGTGGGGTGGAAAGCATGCCTTATTGTGTTGAGTTTATTTTATAGTTTTTATGTACAGATTGCTATCTTTCTCACATAGGATTCACAAAAAAATTAAAATGTTTTAGGTTGTGGTTATAATGTACTAAAATAGTTCATCTTATATACTTTATGTTAGCTTGCATTGACCATTGTTGATAATTGATCTCTTGCTTAAGCTATAACATTCCATAGAGGAGGTCGGGAAATAGACTGGTTGTATAGGAGGCCAACGACATGTCATCAACATTGATTGTTGTATGGTTTCTATGTAGTCATGATCGTGCAAGTAACATCTATTTTAAAGTCCTTGAAAAAAAAAATGATTGTCTATGTAGTTATTGATAATGTATTTTTTGGTCTCATTCTTTAGGTTTATGTTGTTGTTGAAGGTAACTATGGAGGCTAGCGAAACAACATCAACATTAATTGGTGTATGGTTTCCACATAGTGGTGATGGTGTAAGTAACATCTTTTTAAAATTCACCAACATACAAAACAAATTCTTGTCCAATTACTAGTAGTGTATTGTTTGGTTTCATTATCTAGGTTTTTGTTGTTGTTTAAGGTAGCTATCAGTGAGCATTGCAATTTTGTTTGGGGGTGCACATGCGTTCATTGGCTATGGAATCTCTCTGAAGGTTCTTGGATGTTATCTTGTGTTCTTTGCATGCATTCATGGTTGCAAAAGCTATGGGTTCTCATAAATTTGTGTTCATTTTTTGTAGGCGATGGAGAAAGAACAAATGGGAAGAGAGAGCAAGAAGGTAGAGATGTAATTGAAGTAAGCAGGAATAGGTGTATAATTTTTATTCTTCTGCCCCCATCATCTGCTTCATCTTATTTAGTTCTATAATCTCTTCATATTCATAGTTGCTCTAAAGAACATGCTTCTCCTTTAGGACAGAGAGTTCAAGAAGTGGGATGTTGATATTCTAGTATAGATTCTAAACAAATTAATGAGCTTTCAAACAACTGTGAAGATGAAGAGAGTAGCTAAGACAATGGGAACATTGATTTCACCATTCATCATACCACTGGCCACCCAGTATTAGAGAGTAGGCCTCATTTTTTTTGCTCCATTTTATATTTGCTACATCTACAACTATATTGCTCACTTGAACAATACTATTCATTGGCATCATCATTAAAATTTGGTGTACTTTATGGTAAGTAATTGCAATGGTCTGGTGATAGCTGATGATGCTCCATGATCCAGAATGGTAGGGTTTTTAGCTTTATGTTGTGATGGCTATAATGGAATAAAATAGTTAATTTTATGTAGTTCATTCTATTTTTGCATGATCAACATACTAAACTTCACACTTTTTTGCTTTTTTTGCAAAGCATATTCTAGCCATAATGTGGTATTTGATGTACTAATTTCTTACAAATAACCTTTCACAATAATGATAATCGCTAGAAAATCAGTAACAATGGTCAATTACATAATCAAATCCTAATGTTCTCTATATTGATTGTAATAAACAATATTCATTTCACCACTTATCGGAGTCATGGGTAATGTATATTCTTGCTTAGGAGTTTGATGAGAATCCACGAGGCTCCATGACCCAATATGGTAGGGTGGAGAGTAGGCCTTATTGTGTTCAATTTTATTTTATATTTTCTATGTACAAATTTCTATCTTTCTGACATAGGATTCGTAAAAAAATCATATTCTTTAGGTTATGCTTACAACATAGTGAACTAGTTGATCTTATACACTTTATGTTAGATTCCATTGGGCATTGTTGATTATTATTCTACTACCTAAGCTATTAAATTCAATTATTAAGAAGGTGTTGTGAAAAAGGATATGTTGTTTCAATTTTTGATAGCATTGTTTTGAGTTGTTTTCAATTTCCTCTTGCTCTCCCTTTATGCTTTGCATTTTGTGCTTGAATTTTTAAATTGCCTCACCAATCATCTGATTGCTCTTCTCCCTTGGGATAGATAGTTCAAGAAATTGAGTGTTAATATTCTAGTTTATATGGTGAACAGATGGACAACCTTTGCAAATCAAGTTCAACCAACTATGAAGATGAACTGACTATAATTGTGGTTATGAATGAACATCCCAATTCTTGAATTCTCTTTCCCAAGGGAGAAGAGTCGATGACGCTCCATGAGCTAATACGGTAGGTTAGAGAGTAGACCTACTTTTTTATGTCTAGACTTCAATTCATTCCCTATAGAGGGCATTCCTAGATTTTATTTACTTACTTTATTCTATTGCAACTATATTGCATCATCTTTGTAATTAATTGTATAACTCTTTATATTTTTTTATTTATTTATTGTGTACCAATGGTGTGTGTTTATCACACTAACAATTTTTTCTTATTCTTGCAGACCATGCTACAACAATAATATGATGTTTCATAAACTAATGTGTTACAAAAAACCTTCCCAAATAATGATAGTGACTATAAAATTAGCAATAATGGTCAAATAGACAATCATATTCTAATTTACTCTATATTAATTATAATACACAATATTCATTTCACCACTAATCATAGTGGTGGCCAATCTATATTCTTGCCCGGGGGTTTGGTGAGGGTCCATGAGGCTCCATGACCCAATATGGTAGGGTGGAGAGCAACTCTCATTGTGTTGACTTTTACTTTATAATTTTTATGCACAAATCCCTATCTTTTTGACGTGGGAATTAGAAAAAAAATCACATGTTTAAGCTTATGGTTACAATGGACTAAAATAGTTTATCTTATACACTTTATGTTTGATTCCATTGGGAATTGATTATTAATCTTCTCTTGCTTATACTCTACATCACACAAATAATTAAATTGTTCTTACCAAAATTCGTGTACGATGCTTTGTTGGCGCTTACGAAAAGATCCTTAGTTTGTATCATTAAGAATTGATGCAGTTGCCAAATTATGGGGTGCCCTTATATAATCATGAATTCAACTCATAGTATGCCACAATTATTATTTCCCATGTAAATACACATTAGTAATGTCATCAAGTATTTAGACATTCAACCTTATCCATAATAATATTATATTTTGATTGACTAATGAAACTTAATGATATTGATATTACTTTTAGATTATTTTAACTATAATTGATGTAGGGTTCTTTGTTACTACCTATCAAAAGATCCTTAGTTTATATCATAAAGAATTTATGCAATGGATAAATTATGGGGTGGGCTTATATAATGATGAATTCAACTAATTTTATGTCAACATTATTATTTCCCAACTAATTGCACATTAGTAATGTCATCAATTTAGACATTGAAACCTATCCATAATAATATTATTTTTTGATTAACTAATAAAACTTAATGATATTGGTATTACTTAATGAAATCATTTCAAATTTAATAATAATATTTTTCTTTAACAAACAACTTAAGTACATAATATTATTATTTACCCCTCCAAACCAATTACCAATAATAGTGATGCTATCACCAAATAATTAATTGAATGTTAATACAATTATTTTTCAACCAAACCTCTATATGTGTATATATATTCTACAAAGTTATTTCTTCACCAACTATTGCTTACACACTTTATCCTTTATATACATATCGTCCTTTCATCCCATCAGGATTAACACCCTCCTTTGGTCACTATTATAGTTTAAAATAAAATAATGATGTTAAACTATAAGGTAAAAATGAGATACAATATTGTTCCCACTCAATCACTTTAATTATCTCCCATAATATATCTAGCAATCGATTGTATTGTTCATTTAATTCCCTTATGTGTAACTATATTATCTACATCTGTATATAGCTACTATGCCCATTCATGCCATTCACATTTGAATTTTTTTCCACAGAAACTACCTACACATCACTTGTCTTTCATGTAACTCTCCACCTATCTACTCATCCTTGCATGTTACTACACGAAATTGCTAGTTTATTTGCATTTGTAGTTCATTTAGCAAAGTTTTGTGCATCATTGAGTTCAATCATTAGAGATTACATTTCATACATTTTTCCAAGTCCTAGCTTGGTGGTGAACCCCTCATTAATCTCTAAACATACCCTAGGATACCCTATTGTTAGGTCTCTTTCCCCTTTCTTCATTGGATTGAGATCCCTAAGGTATACTTAAATGTAGCAAGTGTGAAATAAGAACCCTACCCTTGTGCTCTATTCCTCAAAGATAGAGTATCCTTTTTCTATTGCTACAAAATAGTACAATTCCTATTAGGGAAAGAACAAGGAATGAGTTTACTATTTTTGGTTCTAAAATTAAGTAAATTTCTTATGCAACTAAATATATAAGGTTTTGTAGTGTATGTAGTTCCTTGTATGACCATGTAGTAATTGTTTTGAGGAATTATCTATTGAGTGATTTGTAATATTAGTGAGTGTTAGTTATTGTTTTGGTGATCATGTATAGTTTTTGTTGTACAAATTTAAGGGGGAAAAACATCTTATTGGGACATCGTGTTTGTGTTTACAAATTGAGTTGCAACGTCATACAAATGTGCAAGAACATTGTATTTTTTCTATTTAGTATTGTTGTCAAAGTCATGTCAGCCTAGCATTTCAAGTTCATTTACATTGACACTATTAGCAAGGCCCATTTGATATGATATATCCCATTCATTAATTTCTACAATGTCTTTCCATCTATTTGTTATAATAGTCTTTGTCTTTAAGGACTTTTTCAATTTATTTTGTGTAATCAACATGACATGAATTATGTTTTTGTATATTCCCGTGCTTCCAATTATTGATGATTTCTTCTTTGTTGAGGCCTATATCTTTTTCTATTTGTCATAAATGAATATATAGAAGCAACTCACTCTAATATAAAATTTTAAAGTATTCAAAGTTCTTTTTTGTATGTCATAGAAGCATGCAAATACTTGCACTATTGCTTTTCTTTTCTATCTCTTCACTTGGATCATTTATGACTAGCAACCCATGTGAAGGATCTTGTTGATTCAATTAATGTTATCATTTCTAGGTGAGATGGGTGGTGCATGTAGGATTGTATGTATTTAGATTGTGTCTCACTACCATCAATTGTTTTCCTTAGGCAACAAAACACTTTTTTACTATGAGTTTATTTAAAAAATATAACCTCAAGAACAAGGATAACAAAATAAACAAAAATTCAAAACCAAAAAATAAAAAATATTGCTAGGAATAATTTGATGAGTACCTCTTTTGAAACACTTCAAAATTTGATTTTTTTTGTTGGTATTAGTGTTATATAAATTAGCAACTCATGCTCTACTTGTTAGATCTTTTTTTTTGTTAAATATATTTAATATACGTCAACTAAATTGTGTATACACATGCAATCTATAATTTTTGTGGTACTTGATGTATTATTGCAAGAAAAAATAGAAGTTTATATCTAGATTATGTTGTAGAAGCAACACATTATTTTTCTCTATTAAAAAAATTGCATAAAAAAATAATTTATACGAAATCTTTTATATTTAAAAAGAAATCAATATATCATTTTTAAACTTTAAATGATTAAGATTAATATATTCATATTAGACTTTAACATGATACCCATAAAAAGTCAACATTAAAGTGTCATTTTATAAGAATTCAACATCACATAGAATTCTTTAAACGAAATATCATCCATGCTAGAATTTCTAAATTCTTTAAACACGTATTTTTATAAATTTGACTATTGTGGTATATTTTTCATATAGTATGAAACTTTCTAACTAAAATTTTCATGTTGTTCGATTTGCAACAATTGACACGCATCCGTGGAATATAGCAAGACTTTCTTCGATGGTGCCAAGGGAGTGTTGTACAGAGATTCGTGGTAGTCTTTCTCAGAAGTCCTCTCATCGTCCTCGACACGGCGAAAGTAGGTGGGTCCTCTTTTTTCAATGTTTGGTATAGACTCTACAATCAATCGTTCAACTTACGTTGGAATTTAAATAATTTTTCAAGTCCCTCCCACACGAAGGAAACTTCTCCCTCGAATCATAAACCAATACCCTATCTTCCGAGTGTGGACGCAACAATTTTCAAGCCATTTTCACTGTATACCATACTTTATTATGGCATGTAATTCTGTAATTAGTGCCCAAGGCGTGAGAATAGACTTACCATGGCCGTAGGAACGATCCAAACTGTTTGAATGAATTGAGACCCTCATTTGAGCGGGTAAGAACATGATCACTTTCACCTTATGTCCTGATCTCATCCTCCTTCACACGGCGAAAGTACCTAGGTAGGTCCCTGATTTTTCAGTGTTTATGTTCGCAGACACGATTTCTAATTGGAATACAGTCTAGAATCAATCGTTCAACTTACGTTGGATTTTAAATCATTTTTCAAGTCCGTCCAACACAAAGGAAACTTCCCTGCAAATCATCTATCAATACCCAATCTTCCATTGTGTGGACGCAACAATTTTCAAGTTATTTTCACTGTATATTATACTTTATTATGGCATGTAATTCTGTGAGTGCCCAAAGCCGTGAAATAGATTTGCCAAGGCCGTAGGAACAATCCAAACTATTAGGATGAATTGAGACCTTATAACAGCCAGTTGAGTGGCTAAGAACATGATCATTTTCAACTTATTGAAGATAAAACATAGGATACGTAATTCATGAAATACAGCATCGTCTTGAATTCATTGCCAGAATCATTCTTTATTTTTATTGCTTCCTATTGAACAAGAAATGAAAAGTAATATGTCCTTAGCTATGAGAAAAGGAAAATAAAGAGCCCTTTCTAGGGTAAATAAATAATATCAGATTCAATTTAAGGTTTTATGATTTGAGATAATAAAGTCTACATAGATAAATACATTTTATGAAATGATGAAGGTAGATTATTTAGAGTTTATTTATTTATTGTGTGGTTTGGTAGTGTTGAATTATGTATTGTTGTTCTATGGTCTAAAATGATGTTATGCTATTATATATAGTTCTATGATGTTTTAGGAGATAGAAAAAAAATTTATTTGATCTAAGGAGAAATTGTGGTGTAAAACTACTTTGAATTGATTGTGTGGCACAAAATTGACCTATTGAGTTCACTAATTTGAATATTGATTCACATCAGTTTTTGGTATTTGAAAATAGGTTGTTGGCGTTTCCAAACACCTTTGAGGAGTTTGTTAGGTAAGATGTAT
The DNA here is from genome assembly GCA_007258455.2 of Sequoia sempervirens. Lineage (NCBI taxonomy): Eukaryota > Viridiplantae > Streptophyta > Pinopsida > Cupressales > Cupressaceae > Sequoia > Sequoia sempervirens. The sequence goes on from VDFB02000003.1 coordinate 494,553,676, forward strand.
TCTCCCATGGTTAAACCCCTAAGTGAGTTTGTTCAACAACTTGTGAACAAAAAATCAATACATCAAACAACCACACAATATGTCTATTTGTCCCCAACAATGCATCTGATGATGTTGTGGTGAATTATCAAAATGTACTCATTGAATAATGGAAGAAGTGAGAGTTCCTCAATATGTTAAATAAATCAAAGTTTATTTTTTATATAGCACCCTAGAATACAATTTGAGATATTTAGTGGTTCTATTTGGAACATAATGACTAATTGGAGGGGGGTGACATCAGTCCAATTTGAATTTTAAATTTTAAAAATGTAGGGGTTGATTTTGTATTGTAGAATTGAATATGATTTTAGATTCATGTTACAAATTTTGATTCAAGTAGACAAATGGATAAACTTGTTGGAAAAGATGTTAGACACCTTACACATAAGAATATTGAATGTCTTTTTAAAGTTGTGGTATCTCACAAAAATGGGAACCACACTTTAGGGATTGTTATATTTTTTCTTAGGTGGTTATTGTGGTTAACATTGAAAGTGTAATTAATATTAGAGGTTGTATTGTAGTGACCACATGATATATTAGACATGGTTTAATGTGAATCAGACATTTGAAAATAAATTTTAATGTGAGAGGAACATTAGAGAAATGCATTTAATTATTATATGTCTTATAAAAGCATTTAATATGAGACCACATGGGACAACTCATCTTGGGTGATTGGATTAGAGAGAGCATTTAGGTTGCCTTTGACATTGTAATGAATCTTGTGTCATGTGTTCCTAAAAATAAGACTACCATTTTATTTTTCTAATTTATTCATTTAAGTATGATGTGGTTTGAAGTACCCCACTTTAATACGAGGATACACCTTTAATACCTAAACATTCAATATTTAATTCATCAAAACAATTGTACAACTTACTAATTATGAGAACATGTAAATGGGATTGCTAGATGACTTAGGTAGGATTAGGTTCCCTATATAAAGTATCTAAATTAACATTATTATCATGAACCTATTATAAATAAATTTTAAAATGCTTAAAAAAAATCAATTACAACATTTTTCAAGTTGTAGAATTAGATAACATGTTATTCCCTTAACCCATGGGGTACTAGGATATCTGTAGCTATATTTTGACTGGCATAATTCTTAATTGTGTTATTAATGATTTCCATATATATAATTATATTTTTTTATGTTAGACTTATTAGGATTAGGACACTAGAATATTCTAATGATATCTATATATATAAGGCAATAAGTGGTAGTAAATCATTATTTGGTGAATTATGTTACTATTTAAGAATTTTGGAGGTTTCCCCCTCTAAAAGTGGGTTATTAATATGAATTATTTGTAGAAAATTTATTAATATTATTCTCTTGTACAAGTTACATCATTACAAGTTGTATTAGAGAATGATCTTGGCATCCAAAATACAAGAAAAAACCTTTTTCTTATCTCATTTGTTTTGGAAAAAATATTCTACAATTTTGAGGTTGATGAAGGATAAATTATTTTTTTTGCAATCTTAATTTGAGATGATTTCAAGTAGTTTTGAAGGAGTTGTGAAATTAGAGTTTCAACCAAATTCATTTCCAAGACCACAAATTAGTGAATTTCAAAGATATTTCTATTAAGTAAAGCAAGTTTAAGGTCGAGGTAACTTATAGTTAAATTGTAATCTTATTTAATTTTCATTTTGAATAATTTATTATCAAAATTATTTTGGTAGTTTCATGATGGGGCTATAGACTAGATGTCAAGGTAATAATTCTTACTCACTAAGAGTGATTCCTAAAACAGAGGATATAAATTTAGTCCTAGGTTCACAAGGAACTTCAAATATCATATCATCTTTAATAGATGAAAAATACACCAAATGGAAGAAGATATGAATAATATATAATACAAAATTTTAGTCTAAAAATTACTAATATAAATTTTAAAATGAAAGAAGAAATGTAGGGTATCAAGCATATAATGAAATTAATAATGAATAGCATCAAGGAAATAATATTATAACTCCAAGATTCTATCATGATGATATCTCTCTCACAACCGCATGAATGACACCATATTTTGTTCAATCAAGGTAGATCATTAACAAAGTCAATCTCAATCCAAAAGCTATCACTCACTTTGGATAAAGGAACTTTCTATGAAAGATGGATACATGTAAGTTAAATGGAAATTATCCACTTACTTGGATAACTAAAATGGATAATTTTTTATTTACATAAAATTCCAAGTCAGTTGAAAGTGACAATGGATTCCTTATATCTAGGACTAGAGCAATTAATTTGGTATTCATGGTATGTTCTCAAAGCTATGATAAAGGATCTATGTCACTTGTCCATCATCTATAGAGGAGTTGTAGTTGAACTATAATAATATTATATCATGGAATTAATTTAGAAAGATAGATAAACTATAGAAAATAAGATTGGTCAAGGATTATGTTCAACAACTTTAGAACCTATTCTTGCAAGTACAAAATAATATAAAATTTATTTTGAATGAGTTATTTCTTGGTGGTATTAAGGATCATATCCAACATTAGATATGCATGTTTAATCCTCTTATGATATCTATATTTTTATCATGGAATACAAGATAAAGAAAAAAATCTCCCAAAAGGAAAGGATTTAATAGCATAATCTAGAGAAAAGCATCCTAGAAAAATTGTAACCTCAACCTACTAGATTGGTTCCACTAAAAATTGAAGAAAATAGAGTAAAATGATTTTTTTAATTGTGATAGAAAATATAGTAGAGGATATGAATGTGATGAAAATTTTTCCATATAAAGTGCCTAGTGAGGAAGAATAAATTTAAGATGTCATCAATGAGACAAATGAGGAATTCAAAGATACCTAACCAACTATCTCTTTTCACGCACTTTCTAGAATTAGAACCAAACAAAATCTCAAGGTAGTAGGTATTTTGAAAAAAATAAAGTAACAATGTTGATAGGATCAAGAAACATTCACAATTTCATCAACAAGATGTTAGTTTATACTAGGTATCTGCATGAAAATGGGTGACCAAAAGAGGATCAAAAGTGGTCACTTCTTTCTAAAACTAATAAAATTGATTTTAGATGGAAAATAGTAGATAGCCACGCTCAACATTTGAAGATGTGACAAGAACAATATTTGTAGTGCTTAGAATCTAGTTTCTAGACTATTAGTTTTATTTTAATATAGTGGAGATTAATAGGTTCAAATTATGGGAGCACACAAAGATATCCTATTTTTTTCATAAAAATATGATATATTATTTGACATCGTTGCCCTAAAATGTGGGGTTTTTAAAATATTTCATAAATCACTTCAGAGTAAAACTAGCTAACATCATGTAATTTATACCTATTTTTTTTACTATTTTTTATCAATATATATTTTTTATTAATTTCAAATATTGACACATCCTAAAAGAGGAAAATTTGGTCATGTACCCTCCTACATTTTAAACAAATGAAAAGTTGAATGTATATAAAATAGAGTATAAAATTTAAAAATGTAATTTATTTCAAATTTAGATGATTGAATAAAAAATGAAATTAAAACTAATATACATAGGTTTTTGGTAAAAAAGAAGACATAGGAAAAATAAATTAAAAATCAAAACTTTAACATATTGAAAATATAGTTGTTAGAAAGGTAAGAGAGAGGTTGACATTATTGTTGCATTTTCTTAAATCAACATGGAAATGTGTGTAAAATTGATGGAGAGCACACTTGATATTTAGTACCTTTTGTACATTTTACCAAAAAATATCTTTGGTCATTGACATGTAAGTCCAACCCTTTGAGTTGGATGCCCAAATAAAATTCAACCCTAAATGTTGAAATTATCCAAGGTAAGTTACAATGTGATCACATTACATGATTTTTTTTTGCATATAAGAAATAAAAAATAGTTAAAATCATATGAATCACATGATTTTGGACCCACATGATTTATTTTACCGTACAAGCTACATATTTTGTCTCATAGAAACACATTTGTTATAGTTTTGAGAAATTACAATTATTGTTTGACTTATATATAGCATTTTCTTGTTTTACAATGTAGAAAATACAAATTTTATGGTTTTAAATCAATTTTATAGTTTGAATGATTATTTTCATGTTTTGAGAAATTTGACTTTGATAATTGCCAATCATTATTTTCACTATTTGAATCAATTAGATATATAATTTAATATGATACCAAAAAAATTGATCAAAAACTCAATAATTGGAGGTGTGAAACCTAGAATGAACAAGAAAAATTTTCATAATTAAGAAATAAATTCCTAAAGTTGAAGGTATGTTCTCTTGAAAGTTATAAGTCATACGTTCTACTTGTATCTTGCTATGTCTTAGAGATGGTAATTTTCTTATGAATAAATGGATTGATAAATTATGTCAAAACCTTCACCTCATACTCAAGGACCCTCTTAGACACATGATCATATTTCTATGTTAAGAGTAATCATAAAAATTATCACAATACACTATGATAGAAATAGTGATAATTGATTTCACCCATCACCGTAATATGCTATCCATCCATTCATGTACCATCTAAGCACTTCTAATTCATAATGGAGTTAGAAGTTAACACAATAGTTCTTTTCTTAGATTCTTATGAACATAAGAAATGAATTTTATAGAATACTCTTAAAAACTATGAAAATATGATATATACTAACCATATATAAATATATTGAATCTAACTCTCACTATTATCCATCCCAAAAGGCTTTAGTTCTCAAATATTTTATCATCACAATATGAAGGATCTTATATTTACACCATGTAAGATCATAGGAGACACGACATATGAAACTAGACTAGAATGAAATAACTATCATAAATAAATAAAAAAAATAAGCAAGGTTGGTAATAGAGTAAAAAGAGATCCACACATAAAATATTTTAATTTAACTAATAGATGAAACACATAGGCCTTCAAGTACCATATTTTCAAATATGTAGGATACAAGCATCCACTTAGTTAATACCTATTAATTTCCACATATAATTAAAACTAGGTTTCTCATAACTCCCCTTTATACTATTCATACAAAGTCATATAATATTTGATATATAGATATCAAATACAATTTATGTTGAAGCATTTCATTTTTATTAAAATATAATTAATATTGTTGAAGAGAGTTCAAGCATCCTAACAATTTAAATGGAGATAATAAATTATAAAACAATAAAACATACAATTATCTACCACATAAGTCAAACAAGTTGTAATCTTCCTCATCCCTTTTGTTAATCAAGTTTCTAAATAATGATTTAAACTATTTCTCTTTGTTCAACCAACTTCAACTACATATTTAAAATCTTTAACAATTTAATTATTTTCAAAGAAAACCTACTTTTCCTAATGAAAAGTCTAATAATTATGAAACTGAAAACCTTGAACTAAAGTTTCAATACAAGTTGAAACAATAAATAATTATTTCAATCTTGTAAGACTAGCATATATATATTATTTTAATAATAATATATATAAAATACGTCGAGAGATATCCTTCTCGAGGCGCCTATAAAAATTTGATTAAAAAATAGGCGCCTCAAGAAGGATATCTCTCAACGTATTTTATATATATTATTATTAAAATAATATATATATGCTAGTAGCAGTCGTGGCGCAACATGCGATATCTTAAATAAAAAGTAAATTAATTTATATTTATATTTATTATTATTATATATTTTATTTTATAATTATTATAATAATTATAATATTATAATTTTTTAATTTATATTTATTATATATTTTATTAGAAAATTATTTTATTATGAAATTATTATAATAATTAAAATATTCTAAATATTTATTTTTATTTATTATATATTTTATTATAAAATTACTTTATTATAAAATTATTATAATAATTAAAATATTCTAATATGATCAAGGTTAGGATTAGGTTGAAGGTTGGGATTAGTATTAGGGTACGGGAAAAGATTGGGGTTAGGATTAGGGTTTAGGGTGAGGGTTAGGGCGAGGGTTAGGGTGAGGGTTAGAGTTAGGGTTAGGGTTAGGGTTAAGGTTAGATTTAGAATTAGGGTTAGGGTTAAGGTTAGATTTAAAATAGGTTTAAGCGTAGGGTTCTAATAATTATGAAACTGAAAACCTTGAACTAAAGTTTCAATACAAGTTGAAACAATAAATAATTATTTCAATCTTGTAAGATTAATCCATAATGTTAATAAAAAATCACTTAGTCTACTATAGGCAGAAGCTTCTTCTCTGTGCAATTTATTATTGGTTAATTTTTAATATTATGTGGATGACGTTACCAAATCCACAATTTTTTTTCAACTTTGTGATTTTGTAATCTAATTGATTTAGCGGATTATTTAAAAACTGCGAGGAAGGAATTATTTGGACAATTATATTTCGTCCTGAAAAGTTAGAAATATCCAAGTTATGGTTATGATAAGCTAATCTCTATGGAAGATTCACAAAGTATATTGAAGAGTCCAAACAAAATTCATATTCGATTATAACGGATTAGAATAGCTAGAAAAATAACACGCTCAAAACTGCAGCAAATGCAATATTAGGTACTATACGAGGAGGAACGACAAAATAAAAAAGAAATACTTGTTAGGATTCGCTGGCTACAAATCCTACAATAATATATGCATATATTTCCAGAAATCAGGTGGTATCCATCTTCTCTTACCACTTACTGCTATTGGTAGATAGGCACTTATGATATTCTGAAAAGAAAGAGGAAAAGCTGTGATACTTGTGGGCAAACAGTTGTTAGTGGTCACGGTAAACTGATAAAGGTTCTGGAGGAGGGGGCAGCGGAATCTCAACCGTTCCTTCTAACATCTGAACAACCTTCTTCATTGTTGGTCTTAAGGCTGGCTTTTCTTGAATACACCACAGACCCACCAACACCGTTCTTTCCAGCTGACTGGAATCAATTATGATGCCTTCTAATTGCTGCTTCTCCACTATTTTTTCAAGGGAGTTGTGCTTCAAGCACACGTAAACCCAGTCGGATAGAAAGATTTCATTTTCGGGGGCGTCTAACTTGATTGTTTTCCTGCAACAAATGATTTCCAGTAACATCACCCCAAAGCTGTAGACGTCCACTTTGACAGTGATTGCCATATTTTTGTGCCACTCGGGCGCTATGTAGCCCTGTGTACCCCGAGCTCCTGTAAATGTTCCAGTCTGCTCCGCGTTCATCAATTTCGCTAACCCAAAATCTGAAATTTTCGGATTGTAGTTGTTGTCGAGCAAGATGTTTTGAGGCTTTATATCGCAGTGGACAACCTGTGCCGTGCATTCTTCGTGCAGATAGAGGATGCCCCGTGCTATTCCTGTGGCGATTTCAACGCGCGTCCTCCAACTGAGAAAACTGCTGTCTACAAATAAAGTCCTGTCCAGGGACCCATTGGTGACGTATTCGTAGACCAGAAGCTTGTGTGAGTCTTGATCGCAGAAGCCATATTCTTGTGATGGCTCATGCCTATCACGCTCATCTCCGTTCTGAATTGCTTCTCCGCCTGGCCATCACTTAGTAGTTTGTTTAGAGCCTTCACGGCAATCGCGCTGCCGTCAGACAGCGTGCCTTTATAAACTTGTCCAAAGGCGCCTCTTCCCAACTCTTCTCTGAATCCCCCTGTAGAGAATTCTATGTCTTTATAGGCAAACGCTGTAAATCCCTCCTTGTCCACATCCGCAAGTTGTACACGACCGCGCCAGCACAGATAACTAAATAATATAGATGCTGCCACAAGCGCTAAGGAGCAACCTATCAGGCCTATGCCGATCACCAGACGCTGCTCCACTTTGCCCTTTCTGTTACCCTCGTTTGGCAGGCGAGGAAGAGGCGGTTGACTAGAAATGGGAGGAGAGCGGGGCTCTCCCTTTACTTTCACGAAAGTTTTAGTGCTAACTTTTGGACCTTGATAGCCATCGATTAGAGGCAGACGTTTCTTGCGACACAATTGATATTCAAAGGTGACTACCGTGCACATACAGTCATCCATGCAAGCCTTCTTGCATTCGATCTCAGTAACATTATCCAGCGCCATGTAGTCGTTACTTATGTCGGTTGAATAGCTGCTGTATGTCGTCCAATCCGTGTTGTCAAGCTTAAACATTACAGCGGTTGCAGAGCAACTCTGTCTTGGAGGCGAGTTGGGCGAACATCCCCTGAAGTGGTCCTCTTTGTCAGTGAAATGGAACCCCGGAGGACAAATGCAAAGAGGCTGGTTCAGGCTACTTATTTGACAGATGCCATTGCGCCCACACTGACCCTTCACCTCACAGCATGGATCTGTCACAGCTTCCCATTCAGATGACCAAGAAGTATCTCCGTCTGCGTTCCAAACATACATCCCCAGAATCCCGTCACTATCAAGCGTCACTCTGCGTAGAAATCGCCCCCCTTCTATCTTGCCATCAGCGATGTTTACAACTGTAGTGGCGTTTAGCAAATACAAGCTTCCGTTCTTATCAAAAATCAAGTCGAGGGGATTACCAGAATATTGATAAGTGTCGGTAGACCAGTAAGCCCCTTGCTGTTCACCGACCCGCTCCACTGGATAAAGAACCAAATTGCCGTCGTCTTGTAAGGCCAGTTCGAAGCGACCCGATGAGTAGTTTGTAGCAGAAGCCTTAGAATACATGGTCGACTTCCACTTGAGTTTCTGACCTGGCAAGAGTGTGTCAGTAGGAGCATCGAAGCTCTGCCATACGTAGTCTTCTGGCTGATCAAGCAACACAAAATTGCCACTGTCCAGCAACGCACCCTTAGATACATTTACGCCTTCAGCGGGGCGTGCGGCCCAAAGCGTCGTTCTTGTGGAATCCAAAAGTTCAAGCCCCGCGGCAGAAAGCTGCCGAGTAGACCCCTCTTCAACTGTAAGCCCTCTGCTGCCCGCTTTAGCTGTCCACGCCAGAGTTTTATCAGATATTCTATCAAACCAGACACATACTAGGTAGACACCAGGAGTTACGGGATGAAATCCAAATGCAAAATCTTCATTAGATGAAATCCATTTGGATTTTTTGGAATTAGCAGTAAGAGAAGAGCCAATAGGAATATAATTTTTCTGAATGGGCTGAGCCAACACGACTAGGAACAAACTACTGGAAATGAGGGGTAGCAATGGATTTACTGCCATTGAATTTTAAGATGTACTAGCCCTGGAGAGCAAACAAAGCCTGGAAGGAAAAAGGAAATTTGAAATAGATTTATAAACTGGGCCGTGGGTGAGGTGTCGACAGTTGCAGGTGAACAGTCAAAGTCATCGAATAGGTATTGAATGGATGTATTGGGGTTCCGTTTAATTAGCGTTTGAGAAAGCCCGGTGCCGTGGAAAGAACAGCAATTCATTTAATAAGTGAAGTCATTCATCACTTTCCCGACGAAAGCGCATCCGGTGCACGGAGCCACGGATCGCCAAATGCACAGTGTCGGTTAACACGCATCCGTGGAATATAGAAAAGACTTGTTGACGCCGAGTATTGTACAGAGATTAATGATAGTCTTTCTCATAGTCCTCTCATCATCCTCCACATATTAATTGGTGAAGTCTTTAGAATCAATCGTTCAACTTACGTTGGAAATTAAATAAGTTTTCAAGTCCGTCCAACACAAAGGAAACTTCTCTGCAAATCATATATCAATACCCTATCTTCCGTACTGTGGTTCCAACAATTTTCAAGTCATCTGTATAGTAGGGGAGAGGGGCCTATTGTGAAGCAGGGTCTAATAGTGGGGATAGAAGTAGTCCACAGTGGGCCCCATACTAGATCATCTTAATATCCAATTGCAAAACACTTTTTATCCATAAAATACACAAACTGACAAATCATGTGATGCCACATTAGTGCACCAATAAAACATGACATAGTGCACCACTATCAGTCTCACTATTTTTTTGGCCCTTTTTGGAGACCTCAACAAAAAACATGTTGATGTGGCATCATATTTGATGATGTGACCCTAAAATGAAATATAGAAGCACATGAGTTGCCAAATAAGCTGTTGTATAAAATTGGGATTGATTTGAAATTTTCAAATAAGATTTTGAAAAACACGAAGTTAGGGTGCTCCACTATGGGCCTCTCTCCCCTATATGGCATCTAATTTTATAAGTGCCTGAAGTCATGAAAATAGATTTGTCAGGGCCGTAGGTACAATTCAAACTGTTGGAATGAATTGAGACCGTCATTTGTGTAAATAGATAAATATATTTAGTCGATAGGCTATATAATGTAAAATTTGAGCTTAAAACAAGTCTCACTTTGTAAGCCACTGTTGGGTCATCTAAAAACAAAGTTTTGGTTGTTGTTTAATGGTAAACCAACTGCCATTTAATGGTAAAATCCTTCAAAATATTAGGTGAAAGCCTCCAAAATCTCACTTATCATGTAATAGCTAGATAAATATTGATTTTCTAATTAGATGGAAATATTCTATTTCCATTTGCAATATTTTTTGTCATTTTGATGGCAACTTTTATTTAGTTGCATTGCTTTATGTTTTAAATCTATATGCAAATATTTCAAAATCAGATTATACTTTATTTCTTTAAGAAAAAAATCTAAATTTGTCTAAGTTTATTTCATTCTATTATTTAACATTTATTATTAATTTTTTAATCCAACCACATACAACTAAAATTGGCAACACACGACATCCATACACACCATGCACAAGCACGTACTCTCTAACATATTAACATACCTATAGTATTCTATTGGTGTAATCTTTGAACCTCCTTTAGGCACAAGTGCTAGTTTATGAAATGATGAAGATAGATTAGTTAGAGTTATTTAGTTTTATGTGTGGATTGATGGTCATGGACTATATATTGTCGTTCTATGATCTAAAATGATGTTTGGGAGATAGAAACTAAATTTTGCTTTGATCTAGGGAGAAATAATGGTGCAAAACCACTTGGAATTGATTGTGTGGCATAAAATCGACCTTCTATGGACATAATTGACCTATTGGATTCAATAATTTAAAAAATTGTTCACATCACTTTTTGGTATTTGAAAATAGGCTAGAACATGTTTGAAAACACCTTTGAGGTGCTTGTTATGTAGGGTGTATTCTCCAATGGTCAAACCCCTAAGTGAGTTGATTTAACAACTTGTGGACAAAAAATGAACACATCAAACAATAGTACAATATGTCTATTTGTCACTAAGTATGGATATGATGATGTGGTTGTGAATTCTTAAATGTACTCCTTGAATGATAAATGAAAGTAGTAAAAGAGAGTTCCTCAGTGTGAAAAATAAATTATGGTTTATTTTTATACATCCTAGAATAAAATTTGAATTGTTTAATGCTTCTAGTTGACACACAAGCAATAGTTGGGTGGGGATGACATGGGTCTAATTTAAATTTTAAATATTAATAAGGAAAGGGTTGTGTCATGCCCCAAATTTTACATAACTATACAATACACAACCATCAATTTTGTTTGAATAAATACACACAAACACTAATAATCAATAACTGTGCATGAACATGGAACATACTAATGATAAGATTACTATTAATTATCCATAATAATATTGAATTTAATAAAATTCATATTAGTAATTTGATTATTTTTATTTGTTACCATTCTTTTTAGTATTTACATTTACTAACATTCTTAATATTGACACTAATATGATTATAATAATAATATCTTTAGTACTCAATATTAATCTACCACCCTCATTAGTCACCCATTCTAATGATATTAACACTCATTATTTTAACACTTATATTATCCCTACTTGTATTATTAAAGATAGTATTACCAACTTCACTCTTAATATTATTGTTAATTATATATATACTTTCTAACATCACCAAATCTAAATTTACTTCCAATAAGATTAGCATCATTCTCAATGGAATCACAAGTATATTTATTATCATAGTTAATAACCTTACCAATATAAGTTTTATCATTTACCATTTACTATTCTATTTATAATATTATTCTAGAAATCAAAATTACTCAACTATCAATTTATTTGACACAAATCAACTCAGTTTTGAAATTACTCAAAATGAGCTAATATTAAAATCATTCACATTATCTATATCCTTCACCAACAATGATATTATTGTAATTGGAAATCACAACAACAATATCATCTATAGACAAGGTATTCATTGCTCATTATTTTAACACTTCATAATGAATGAAATTAGTACTAATATATGTAATAATTGATCTTAATGTAAAGACTCAAGCAACATTAGCCAATGCAGACAACTCCAACTAATTGTTATCAACTTATACCTATCATTACACACAACAATGATCATGTTAATTACTAAGTTCCCTAAACTAATGTACATAAAATAAATATAATTTAATAGATTTAACATGCATAGACAACTTGGGTAACTATCAAGTTCACTATAGATGGTAACTAACCAACAACCCATCTACTTGCAGTTAGCAAATTTCCACCCTTAACTCACCAACCTTACCTAAATTTTGAAGTAATCTTGAACTTCAATATTAACTATGCTTTAATTTCTTAAAGCAAGTCAAGAGGGGAAAAAACCATTCTATATCACCATTTGTTAACTAAGACAATTTTAATGGAATCTATTTGAAGGATTATATTTATAGACAACATTGAGCAAAGATAATTTCTAGAACAATTTAGGCAATAACAATTGGCCAAACACAACATGGATAAGAACACTTCCAAGAGGTGACAAGTTGGAACGTCAAGGAAAAATCCTCAACACAAGTGTGAAGATTTTGTGTAACTCGATAATGATAATATATTGGTACATAACTTGCATACTAATTTTACTAGACATGTAATTCACCATTTATGACACATTTATAAATGACAAGATCAAGTATTACATGTGCTTGGTTAAAATCATTTGTGCTTAATAATAGGTAATATATTGAGGAAAAATAAATTACTAATCATAAACTAATGATTATACATGGAAACATTAAATACCAAGGATATTAAAATTTAGAAGATTATTTACCATGAAATCAAGACTATTATAATTTATCAATGGTCTATTATTGTTTAAAGTTGTATTGTGCACAATTATTCTTAATTCGATTAATAAATCCAATATATATCTAAACACTAAACAAACTCAATTTGAGTTTGTTTAAGTTTCAAGAGATAATAAGTACCTTAATTGCAACCAACTTGTACCTACTTGGCCAACCATAAATTACTATACTTCTTGATTTTCAAAAGGTTTTTTCATCTCAATGCTTTCTTTCCTTTTTAGATTTGATTTGATTTACTCTTTAGTGATCAATCATTTCAAATTTATTTCATTTATCTTCTTTTCCAAAGTTTCAAGTTAAGAATAAAGAGGATTGAGTTGAATGATTCCAAAATTTATTAATATATTTCATTACCTTCTCTATTCAATTTATCTAGCCACCAAAAATATTTCTTTTATATAAATGTATACTTATATTTAACTCTATATTTTTTTATTATAATTAGAGATATTATAATGTACAATCAAAGGGTTGTAGCAAAGATTTAAATGCAAGTATTCAAGTAAATGAATTGCAAGTTATGAGGAATTACTTACTGCAAGTTATAAGTTTTTTTTTTGAATTATATAATAATATTTCAGAAGGCATTGAAAGGTGGGGAAGGCTCTCCCATGGAGTTCATAGCCTCCATGTTGTTGCAACCCTTATGGGTTGTGACCCCATGGGGGTTGCAAACCCCCATGGCCCCCTCCCTCAGCCTCAAACAAGGGTTGATAATGATACTTTGTTTTTATTTAACATTCAAACTTATAAAACATTGATTTATATTGCTAAACAATATTTACTATAAATGTTACTTTTAATTTAATATATATTAGATAATAGTTGGTATTGGCATGGTGTGTTGGTTTATAGGTGGCATTATTGTTCTTTCCACCAATTTTAAAACCCCGTTGGGGTGGTATTAATGAATGGTTGTATTCCAGTTCATAGCTCCAATCAAAAGTGTTTACCCCTTGAATAAAATATATATTATCTATAATAAGATATATTTATATACTATGTATATGAGTATATATAGTAATATTCATAATATATATATATATATAATATAATATAAGTATATATATAACAATATTCATAATAATAAGATATGCATGTATTATATATAAGTATATATAATATAATGTTCACAATTGTATTTTAAGTAAATTATTTTTGTACAAATTATCAATATATATACATATAATTTATATATGTATATATATTGTAGTAACAAAAAAAGTATCCCTTTTCCTTGCTTAATTTAGGAATAATTGACATTGAATTAACCTAATTGTGCCTTGGTTTAGTGTTGTAATGTGTTGTACACATTCACATTAATCTAGGGCCCCTTTTTAACAAAATGTACATAATTTGTACCTTATTTATGGTGTTGTAAAGTGTTTTAGTACACTTTCACACTTATCTAGGGTTTCATTAATTAATTATGGTTAATTGAGCTTAATTGGCCCCTTTAATTCAAATTTAGGCCTTCTTAAAGACACCTTTTAAAGGATCTATCCTAACACCCAATAATGATATGGCATACCATTTAATTTGGAATAATCAAGGTCTTAGAAAATGGTGCTAGGACCCATCCACTTTTAGTGGCGAATGGGTACTCTCCATATAGGACCCCCCTTTCTATGCATTTTTAAAATGGGTTTTTGATGTTCCTTTCACCTCCTGAAGTAAGGTAATAGAAACTTGTGCTAGGACCCATTTTACTTTAGTGGAAAATGGTTCCTCTCTTAGAACCCCTCATTTTCAATTGAATTTTGATGGGATTCTAATGATTTTTAATTCTAGATCTTGTGTCGGCTTGAATTATTTGAATTTTGGGGTTAATATCTAGATTTAGTATAAATATGGGGTTAATTTAGATTGTTTCTTGTACAAAGTTTAAAAGAGGCCTAAGCATTCAATTTTTTAAGCATTAGAGAACTTCACGATTATTTTCAAAGGAATTCAAAGGCAGATTATCAAGAGTTTATTGCAGCAATTAAGATCATTTCACCATGTCAAGGGCATAGTGCAGTCAAGGATGTTGTTGAGCTAAGATTGTGGATGTAGCATTGAAGATCCACTTGCAAGCATTGTTATACATATTATTTGAGATTAATATCTACATTTTTCATGGCCATTACATGTTAGTTTTCTAATTTATACTCCAAGACAATTTCCAAGGTATCAACATTTCATCATTTCATGCTCATGCTTCAATTTCATTATTTCATCATTTAGTTTAATTACCTATAAGGGGTTTGACTTAGGAAAACCCTTATTCATTAACAATCAACAATTTTTTTCTCTCTTGAATGGGTATTTGCAGATTTAAAGGTTAAAGATCAAGTGGAGAGCAAGATTGGTGAAAAATTGTCAAAGTTGTCAAGTTGCAAAATTGTCATGTTCATAGTACAAGAGCATAGAAAGAAGGGTACAAAAATTGGTATAGGTTTTTGGGAGATAAAAACTGAGGATCTTTGCCATTCATCAAAGATCACATATGTGCCTAGTCAATGAATTGGTTGAGGAGGACCTCCTCTTCAGGGGTTCGATCACTCATGTCTTCTTCATCTTCCAACATCTCTACACAATACCTTTCCCTTTGTGAGAAAGAGGTATGTGTTGCTCCAAACCATAGAATTGTATTGTATGCTATGTGTTTTGGATGTATAGATTTGGACATGATTTTCATCTTTGCCCCATGCTTGGTCCTTAATATCATGTGAGACCAATCAAGCACTAAATATCTACCAAGTTTTATGGTGAAATATCTTGAAAGACACATTCTGAAGACGAAAAGAATGTCTATCACCAATATTTCTTATGTGACCGTTTGACTTGAACATGAGAAGAGGGTTAAAGATAGATCTTTAATGCGGCCAACAGTTGAAACCTTCTTCCCATCTAGTTGCATGATTCCCTTCTCAAGAGACTTATGCTTAAGTTTCAGGGCATTGGCCACTTGTTTTGGCACAAGTGTTGTACTAGCTCCCAAATCAATTATGTTATTATGGAAAAGCTTATCTACCACAACAAGTGTCAAAAGGAAAGGTGTGGGCTTTAGCTTGCTTACCTCTTTCTCTTTTCCATTGCTCGCATCATTCATATGAGTTGTGGCTCTTGAAGATTGAGGGTGTGATGCAAGCATTTTATCCTTATCTAGATCACACAATGGAGTCACATCCATCTACGGTATTTCTTCCTCCTTATTTAATGCTTCTTTGAGCAACATATTTTTTTTGGGAATGGATATGATGTCCCATAGAGATAAGTTAATAGGTTCCTTCTTTAATTGTTCCACCACATTGATCGTTTTGACTAGTGGGACCTTGGGTTTAAATGGTGGTATCTCTCTCATCTTCAGGGGAAAATGATCTATCATGAATGGGCTCAATATCTTATCCAGCTCCTTTTCAAGCAATGGCAAGGTTCATGCCTACTGAATAGGTTAGACAGTGGCTTGTGAATCCTACTTTTCTTATGGCTACTGTCAACGTAGTTGTGGCCATGACAAAGCTTGTTGTACATATTCTCCCATGAGCCTTCTTTTGGATCCTGCGTTGTATTCCAACTATACTTATGGAGTGCTAGTCGTCAGAGCTTCATTTGAAAATACCGCATCTTCTTTGTCCATCCACAAAAATAGTGCTTAGTCAAGTGCAATATCTAGCTCTTACTCTAAAGAAATTCTTTGCATTTGCACTCTAAAGTGGGAATTCTCCATTTCAGAAGACTAATATTCTTCTATATTTGGGAGTACACCCTTGTTTCTTTGGTTTGCTATCTTTTGTTGCAAATTTCCCCTTTGACAATTTTGAGGCTTGTGGCTATCACTACATTAGAATCACCATATGTTTTTGTCTTTCACCAAGTTGTCCTAGCCTAGGATTAATTCTTTACTTTGGTTGTCCTTGACTGTCTGTAGTGGCATAGTTACTAGAACTATCTGGTTTGCAGATGCCATATGTTGACCACCTACCTTGGAGAGTCTTTGGCACATGGTATGTTGATATGATGGCCTCCCTCCTTGATAGGTTTGATTGGCCTACTTCAGAGGTTTCGCTTGCTATGATTTGATGAGGACTAACTCATTAGGAAAAGAATACATGAGATTCTTCATATTGTTGATGTCTGTTGCTATAGAGGAGCTTGACGTGCTTGGCTTCATGGCGTGGTACACATACATGGATTATGGTGTAGCCGATGTCACCACTTGTGGAGTGGAAGTGCTTGGAGTAGCTTTCTCTTGAGGACCACTAGATATTTTTGTGAATACGGGTATCAAAGGTCATGGTGGAAGCTTCTCAGCATCAATCAAACTGTTCTCCGCATGCACAACCAAATCGTATGTGTTTGGTAAGATATCCCCTCCCATAGAGGTTATCATAACCATGATGTCTGAATTGAAAGCCTTCAAGTAGAACATGAATGCCATCACAACTATAGGTTGAGAAGTTACAGGGATTCTTTTCCAGGTTTTATGAAACCTAGTGTTGAAGTCACTCATGGCCTCTTGCGAGGCTCTTTTTATGGTGATTAATTAATGTAGCAATGAGGAGTAATATCCCTTCTCTGATAAGTGTTCAAACAACCTCTCTCTGAGATGATCCAAGGAGTGGATAGAACTAGAATCCAAAGATCGATACCAATCTTGAGCTTTTCCTTTGAATGAAGCGGCCAACAACCTAAGAGCGATATTTTCCTCTACTATATTATGTACCTTGCATACCTTTGCTATATCTTGAAGGTTTTCAAAGGGGGTTTTGAAGTCTTCTCCAAATTTTTTTGGAATAGCCTTGAAGGCAATAGCAAGTATGGCAAGCCAAACATCTAGGGGTGTGGGCGGTTGAAGTTGACTACCACTATCCCATATTATGAAATTTATAGAAGTAGGGGTAGCTATGTGAGCCATGGATAATAGATTCCTATGAATCACATATACTGGTATTCTGATTTGAAAAGTTTAGCATCTAGGTGGAGTAGATAAGGCTCTAAATCTTTAGCTTTCACTTCTCCCCCTGTTACTCCTTACAGGTGATACAAAACCTATAAGTCTTCTTCTCCTAGATGCTGAGGTGGGTAACTAGGAGTAATAGAAATGACCTCTTGAGGATTCTCTTGTTTGGATTTTGGGCATAAAATTTCTAGCTTCTTCCCTTGGCCTAATTTAAGAAGAATTTATGACTTCCAATCAGACATTCAAAAAACTTTGGGTCCCATCGGGTGTGCCAAAAAAAGAACCGTTGATCATCAAAGCTTATGCCTCTTTGAAAACCTTATGGGAAATTCAGCAAGTGGGGGATCAATTTGCACCTCATTGAATACCTCCATGATTTTTATAGAAAGCTAACTCTTCTTTGAGTTTTGGAAAAGATCAAAGGAAATGTAAATATAAAACATGAAAAGGGAAATGTGCCAAAGGTTTTACAACATTTTAAACTCAATTCTTCTCCTATGAATGATATAATAGACACAGAATTCCACAAGCCCTCATTTTTGGGGAAAGAACAAGCAACAAATGCTAAGTACAAGCACAATGCAATCTTTCAAATCTCTATGCGGGAAGTGTTCATTAAGATCTGATCAAGAATAAAAGTTCCAAAGTTTAATAGAAAAACATTCAAAAATTGCATAAACCCTTCCTCTTCTTACAACATAACATGGAAAAAAAAACCACCTTTTAAGAAAATGGAGAAGTTCAATAGAAATAATCCAATTTCCACATGTTATCATCATATCATAGAAGCTATAGCATGGAAATCAAATACTCGAACTATCGAATTAAACTTAACACATTGTCCTTTTTCTATATGAAACATAAAGAAGGAACTTGACAAAGGCCATAACATGCATAGTTTTGAAGATTTCTTCTAAACAGTTCATACTTTAATATCAAATCAACTTAAAAAGTAGATTTTAGATGCCAATTCGATAATAGTTTGAGTTAAAACAATTGATATAACATGCTAGAGAAAAGAAGTTTTTGGAAAGCTTTTAGCCTCTAAAAATATATCTATAACTAATGAAAACTTAAAAGAACTTTTCGAAAAAATATTTTTCTTCTTTGTCACCTTCTTCCATTTATAGCCGAAAAAGGAGAACCATTGCCAACATCCCAAAAGTAAATATTGCCAGATGCCAACATCTAATAGCTCACAATCCGATCATAGATATTTGATTAGATCATGACAATCCTTGCTCATTAATTCTCAACTAGCTCAATTTATGTCATTTAGATATTTGGCAAAGATTGACATCTGAAAACAATTGGATCCTAGAAAATAGCTTGGTAGAATCTGATTTGACCAATCAACTAGATTGATGGTGCCACCTCAAAGGTTCCAACTTGAAAATAAGAAAGACCAAACATGTTCCAAAAAACTCCCAAAAGAGATTGCTCCTTAAAGCACAACTTTCCCAAAACAAAGAGATAACGTGTCGAGCAGGCAAGGAATCTCATATTTATGAAAATAGCCTTAGAGGAAATCCCCACCAAGCTGACATGTGCCCCAACTTTCTTCCAAAGGGAAGACAATAAATAAAATTCATGCAACCACCACATGGTGCAATGCATGCCTTTTAGAACAAATATTGCTTTAAGCATGGATTCATCCCAAAGCCAAAAATGTATAAAATTTGAAAACTAAAAGAAGATTAAGGAAAAATTGCTTCACACTTCTCTCTATCTTTCTCCATCTCTACCTCTCCCTCCCTCTCTCCCTATCTCTCCCCCCATATTTCTCTAAT